>OX101752.1:122012059-122402185 GCA_944452675.1 Tachina lurida | reverse complement strand
AAACAACATAAAAATATTTTAGTTCGTAATATTGACGATTCAGTCAACATCACTTCAAAAATAAAGCATAGCCCCCTCTTACCAAATTCTATTCGTGCTCTAATAGTTGGACCATCCAATTGTGGAAAGACTAATGTTATGATTGGCTTACTAGAAAGTCCTAATGGACTCAAGTTTGAAAACATCTATTTATACTCAAAATCTCTATATCAACCCAAATATGAATACCTGAAGAAACTAATTTCACCAATTAAAGGAATGGGATATTATACATTTACAGATAATGAATCAGTTGTTCCACCTGACGAAGCTAAAACTAATTCAATTATGATATTTGATGATGTTGCATGTGAAAAGCAGAATAATATACGTACATATTTTTGTATGGGACGACATAGGGATGTTGATTCATTCTACTTGTGTCAAACTTATACTAGAATTCCCAAGCATTTAATAAGAGACAATGCCAATGTTATTATAATGTTTAAACAAGATGAGACAAATATGAAGCATGTTTATAGAGATCATGTTGGTGGCGATATGAGTTATGAAAAGTTTCATGAAATTTGTCGAGAGTGTTGGAAGGATAAATATGGATTTTTGGTGATTAGCAAAGATAATGAATTAAATGATGGACGCTACAGAAAGCAATTTGACTATTTCATAACTATATAAACTACTCTTCATAAACATTTACTTTAGTTATTAATCTAACTTTAAGCTTGATACATCTATTTGCTATAACCTCATCTGATACCTGATAAGCTGATCTGAAAACCAGACCAGCTACCTAATAACCTGATTTGATACCTGATAACCTGATCTGAAAACCAGACCAGGTCCTAAAAAGCTGATCTGAAAACCAGACCAGGTCCTGAAAAGCTGATCTGAAAACCAGACCAGGTCCTGAAAAGCTGATCTGAAAACCAGACCAGGTCCTGAAAAGCTGATCTGAAAACCAGACCAGGTCCTGAAAAGCTGATCTGAAAACCAGACCAGGTCCTGAAAAGCTGATCTGAAAACCAGACCAGGTCCTGAAAAGCTGATCTGAAAACCAGACCAGGTCCTGAAAAGCTGATCTGAAAACCAGACCAGGTCCTGAAAAGCTGATCTGAAAACCAGACCAGGTCCTGAAAAGCTGATCTGAAAACCAGACCAGGTCCTGAAAAGCTGATCTGAAAACCAGACCAGGTCCTGAAAAGCTGATCTGAAGACCAGACCAGGTCCTGAAAAGCTGATCTGAAAACCAGACCAGGTCCTGAAAAGCTGATCTGAAAACCAGACCAGGTCCTGAAAAGCTGATCTGAAAACCAGACCAGGTCCTGAAAAGCTGATCTGAAAACCAGACCAGGTCCTGAAAAGCTGATCTGAAAACCAGATCAGGTCCTAAAAAGCTGATCTGAAAACCAGACCAGGTCCTGAAAAGCTGATCTGAAAACCAGACCAGGTCCTGAAAAGCTGATCTGATAGCTGATACCTGATCTAATAGCTGATACCTGATCTAATAGCTGATACCTTTTATTTATTAAACATGGATGAGAAAATTTTAAAACAGTTGGTGTTGACAAGAAATGTCTTGAAGAAAAAGCTTCGTAGTATAAAAACTGGTGAAATAGATACACGTGAACAACTAAGAGATACATTTAAACCTATAACAGAACCACTGAAAGAATTCATAAATAGTTCTAAAAAATTAAAAGAATTCCCATTAAAGAAGAAAATAAAATGAAGACAGAATTTGAAAATAATACAAGTTTAAAGTCTGAAAAACCATCACTCAAGATAGAGACAAGTACACCAAAGAAACTAGCAGAAGGAACAATATTTGATAATACCACCTTATTTAACGAAACTAATACTAAAAATGATGATGATGATGATGCAGATGATTTTGCAACAACTTGTCAATATACATAAATATGTATGTACGTAAATTACAGAAATGTATCAGTAATTAACTGTCTGATTGGTATGTCTCCATGTTACCCTAAGAACCATGTATTCGCTACCATTATTATATCAATTATTTTAGTGCTATTAGTAGGGTTTCAATGATAAGCACATGTCAAATAATTAAAGAGTAGTACTGGTGACAAGCTAGTCAAAAGCTAGTCAGCACATTGTCACCATTGACATTTCCTTCGGGGTATATTTCTTATAGTAATTTTTTACTTTATGCTTTATTCTATATACATACATACATACATATGCAGATAAATATGTATGTATGTATGTATGTATGTATGTAGTACCTACATAGAAACAAATCGCTGAATTTGCAAAACATTCAATTCTAGCAAGATCGAGCTAGCTTAAATTTGCAAAGCAAAATATACATGAACATGTACATATGTACATGTACATATGTACATGCGTATCCATTGGACATAGCAGGAACGATAAAAACAAAAGAATAAAAAAGTTCCCCTGGATACTGTAAAACTGGAAAAAGCAATATCAGCACATTTGCATAAGAATGAACATATATATGTATGTATATGCATAAAATCAAAAATTGTCAAGTACGCATATGAATGAACATACATATGGATGTACTCAAAGTAATGGGAGAAGAAAAAAAATAAAAAAATAAAATAAAAATAACAATATCAGTAAAAGCAATCAACATCAGCAAACAAATTTCAACTAGGAGAATTTCAATCAATTTGAACAATTTCTTTGATCCCCAAAAATTATTGAACTACGCAGACGAATTTACAAATCGATACACATCCATGCTTACTTACATACATGTATACAATTACCACCCAAGCAATTCAACTATATCAAACGCGAAAGAGAAGATATAATAGAAGTCCCAGTTAACACTATACATGTACTATCAATATGAGTTGTTTTGTTGTGTGAGTCGTTGATGCAAGTACAAAGAATAAAAAGTGATAAGCCTAGCAATAAGACTTGTGTAGCTTGAAGTATGTATGTAGATCAAGGAACACAGCATACAAATTTTTTACTGGGGCAGCATCAATTCTGGCACGAGAAAAAAAATAGCCCTCTCTAATATTCGCATGCATACATCAATACATAGAATATTAAAAATAAGAAATATGTACGCATACAACTAAGTGCTATCAAATATGGATAAGTTCCCGCAAAATCCATCTCTTTCTAACACTATATCTATACCTCTCTGATAAAAGCACACATAGATCCAACACTAAAAAATGTACACTCCCTCTACATAATTTTTTTTTTTTTTTTTTTTTTTGTAGTAGGAGAGGGAGCATATATCTCAACTGAAGAACTAACCCCTCTTATACGAGCAAACATACATTTATCTGAATCGAGATACTCTTTATCCATTCCCAAAATGTACCCATACGTACTCAAATTCACCGCAAGGAAGATATTCCGACATCGCCCAACCATACAAATTGTTGGCGTCTAAATAGACTAGAAATTCCGATGGTTTTGATGCATCAAAATCTTCCAAATACTTATTATTTGCCTTCGAATATCTTTGCGAGCATTGAACTAGTCCACCTCTTATTCCGTTTTGCATAAACATATACATTTCGGAATCAGTGAACAGTTCGAGTGAAACTTCTGTGGTTTTCAACATTGCATCCCAAGATAAGCCTGGTGCTGTATAATAGTGGTAGGACTCTAAATCGTATATATCTCTACAGATTTTTCTAAAATTTTCAAACACGTCGGTTTGGGTGCCCCTGTGGCTGAGTGGTAGCAATGTTAGCCTCTCAGTTCAGAGGTCGTGGGTTCGATTCCCACCATAGACCCTGGGTGTTTTCCGCAGACAAGCTAATCGCTTTGCAAGTTGTGGTTGTTCTTGTGTTCTGTCATCACATTCTTCATTCGTTAGAATATTGAAGAACTCTTCTCTACCAGGGAGTTTAATTTCCTTAAACTTAGTCATGGAATTCATGTAAGAGTACGGAAATATACCCTTTCTTCTAATCAGGTTGAAATGAGCTTCATCAACGAAATATGATCGAATAGTATTAAAATCATTGCTATCAAGATTTTTCGCTAATGTATCTAAACTCTAAGCCATAAATCTAAACGAGTCTATAAATCTTATTTGAAATCCACGCTTTTCATCTAATCTGATGAAAATTGAAAGAGAAATAGAAAGTTAGAGAATATAAAGTTCTTTGAAAAATAAGTGTATATCATATGCAGAAAGATTATGCAAGATAACCGGTATAAAATGAGGTGTTTTATAATTCAAATTACAGTCGCTATGAGCTGCCCCACGATAATTACCCGTAAGATGACAATGATCTCTAATTTTATCGTTATTTAATATTTTCTTACATATATGACAATTTTTTGCATTATTATATTGAGCTATTTCTATTGGGGTCATGACCATTTTCTTAACTTTAAGTAAATAATTTAGATAAATATATTCAAAAATATTATATGTAATATGTAAATAAATATAACAATAGCAACTATCTTTTTAAAAAGTGAAGAGAATATATTGTAGATAAAGTAAGAGACTAGTGGAAGTTTTCATCGGACTGGAGCAATAACAGATTAATATGATCATGTTGTTTTCCTTTTGTTATGTAGTATGGTACTATAAGCGATGTTCCATTGTGACAAAATACATTGATGCTCATATTATTTTGACGTTCGAATTGTTTAATCTGCTTCAATGGGAGTGGAAACTCTAGGCCTTTGAAATTTAATACAATTGTCCTTATACTAATATTCTCATCAGAATTGTTTGTTATATTATAGTTTCTATAGGTTTTTCATTGTTTGGGATTCAGACTGCTATTTGCGTTCAAAGCCGCAATGATACACAATTTAAAGCAATAAATATCAGAGTTCTTGATATTTATGCATGCATGTTTTGCTGCAATATTTTTTGTGGTAGGGATAAAGCTCGATCCTCTTATTATGGACGTCGCTATCCCTCGTTCTGTTTCTTGTACAAGTTTGAGGAACATTAAACTTGTTTCACTATGAAACCCCTAAACTATGAGAAAAAGTCCTCCGGAAACAAGATACCTTCACATTTTTGTTGAGTAGGATATATGTCTAGATCCTTCCGTTTAAGTCAATTATTCTTCTAGTAAGAAAATCGTTGATTCGTTCTTGCTGCCAATTGTTTTTATATTTTGTGGTTCTGACATGAGTCATATAACCATTTGATGAGATTATCTCATCACAATCCTCATAATGCTTGTTCTAAGATAAGGCTTACTAATTCTAAACATATTCTTTGACTAGTTAGCATAGGAGTGTGTAAAATTTTATAAAATTTTAAACAATAAATGTATAAAAAATAAAATAATATACAAGTGTTTTCTTATTTCAAATACAAACTACATAAAGGAAAGAGAAGGAAGTGGGGAGGAGGAGGAGAAGTTAACTTTTTTGCTTACTTGCAAATACTTGGTTTTTGTTTCTCTGCTGCTGAGTGTACTTAGTTTGCAGCTTTTAAATAATCGTAGACAAAGAAAATGATTACCTTGCAAAATATATATGTATTCTACAAAATATTCCACGCACAAGTACCCCCGATTACACATTCATACATGTACACATACATATACATACATACATGCATACATAAAATCAATTTGTAGATATTATGTATGTACACATAATATCAAATTTCTTATCAATATTCAAATATTTATTAGATCTTGACAATCACACTTACATATCTACATCATAAAAATATATGAACAACGCAAACCATTCAGTCAGAGCACATGCTCAAGCTAAACGACCTTATTATGGACAGAGAAACTATAAATTCCCATGATCGTATGAAAAGAAGTTCAGCGAAAGAAGCCGGACGTAGTTAAATAAACAAAATCTGTAATATAAACAAATTTCTCGCAGGCAGACTTTAAAGCTGGACAATTTTAAGCATGACAAAATACCCAGCAACCTTGAGTATGAAAATATACTTATGTATATGTATCAGATATATGAGAATATTTTATTGAACCAAATCTCGATATTGAATACAATTTATTTCTACGTACATAAAACTACTAGCGTGAGAAAATCATACGCACACACACACATATACCAGATTTCACATAAGAAAAATTCATATTATTTCAACAACACACCACCCCTCACAAAACACGGCCAACCTTAAATTCCTACAGATATACATACAAAAATTCTCACGGTCATTCCTACAAACAACACTGACAACAACACAAATCACGATCAGCCTTAAATTCCTACGAACATGCATACAGATTCCCACGCATACATATCACTCGTACGACAACACCCTCACCTATCCTCAAATCACTAATAGCATTAAACTTCTACAAACATATGTACATACACACAGACATATTACTACACCAACCTCACTTACCCTAAATCATGATCAGCCTTAAATTTTCACAGACATACATACATACAGATTCCTACGTATACATATTACAACAACATCCATCCTCACCTCTCTTAAATCACGATCAGCCTTAAGCTCCTACAAACATATAGACATACATACACGCATTCGATCAACCTCAACTACACCACACACCCAGCCTCGCTTAAATTCCCCCGGACAGACACATCCACAAATTCCCATGGATACATATTACTCGTACAACAACACCCTCACCTACCCCAAATCACTATAAGCCTTAAATTCCTACAGACTTGCAACACCTGCATACACGCAGTCGATCTACCTCAACTACACCCCGCCCCCTGTCAATCACACCCTCACACAAATTCCAACAGACAGGTAAGGTATACACACATACACTGAACCCATCTACCTCAACTACACCACGCTCCCCCGGCTAATCACAGCCTCGCACAACAGACAGACGGACGGACAGACAGGCAGACAGACAGACAGACACATCCATAAAGTCCCTCAGTTATGTATTACGACAACAACCCCACCCACCCCAAATCACAGCCAGCCTTAAACTCCTGTATTAGCATTAGAAATAACTTTTATGTTTTTCCCGTCGGAATTATGAAAAATCATTTTCCCGTCGGCATATACATACATGCATTACAAAAAGAAAAACCTCCAACCTATGAACCCACTTAACGTATTCCCACAAAAAACAAAATCACCCGTTCACACAATTAATGCCACCTCAAAAAAAATCACCCGTTCACACAAAGTTAATGTAAACAAAACTCCTAATGTAAACAAAAAATTCCTAATGTAAACAAAAAACATCAAAGCGTGCCGCCGAAAACTCAAGGGTATCAAATTTCACAAATTTCCAAGAATTTTAAAATTTGGGTAATTAAAATTTCAAAATTTCAAAATTTTAATTGTCCCCGGAGTGGCAGTTCCCTACTACTATTGCATTGTATTTAACACATTAACGTCCATTTTCACAATGTATGGTTAAGAGTTAACGTGAACTTTAACTGACAGTTCTTCATACAAAACTTGCAGTTAAAGTCTCTGTTATCTTTTAATCATACATTGTGAAAAGGTACGTAAGTTTGTTTTATACTATGTTCACACTTATGTTTTTAAACATGTTTAATACATGTTCACACTTATGTTTTTAAAAATTTTTAAGACGAGTTTTCTAAGAACTAAGCACACCCGTTCACATTATATTTGAGATGTTTAAGGTTGACGTCTTGTGAATAAATTATTGTGTTTGTAAGAAATTTCGAACAATTATGCTTTTTGTTTGCTTTGTTATTTTTAAACAACACATATTTTTGTAAATAATGTATTATTTTTTAAGCAATTGTTGTATTCCAAATAATTTTTTTAACGTGCCGCAATTTTATAACAACACAAAGTTGCCAGAGTTATCAATAACGCACTGAACATTCTCCATTTACGTGTTTATCGATGAGCTTAATTTTAAAACTTGTGATCTGAGATGCTTAACAAAACAAGTCAATGTATGGTAAAACATAAAAAAATTATTGTATTTAAGCTCTTAAAGACGAATAGGACGTTAAACACATAAGTGTAAACATAATATTATATAGCTTAGTAGCAATTGCTATAACCGGGTGTCCTAAGACACCTCTCTTCTTTTTTTTTATGAAAATGTCAACTTTTTATTTAAGATTTTTAAAAAGCTTCTGATGAAATGTACACCCAGGGAAAAACAGCTTAAAATCTATAAAAACCATATTGAATTAATAAAAAACATTAACGAAAGTCTAGTCATGTTGAAATTGCATATTTCGATATCGAAAAATATTAATTTACAGTATTAATTTATTAATGTTATTTATTTTTAAGTATCTCATAACTAACAGACATACAATCCAATTTTATTGGGAACTGTTTAGCTTAATAAACAGGGTTTTCATGTAATGGTTACGCTTTTTTGGGCGAATGTTTGCCAAGTGTGACCGTACCTTTAGTTATTTAATTATAATTTACATAATAATATAATAATTTTACCATAATATAATTATATTATTATAATTATATTATTATATTAATTATATTATAATAATATAATTATAAAAAAAAAATTAGGAAAAAATTCATTATATTAAAGAGAGAAAAAGAACAAACAAAAATACTATGAAAAACCCCGTTCAGAAAATAATGTCGCATATTTACTCAAACCACGTCATAACTCCAAAAAATTAGTTTGCCTTTAAACGAGTTTGAAGTTTTTAATTTACACACAACTTAATGAAAAAAACTATTTTAGTTTTCCTTCAAAAGCTTAGTAAACAAGATATACTTATGACATTTTGACACAATATGTCATAATTTACATTTAGCAAGTCTTATTGCTAAGCTGATTAGTTTTTTAGGAAAGAGAGACGAGGGGAAAATAAACTTTTACGTTCCCCTCGTCTCCCTTTCTTACAAACCAATCAACTTGGCAATAAGATTTGCTTAGTGTAAATTAGGACTATGAAGAAAGATATGAATATTATTTTGCTTTTTGGTTTACTCAATTATTAACAATGTAGTTGCGGCCCTTGGAATTCCGTTAATAAAATTTTTATCTTTAAACATATCCTAGTACAATTTTAAGGGAAGATGGGTTTTTGTTAATTACACGATAATAAATCGAAAATGGGTATTTTGATCCTTTTGTTCGATTTTAGGTAACGAGTGTATGAATGAGTGTAATTATGTTGCTTGCATATGCTTTAAATATAAAATTGCTTTAGTATCATTATAGATACGAGTACTTATTTCATTAATGCCCTAATTCAGTGAGAAGATTTATGATAATGAAAAATATAAATATTATTGCCATATTTTTAAAACATAAAAATTCAATTAAATTATTATACAATAGTTTGAAAAATGTATGAAAAAACATGTGTTGGATATAATGTTTAAAACAATTATTATTTATTGTCTTTGCTATAAGGTTCGTGTATTTGCTTTATGATTTTATTCCAAACATTATATCCAATAAATATTTTTTCATATATTTTTCAAACTACATATTGTATAATACTTTAATTTAATTTTTATATACAAAATATTTGAATGATATTTTTACACAATACGAGTAACGACATGAGGATCAATTCTGCGTCATCAATTCAAAAGTAAAATTTTTTGACTTGTGACGTTGTTTAAGTAAATGAGTGCATACAAGTTGCTTTAAATGTGGGTGAATAAATTACAATGATTATCTCCTCATTTATTTTATAAATAGCAAATATTAATATTTAATGTAAAAATTCCTTAATAATCATAAAATATTCAACTATTGTTAACAGTGGAAATACAATATTTTAATTAAATTCTTTAGTTGAAAAATACACATAAGTTAACCATTTTTCTATCGCAAAACAAATGTGTAACTTATGTATGTACATAGGGCCATTCACATATTACGTAACCCTATTTTCGGAGTTGTTAGACACCCCTCCTGCCCCCCTTAGTATCACTTTTTATAAAATTTTCAGTATACGTTTTCTAAACTAAATATAGCACTCTTAGTCGTTTTTTTTTGCACTTGTAATATTTTTTTATCAGTATTTTGGTAATATGTAGACTAGGGATGCCAATCGGGATCGATTTTAAGAAATCCCGGGATTCGGGATTTATAAATCCCGAATCCCGAAAATCCCGGGATATTCGGGATCGCGGGATTTTCGGGATCCCGGGATTTTTCGGGATTCCGGGATTTTCGAGATTTCGGGATCTAAAATTTTTTGGTAAAATAAATAATTTTTTTTAATAAATATTACTTTAATAACAAATTTTATGCATCTTAAAAGTTTTCATGTTGATAATATATCATTAAACATTTGTATTTAAAGTTTTAATACTAATACTAGTATGAAATAAAAATCGAAAGAATTTTTGTCATCTATTTTTAAGTTGATGTTAGAGAATTTATACTGAAAACAATAACTAAATATGAAAACTTGTTTTTGCTTTCAATATAAATGTGGACTTTTAGCACTATCGCTTAATTTGATTTACGAAAATTTTAGATGCACATTCATACAAATAATTTGCAAAAACATTATTGTTTTTTTAAATATATCTATTAACGTTTTTTTAATTGCGATTGACCAACAAGTAGCCATTACGGTTGTTACATATACCAGGCATTGCCTATTTTTTTAATCGATTTCGTCACTACTATGACAACGATAATAAGGCTGAACATGTCGAAAAATTAAAAGAATTGTATACACAATTCTAATCAAATTCTATAAATTACGTCTAATGATCACATTTTTGTAAGCACATACCTTAACCGCCGTATTCATAAAAAAATTTAGGTTTATTACAGGTTTATTGACAAATTACCCAAAGAAATACGTCAAATAAGCGCTTAATAAGCCTAAAATATTTTTTATGAATATGCCACTAAAAGTTTGCCTGAGCACTTGAACAGTATTTTTGTTCTACTGAAAAATTTTAAATTCATACATAAGTTGTTTTCCGCAAGTTCAACAGATACATATGTAGTCCTAAGTTCGCTAAGAGGAGTATGGTTTATTAGTGTGCTGTTCTTCTACTCTGCAACTCGCATAAAACTATAATTGAGTCGAAGTCATTCAGTCGGTAATTTTTGACACAAACCTTTGATCAAACCCATGTAATTTAAATAGGTCATAGGTTTGTGTCAAAAACGACCTAAACGGTCTAACGAAATAATTTTGAACTGCAATGTAAAAAAACATACATTCACACTAGAGCAATTTTTTAGACAAAATAGTACGCATTATTCTGTAAATATTTCTCGCTTTTACGTCAACCCGACTTTTTATTTTCTATTTCAATTGTAAGGAGCTGTCAGTAGTACTCAATTGTTACCGAAAAGTGGATAAGAGTTGAGGAGTCGATATACAGAGTTATACACTGCAATTATGAATAAATTTCCGCAAGAAATGTCTCCCTTTTCCATAATTTTTTTTTTGTTTTCCTTATTATTTGCTACTGTTTGAAATTATTCCCCAGGAAAAATTTCTCATGGAATTTTATTCATAATTGGCCTTATAATATAGAATAGGACGCAATAAATTTGTCAAACTTATTGAATTTTGCAAATGTTATCTTCCTTCCAAAGCTCATATGCTTCTTTTCGTTTTCAAAATAATTCCTAGTTGTGTATTGTATCACCTTTGATGAAAATAACCGTGAGAAAGTAGTTAATTTATTTTGCACTTGTTGTTAATTTATAAGAAATATGCCACGAGTAGTCATTAACGGCACTATGTATAAGCAAAAATTGGCATGAAGTTAGCAAAAGTGACGAAATTGAATTAGGTATTAACGAGTTCCTCCATACAATTAGACATTAGAAATGGTTGCATTACCTAATTTTAACCCACCTCTACTCCCTAGTATAATTTTTAATGTGAAGTTTCATGGCAAAATTCTTTAAGATCATGTTCAATTTTGCCACTTATGCTAACTTCATGCCA
The DNA here is from genome assembly GCA_944452675.1 of Tachina lurida. Taxonomy (NCBI): domain Eukaryota; kingdom Metazoa; phylum Arthropoda; class Insecta; order Diptera; family Tachinidae; genus Tachina; species Tachina lurida. The sequence continues at coordinate 122,390,344 of OX101752.1, read as the reverse complement.
AATTTTGCTTATACATAGGGCCGTAAATTGTTAAAACTGCACGTATTAAATTGTATGGGACTTTTAAATATTATAAAAAAATACCATAAAATCCACGAAAATTTTAATCTATTAAGTTTTTTATATAAAAATTGCTAAGAAATCCCGAAAAAGAAATCCCGGGATTGAATCTTACAAATCCCGGGATTCGGGATAATAATAATCGTTTTAAAGAATCAAAAATGCTTCTTTTTTTCATCCATAGACAAGACGATACATTCGTCGAAGAGAATTAGGGCATTAATTTTCCATTAGGGCAAAAAGCAACTATTTTGCTTGAGAAGTTTTTCGTAGAAACTGTAAATAGACTGAGTAGAATATATGTACATATATGGGAATGTTTCATTTTGGTCTGAATCTCTAGCTTAGTTATTGAGTTACAATAAATCCTATTGACCTTTGGTATATTTTATGAAAATGGTTACATAAATTTTAAGTTATAAAATTGTATTAAGTAAAAACCCGAACAAAACTACTTCATTTTCTAATGGACCTCCACATCTAAGGTCGTATGGCAACTCTAATGCACACACATACATACATACATACCAGAGACCTGCAACGGGTGATTGGTAAAATAATCATACGCAATCAATATCCTAAAAACATGCTATTTTTTTGAAAAAATCAAACTTGTTCAAACACGTATATTCATTGCTAAGTTTTAATCGCTCAAGTGAGTGGAGTATTGTTGGGTGTGAATTATAATCATGCGTAGCATCATACCAATCTGTTCGGACGATTGGTATTTGGTTCGACAATGAGTGTTTTGAACAAGAATATAATGCGAAAGAAAAAAATGTTCATTTTAAATCAGCATCAAGTAGTTGATGCAGAGTAAAAGCGAAAATGAAAAAAATCATTGTGTATGAATGTGGTAATTATTAAGACCCAACGCAAACTGCTGTCATAATAACAAACCAATTTTTAAGTATGTATGTGTTTGTGTAGTTAAGTTGGGTGTTTTATATCAGGGATGGTAAAATTAAACCCTGAAGGAAATGTCGATGGTGAAAATGTACTGAGTCGCTTTTGACTTTGTCACCAGTACTACTCTCTAATTAATCCCCATACAATACTTTGTGCTATAGACATTTAGCATGTGCTTGTCATTGAAAATCTACTAGTAACACTAAAACAATTGACTAGATAGTGACTACATAGTTCTTATGGGAACATGGAGACATACCAACCAGACATTAAGTGGTACATTTCTATACCTTACGTACATACAAATATATGAATATTGACAAGTTGTTGCAAAATCCACCAGAAATACACCACATCTGTTTTCTCTCTTTCTTTTATACTGACGAATAAAAGAGAAATTGTAGACAATGTAACTACTACTAGAGTTTTAGTGTTGAAAAAGAGGCATTTGGCCCCAGTCTGACTGCAGGGAAGAAACTGTCTAATAGAGCTACTCGCTACGAACTTTTTGAAAAATATTAGAGACAAAAATGTTATATAAATTTCTGAGATTAATTGTTAAAAAAATGCATTTTAAAATAAAATTTGAGGAGGATTTTCAATACAAAAACTAATTTTTGTTAATTAACTTAACAGAATTTATGTTTGAAATATTAAGCCCTATTTTCGACTTAATCGTAAGCGACAAAAACTAAAGTTTTTGGGAGAATGTTTTTTTAATATTGAAAAATATGTTTTTGTACGTAAATTATCGTTAACGATAATATGTATTTTAAAAGTTTTGAACAGGCAATTTACTACCCAAAATTTATGTAAAAAATTTTAGCAGCCTTGTTTATAAAATATATGTACGTACATATTAAGAAAGGTCTTTCGACAACTATCGTAAAGAAAGTTGTTAAATCAGCTCTAAATAAGCATCAAATATTTTTTGAAAACAAGAAGGTTAAACTTCAAGAGGTATATAACAGGTTAAATGAGTTCCCCTTATGTAAGTTCTTTTGAAGATTTACCGCCATATTCATAAAAAAATATTTTAGGTTTATTACAGGTTTATTTGACAAATTTCCCATAGAATTACGTCAAATAAGCGCTTCATAAACTTAAAATATTTTTTATGAATATGCCAGTTAGTTGTTAATACTTAAAAAAAGTTTGCACATTTTTTATAATTGGAACAAATACAAACCTCCAGTGTTTGACACGTTTATGTGTGTGTGTTTTAAAATAAATTGAACGAACTTTACTACTTTGATTTTATTCAACGTCATCGCTTGTTCACGTAGAAGTTTGAATAAAACCAGTTCGAACACTCCACTTACAATTATTCAAACGATGCGTTCGTTTGTACGATGCTGATTAAATTCAACATTGAGTTTTGTTGCATGATTAAATGTGAATAAAACATTTCTGGTATGGTGAGTGAATTGATTTAAACATGTTCGATCGCTACACTCACAATCACTCCAATGAACAGATATTACTACGACGCTGATTTTATTGAACGTTGAATGTTTTGTACGTGATTAAATGTGAGTAAAAATTTTAATGTATGAGTAAATCATCAAAAAGCATGAAATTTGCAGGTCTCTGATACATACATACATACATACATACATACATACATATTTATGCAATTATGGTAGCGGTCAATGTTAATCAATTAAGTATGAAAGTATGTGCATCAACATCTGGATATTATTTGTTACAAAGATACAACAAGAGCCAATTGAAAATTTTCTTACAAGAAACATGCAACATAAGGCAACAGAAAGAAATGAATGTTATAGTTTCTTGTAAATGCTGTAATCAATTGGAAAGTTGTATTTTACAAACAAAATTACAATAATAGTAATACGATTTTAAAGTTTGGATCAATGTACTACGACACTTGCACATAAATATGTATATACAACATAAGCGCAGTGTTGTGTTAAATTATAGCATTTCTTAGACAATTTTTCGAAATATATGTACATACATGTACTTATAAAAAGTATTTGAAGACTGTACTAAGAGCAACAACTTTTCACCGCTTGCATAAGTTATTACGAACACTTCTTGCAATATAAAACTTTTTGTGTAAGAAAGTTCTTGTTTATAAAACTATTAGTTGAACTATCGGTTATGTATGTACATCTTGCAATGTAGTCATAACTCAAAAAAACTAGTTCGCCAGAAAACGAGTTTAAAGTTTTCAATTTACACAAAACTTAATGGAAAAAGAAAATTTTATTTTTCTCTCAAGAACTGAGTAAACCAGATATTTTTATGAAATTTTTACAAAATATAAATAACGATATGAAGATTAATTCTGTATCATTAACTCGAAAAAGTAATTTTTTGGGATATGACTACTTTGCAATAAAGGAGCGATATGTACTTCAACAACGTCCTAACTCAAAAAAAAAAAAAAGAAAAAAGTTTGACAGGAACCGAATTTGAGGTTTTCTATACTTATTTTGTTGTAAGGCCAATGTATTTTTTATAGTTTCGTCGTGAATATGAGCTAATTAAAAAAAACTTATGATCTAAACACATAGACCACAGCAGGCTACATGGCTACATGGATACACGGTTACAAGTGCCGCTGGCAACAAATGTTACCTGGTAGCCCGCTACTGGCTTATTTTGCAAACGACTGCAGCGCAATAGGAACCTAACATTGAAGTAAAAATATATATTTCAGTGGTTCCGCTTTCAAATATATGACATTTATAAATATAAAACAGCCTTGTTTATAAGGCTTTATAAGGGCTTTTTAAGAAAAATTTTGTATGAATTTTGTAAATTTTGTTTTAAAAACACTTTATATAGTTTCAATAAGTTTTATAAATAAGGCCGAAATAATTTTTTGTTACATTATTTGCGAATTTTACTATTTACAGGCTTAGTAATTCATTTAATACATTTAGTAATTTTTGGCTAACTTGCAATTTTTCGAAATTTTACCTAACTTCTTTTTTTTTAACGGCTCTGGCAATTTCGATCAATTTTTATGGCTTGCTTCCGATTTCGCAACTACTCGCGAGCTTTTGCAAGCTTCGCATTAAAAGCGTTCTTTGCACGTTTTTGGCTTTTATGACTTTTTAAATAATATTAGAATTTGTGATCATCTCTCTGTTAGTAACTTTTTGGGAATTTCCACCGTTTTCGCGATATTTATCGAATTTCTTGCATTCCTCAGAGTTGTGGCAATTTTGGATCAATAGTATGGCGTGTTTAAAACTTTTCAACTTTTCGCAAATTATACAGCCCAATCATAAACAAATATTCCGCACAAGTTTTTCAACTTTCCCCATTTCTCCTATTATGAATTTGTTTTTCTCTCTTTTATTAAATGCAGAAATAAAAAATATTCCCCGGGAAAAAAGTTGGTAATATAAACGCAGTTGAGCTTGCATTCGTCTCAATTTTTTTTGGCGGTGTTACTCCATATCTCGGTTCATATTTTACCGATTGTAAACTTTTTTTATTGGCTGAGAGGATATAGCCTCCGATTGGTCCCACTGCAAACATTTTGGGCTGGAATACGCCCACAAATTTTTTTATTTGATTTTATGATATTCTACTTATTTGTTTTCTGCGAAACTTAGCAAACACCTTTCGTTCTTGTAATTAAACAATTTTAAAGTTGAATAGATGGGTGGGGCTACACCCATTAAAATCTGTTACTATATTTTAAGTGGTTCTACTTAATCGATTTTTCGAAACTTACCACGCACATTGTGCTCAAAAGTAGACACAGTCTTTCATTTGGGCGGGTGTCACGTCCATTAACATTAATATTTTATTTTAAGTGGTTCTACTGTACCGATTTTTACAAAACTTAGCTTACAACCTGAGCTCTGAAAAATGCACACTAAAATTTAATTTTATATCCCATAAATTTTTTTCGAAAATGTTCTATCAGATCTTTGCATTGAAGTCGGATTTTTTTGATAGAATTATTTCACTAAAAATCTTTCCCCCGCAAAAGAGCAGGGAGATTACATTAAAATATAATTAATACACCATTTAAACAGAATTTATGTATATACATAACATGTATTTTATAGTTTTTGTATTTGAAAAACACAAATAACGTCCAAATAAATCATTCAGGGGTGTTCTGTAAATCGCTCGATTTGAAATCGCCTGATTTTTAGAAAAGAGCTCAATTAAAAAGGTGACTTTTTGCAGCTTTTTAATTGGTTTTAATGTTTTAGATGCTTAAGACATTTTAAACGAAATTAACTTTGGATACACTAAATCGGAAATTATACGATTTCAAAACGCGCGGTTTACAGAACACCCCTGATTTATTAACTTTTTTGCGCATTTTTTCAAGTTGATGAATTTCAATAATTTTGTTTACTCTCTTACTCAAAAAAAAAAGAAAGAGAGAAACAAAATTCCAACAACAAGCAAAACAACTGGCTTCGTAATGCGGTGATGCCATTTATTACTCTGTTTTGTTACAAAGGATATCATGATTGGAGGAATTCTTTCTCGAGAAAATTATATATTATAAAAATTTATAAAAATATAATTACTTTTACGATCAACATTTTTTAACTTTTCTTTTTATTTTGCAATAAAATTTTTTTCTAAGCATTAATTTGATTTAGATATTTACACTTTACATTTTTACAGAGGGACGGCCTAAGAGAGGGTTAATTGATACTTGTGTGGTGTCAATGAACTATATTATAAGGACCTAATCAGTGTAGAATAGGGATGCCAAACGGGAAATCCCGAACCCGAAAATCCCGGGATTTTCGGGATATAGCAAATCCCGAATCCCGGGATTTATAAAATTCAATCCCGGGATCTCATTTTCGGGATTTCTTAGCAATTTTTATATAAAAAATTTTATATATTAAAATTTTCGTTGATTTTATGGCATTTTTTATAATATTTAAAAGTCCCATACAATTTTATACGTACAGTTTTAACAATTTAATGACTATTCATGACATATTTCTTATAAATTAACAATAAGAGCAAAATAAATAAACTACTTTCCTACGGTTATTTTCATCAAAGGTGCTACAATACATGTACATTTTAGAACTATTTTGAAAAAAAAATAAACATATTAGCTTTGGAATCATACATCATCATTTATATTCTTCACAATTTATATTCTTTGATACAAGGCAAGTGAAAACTTTTTGTTGTCGGGTTGACGTAAAAGCGAGAAATATTTACAGAATAATGCGGAGTGTTTGTCTAAAAAACTGCTCGAGTTTGTGTGTATGTTTTTACATTGCAGTTCAAAATTATTTCCTTTTTTACTTAGACAATTTAGATAGTTTTTAACACAAACCTAAGATCAAACCCATTTTAATGACATGGGTTTGATAAATAGTTTTAGTCAAAAACGACCAACTGAATGATTTCGAATCATATATAGTTTTATTCGAGTTGCAGAGTAAAAGGCCAGGACACTAATAAACCATACATAAAACATATGTATCTGTTGAACTTTTAGAAAACAACCTATGTATGAATTTAAAATTTTTCAGTAGAGCAAAAATACTGTTTAAGTGCTCAGGCAAACTTTTAATGTATCTGCCTATAAAAATGTGATCGTTAGACGTAATTAATCGAATTTGATTAGAATAGTGTAAACATGTCAAAGAGGAAACAATAACTCAAATTTTACTATGCAGAGGTATTAATAGCTTATAAAAATTTTTCAAGAGCAAAAATAGCAGTTTAAACTGACCATCTCGTTGATTAATGTTAAGAAATTGCAATCACCTATTTTTTCTTAACTAGCGACTCGATTCAGGTATTTGTAACATTACAATTATACTTTAAAATTAATGTTACAACAACAATGAACAAGATCCATGAGGAAAGAGAAAATTTAGAGTTCGATAAGCGGTATTTTTTTGGTTTGCTTTGGATGCTATTCTAATGTCACGTACGCGGTGCAAAAACCGCATTTGTCTATATCATTTGAATTTGACCGGTCGCAACTGTTTCAAAATAAAAGTTCAAAGCAGGATAATTGTCGCAAATAAATATTGTTCAAAATTTTTTCTCAATTTAGTGTAATAAAAATAATATAAGCATTTAAAGCTTGTCACGTACGCTATTGTAAGTATTAAAATTGCAATTAAATGTATCAGCGTTAACTTGATAATTATCAGGCATGTTCTGAAAATCACTTTTTGTGAAAGTGAATTAAAAATACAAGAAAGGTGTTCTGCACAGATAACTTTTTGAATTTTTGTGATTTTAAAACGGTCACCTAAATGCCTGCCGATTTGAAATCACCTGGTTATTTTTTCAATCACTTTATTTTGAAATTCTCAATAGATTAATTAAATGAATAACTTAATATCTTCTTTATTGATTTTTATAGTAAAATGAGCAATTTTCTACGAAAGAATTTATGAAATTATGAAAAAAATTTAAAACTCTTAATTTTGCAAAAATGTTGTTATTTGCTTTGTGATTTACATTTGTGATATTGCATTTACAAAACAAAACGTCAGCTGTTTTCTTCTATTTTTAAATGTAAAACAGAAAATTTAAAAATTTTGTGATATTCAGAACACCATCAAATCACAATTGTGATTTTAAAATCACAAGTGATTTGAAAACTTGTGATTTCCAGAACATGCCTGTATAAGATGGCGGCGAAAACTCAGCGCCCAAGTAAACAGTATGTAGTAAGAAATGAAGTTGACTCTTTCTTGTTTTATTGCTATTTTCACTGAATACATATTTTTGTTTTGTTTTTAAGTTTTTGTATGCATAAATTTCTGTGGCAATATATAATAATGGCTTAAGTTGACATAAGTGCTTTTTCATTTTATTATATTTTCTTATTCTCTTCTTCAAGATCTATCATTTAAACTATACCCATTTATATTTTAACTTAAGTCTTCCTGGAAAATAATACATAAGCCATAACATCTTAACTCAACTTAATTTTTGTAAGGTAGCTACATCAATATTAAAATATTTGAGCATCAAAACTTGTATACACTTGAGTTCAATAACTCAATAATAACGACTCGTCTAGAAAATTTGTATGAAAGTCACTCAAGAAAATGAGTGCTTTCCATGTAAATTTTATACTCAAGTCGACTTCTGGGTTGTAGAAACAGGGAGTTATATTTAACTAACTCCCTGTTTCTACAACGCAGACGGTTGACTTGAGTATACAATTTGTATGGAAAGCACTCATATTTTGGAGTGATTTTCATACCAGCACATAAGCTGTTAAAAAATTATCTTATTTCAGGTTTTCCGCTTTTTTCAATTTAACCTAAAGCACTTATCTCGACTTACTATCAATAAAAACTATTTTGCCTTTCATATAATAAGTTCACTTTAGTTTTTATTTTTCTGCCAAATGGATTTTTTTCATAACATCTTAACTAAAAAACAACGAATAATAACTAATAAAATCGTTTCTTTTTTTCTATAAAATTAACAGTTTTGTTATAAATAAATGTGCATTTTTTTCGGTATCTAAAAATTTTATATAAAAACCAAACACAATTTATTTTAGACAAAACCCATAATATCTCAAAACACAAAATTTCGACTCAAGCCATTATTATTTATTTCCACAGATTAAAAAAAAAATTTTTTACTTAAGAATATTATAAGAGAAAAATCCGTCACGTACGCTATGTCACGTACGCTATTAAAGTTCATTCATTATAAAATCAGCCAAAAGTCTTTTTTATTTCAAAATTACTGATAATAAAGGAAAAATAGTTGGATTCGTGTAAGAAATTTAAAACAAGAAAAAACTTCACAATTCGCAGATTTTCGTATACTTTTACATGCACTTTGATATCAGTTCCGATTTATGTCACGTACGCTATGCCCTTATTTCCCTTGATATTTTGGACAACAGGGTTCCAAGTGTAATAATTTTTTTTCGCATATAGTACGCCCTGAATGGAACATAACAACAAAATATTTTTGATTTACCTCTATTTTTTCAGAATCTATTCCACTTTGTAGGCGTGCAAATGTCACGTACGCTGATATGGAAATGCCCATATGTATGTAACAAAAATGAAAGTGAATCTAAAAATGTTCGTAAGTCAACTTAAGCGGTAGTGCTAAAAGTCCACAGATACATTCGTTTTGGTTTCGATTATAGTAAAACATTTATATTGAAAACAATATAATTAACAATATATTAAGTTATTGTTTTCACTATAAATTCTCTAACATCAAATGTGTATAATCAACTTAAAAATAGATGAGAAAAATTCTTTTGATTTTTATTTCGTACTCGTATTAGAAAATTTTTCACTTTAAAGACAATTGTGGAATGATAAATTATGAACATAAAACCTTTTAAAATGCATTAAATTGTTATTAAAGTAATATTTATTTAAAAATATAATTTATTTTACGAAAAAAATTCGATCCTGAAATCTCGAAAATCCCGTGATCCCGAAAAATCCCAGGATCCCGAAAATTCCGGGATTACAAAATCCCGAATCCCGGGACTTCCAAAAATCGATCCCGATTGGCATCCCTAGTGTAGAATAATATAAATTATATATAAATTTCATTCCGACATTTAACTGTAACAGTGAAAACTTATAGTTTTTCTTATTATTACAAATGCAAAAGAAATTTTTTTGAGATTCGGACTAACAATATCCTGCATGATTGGCTTTCACACTACCCACGCGACCACAGGGCGATTCATATTTCAAAAGTATAAATACCGGTTAGGCTTAGGTTAATATCTAAGTACAGTTCCGGAGTCATATTGCAGGGAACAATTAACATTGTATTTAGACTATTTGATAGGTCCTTGATTTAACCACATCGAACATGGTCAGTGCCGTTTATTACAATACTTGACCGAGCCCCAATTAAATTGACTAACGATCAATGCCCTTATGCAAAAACGATTGTTAAATTTAAAGAATGCCTTAAAACCAGTTTTGTCATACAAAATTCGTTTGTTAAACCAACTTTAAGTTTAGCAATCGTTTTTGCATAAGGGGGCAAGACGATACATCACGAAAATGGCGACTATTTTTCGCACCATACACTACACCCTACGTTTGGTAACACTCGCATTTTTTCAAGTCATGGGACGAGTTCGTTTGGATCAACAAATTTTCTGTAGGGAGGCTTGTTACACACAAAAATATTTTATTTAACTGAATCTAAATTATTCTTAACTTTTTAGTGTTAATTTTAGAATTTGGTTTAATTTTGTCCAGTTATATTTGTACATTTTTAAGTGGTAATTTTATATTTTCGGAGACATAGTCACTTAAAATTTCTTAAATAATAATGTACGCCCACTTTTTAAAGGTTGTTGCAAAGTTTCGTATACATCACTCAAGTAGAAGCATGTGATATACACATAACTAATATTAAACTTTAAGGGGCATGTCACCATTCGAAGGTTATCACACTTCCTATCTCAAATTCCCCAACAGGGTGACCGATGACATTTTTCAAAAAGTGACATAAAATAGGGGATTTATCAAAAAAAGGGGCAAAATTAAAAAAAGCGAGAAAACTACACTGAACTTTTTATTTTTAATGTATTTTCATATAATTCACTCTAAAAAAGGGGGACAAAAAGTGGCAAGCAAGTCGAAAAATTGGCAAGGCAGTCGAAAAAGTGGTATTTGCCACTTTAGTCGGTCAAACGGTCTGCCGTGGAATAATGAAATTTTGATCAAATTTTCTACTCCCGCTGTTAGAGTTATCAGAAGCATTGGAAATCTTATTTCTAAATAACCACTTAAGTTCTATTTTGCAGTGACATACATATTTTATCCTACATAATATAAGAAGTTACTTTAAATAATATGCTAATTTAATAAAATACACTTAATTCACTCACGAATATATTGGGTGGCTTATATTCCAATTGTGTGTGCCACCTGCTTACACGGATTTTGTGGAAGTAAAAGCAAAAAAAAACCGCTTTAACAGTTTGTCAATAACGTTTCAATAACATGTTCAGGTGTTGAAAGCTACCTTTAGTAAAGCCGCAAAAAAAATTGGCAAGTTTTTTTTCTGTTTATTTCAGGGTTGGAGCAAATGCCAAATTGTTTCTCCCCTGGATCAATGATGGATAAAACTAAATGATGACTTCCTTATGTATTTATTTATATGCACTCTTCTGTAACATAATCCTTTTGTGTGGAAGAATAACAAATTTGTCAAACATCTGGATTCAAATGTTAAATAGAATTGATTTAATTTTTTAAATAAATAGAAATCAATTTATGTACATATAAGTATACAAGATACAACTACTCAAGTGTGGATAAGCATATTTGGTAAGAAATCAATCAACGTTAGCAAATCTTTTTATTTAGGTTTGCATTAACCAGATATTGTTTACTTTTAAAGTTGAGGGTTGGTTGGAAAATGTATGTAAGTAATGCTAGGAACACAACTGGGACGAACGACGAATTTTTCGGTGCGAATTTTCGTCATAAAAAATAAAACACATGTGTGCATATGAAAATGAACACAACACCGTCGTACAACGAAATTCGTCGTGCGTGACGAATTCTGAGGTAGATTTATTTCTAATTTGTACAACGACGAATGACGAAAAAACAATTTCCTCTCTCTCACTCTCTGTCTTTGTACACACAACAACCAACTTTATCAAATATAAGAGAGGAATTCGCTGCGTAAATTCGTCGTTGTTGTGCTTCACACGACGAATTTACGCAGCGAACTCTTATCGACGAATTCGTCGACGTGGACGAAATTCGTCGTTCGTCCCAATTGTATTCCTAGCATAAGTCAGTTAAAAGATAAAACACATTTAATCATTTGAATATTGAAATAAACCAAACAATTACTTAGACAAACCAGAAGGTTTCTGATATTTGCAAATGATTTCAATCAAGGTTTTGGTATTTTCTTGGGTATATACATACACATGTATGTTTGTATGTGTGTATGAACATTGTACATGTATGAGAATAGTTTGAATGATATAAATTCTAAAAATACATTAATTATTTTTAATTTTCTTGGTGGAACTGAGGATGAAATAAGAATGTTGATTAAATTAAATTTTTTATATACAATGATTTTTTTTAATTCAGCCGATTATCATTTATTTTGTTAAGCATACAAATAATGCTCCTTTAAAAAAGGACTTCGGAACTTTCGCTATTGCCTTCGATAATACATGAAAATGATAAAATTGAAAAATCACAATGAATACACATTGGACATTTTACACGAGCGATTTGAGAACCTATTCATTCCACGTGGACGTGATGAGAGCTATATCTGGATCGAATAACTTTTATAACGATAATCGTATCGCTATAATAAGTATAAGGAAAATTTATTGACTTTGCTATCCAGAAAGACATTTTACAGATATTGGCTTGTAAATTGGCTTATAAGTTAAGCGAGTTTCCCTAGTTGTTCTTAGAAATTTTTGGATAAAGGTTCCCTTATTATCTGCATTGGCAATAATAAGGGAATAATCAATTAATAATCAATAATAAATTTCATTTTATATATATTCTTTTAAGAAACGGTTAGGGAAAAAGAGCGAACTATTAAACTTTAAGAAGATATCACTTAAGGTACGGTCACAGTTGAGCAAACATTTGCCTAAAAAAGCGTAACCACTAGATACCAATGAAAAACCTTTTGATTCAGACATGTGTTTATTAAGTTAAATACTTTCCAATAATATTGAATTTTATGACATTGTCTATTAAACATAAAAAAGTAATGTGAATAATTTTGTAATATCAATTAAAATATTTGTAATATAAATTAAAAAATTAATTAAATTTTCACCTATAAACAATTTGATTATATCAATTAAGTTTTTTCACTCAAATTAATTAATACAGTCAAAAACTTAATTAAATCAATTAAATTATTAATTGAAAACATTCACCCTTACTCCAGTTGTCGACATCGACGTAACTTTAACACAATACCAAAAAAGTGGGGCTTGTTTACTCGTTCTCGAGAACAGTTTTGTGCTACTGACAATCTATTGCCCTTCTCTAAGGGCAATTTTTTGGTATTGTGCTAAAGTGACGTAGATGTCGACAACTGGAATAAGGGTGATTAACTGGTGAATACTTTTTTCTGTGTAGTTAAGTATGAAACACTGTTTAACTTTATAAATATGTATGTGCTTGAATCAAAAGAGGTTTCAATAGTATATAGTGGTTACCCTTTTTTTTGGGCGAAAGTTTGCCAAGAGTGACCATAGTTTAACAGTAATTTCTATTAAAAAAAAATATTTATTTTAACGTAAACTTATTTTGAATAGAAACTTAATAATGAAATAGTAACTGAAATTGTTTATGTACATTGATTAACTTTAAGTGTTTACAATTCTATATACTACATATGTACATAAATACAATACATTGAAGTAGGTGCTCCTTTAAATCTAAAAGAACAGTCGGAAGATTAAAACTAATTATTATTCACTCACTAGAAAAGACCGAGAAACCAGTTTCATAGAATTTAATTACACAATGGGCCTAATTACGACTACGACGATTTTGTGCTGGATTCTTTAGTCTAATACTAAATCGTCGTAGTAGAAGTCGTAATTTGATGACACTCATAATTAGGCCTACTATTAAATAGTTTGAAAACTAATTAAATATTTACATGCTGCTTGTTAATACAAGTTACAAGTAAAAAATTAATTGCAAAACTTTCATTAATTTCTACTCACTTTCTGTGTGTACAATTGGACCAGGAGGATGTTTGGCGCCACCTCCACTACTACTGCTGCCGCCTGAAGAAGCACCCGACAAGGAAGCAAATTTACCAAAAGGATGACCACCTCCACTGGGTATGGGTTGCAATTTGCTGTGCGCCGAATTTATAATGTACTTGCCAACATCGGTAACTTTGTCACCCGAGGCAGCCACCACATTTCCACTGGCACTTAAGGCATAACCACTGCCCTTTATCAATTGACCCTTGAGAGCTGTAACGCCGCCTGTAATGGCCTTAACCGCCTGGAAAATTGTGTTTAAAACCGCCTTTTTTAGAGACCAAGGATTATAGTCCACCGAATTTCCCTGCAAAACCAAAACAATTTATACATACGAGTATATTTTCACATAGAGGGCAATAATGAATAAAATTCCGCGAGAAATTTTTCCCGGGGAACAATTCCAACTTATAGCACATGTCATAGGGAAAATAAAAAATTCTAATTGTAAAAGGGAGTAATTTCTCGCGGAATTTTATTCATAGTTGCCCTGATAGTGTTTCTTTTTGTTTCTTTAATAAAATTAAACCTACATGATGACCATCACCGCCATATGACTTATAGCCTCCTCCACTACTACCTCCCGAGCTACCCGATGCTATGGAGGCTGAGGCATGGCCCAGACTAGATAAGAATCCTTGTTTTACATGCAGCGCATACTCCGCACTCCCACTACCCGATCGCTTGTGTAACTGCGACTCTTTATCACTGGCCGACAAATCACTGTCCACCGTTACATCATCCAGTGAAATTGTCTTCTCTTCTTCTGCTTCTTCTGCTGGATACGCGTTTGTCAGCAGTGGCAGCGTAAGCATAAGCAAATATAAATGCTGCAAATTTTAAAAGTCGAAAAAATAAGTATTAAAAATTTGTTGTTAAATTCTGTTTAGCAACATTGTAATTATGCAACTACTCGTATTAGATAATATACAATAAGGCAATATGTTTTCCATTCAATAAGTATATACATAAATACATATCGTTACCTAAAATCCAAAAGGCCGTAACAACCAGAAAATTCAAAATATACTTTTTAATTGATTATGATGTGATTGACAAAAATACATCTTTCCTTAAAATGTTGCTCACATATGTTCAAAAATACCGATTTTATTCGTTATTCAATTTGGCGCCTAACAAATATTTATAAGGTTTTTTGCTTCTCCTGTAAAAAAGTAAAAAGTGTACTTACGGCCTTTTGGATTTTAGGTTACGATAGGTACATATGTATGTATATCTTTGTTAATGCACACCACTCTTTGTTTGTCACGTAATGAACATTATGCCTCATTTTGTTGAAAGTTTTATTTCTTCTGGGAATTTTTGGTTTGGTAAAAATCAAACCACCTTTTACTTTATAAGGAATGTATGCCAATGGCAAGCATACTTAAGTGTGTTATAATATTTTGAACTGGCTGAAGTGTTCGTAATAGTGAAAATATCTGGCATACATATCGCACACTAGATCATAAAAAGGCCCCACTCAAAATCATCAAACAGTTTCATAAACCAGTTCGCTGAACAAATCTCTAACGACCACAAAAATTTCTTTTCCAACAGTCTTCTTGAACAGTGCAAAATACCATTATACCTATTTTTATGTTACATCCTTGCGCCATTCGTGCAGTATGAACATTTTTGTGCCACTCCTGGACATCTAGGATTTTTTGAGTTGTGACTATTTATGATTTAGCGTGCGATATGTACATACATATATCATCTCTGTTTTAACTAACTGATCTAACTAACATTTAAAAAGATTTACAGGAGAGCAGCTTTTATGATATGTAAATTCATTCTTAGGAATACGTCTGGTATGTTTCTATGCCCTTTACCAACAAAAATGGTAAAAGGGTATATATAGGTTTGTCATTCCGTTTGTAATTTCTATAATATCAATAAGCGACCCATAAAATATATATATTCTGGATCCTTATGCACAGGGAAGACGAATAAGCGATGTCCGTCTGCCCATCTGTCCGTCTGTCTGTACGTGAAATCGGTTTTCCGAAGCTCCCAGAAAAGCTAGAGACTTCGTTCTTGGACTGGTGTGTCAGAAATTTTCCAAAATAGATTGGTATTGGAATCCAGCAAAATCGAGCAGACGATTGCAGAGCTGGAAAACTGAAACTTTATTTTGCCATATAAAAGTAACTACCGAAAACAAATTTTTATTTATTTTTTAATAAACTTATTTTACCCTTCAGTACGAGTAAAATTGGAATTTTATATTAAAAAAATATAAAAAAATTTAAAAGACGTTTCCAGGGTTGGAAAACTTTAACTTTTTGTGTTATGTAAAATTAACTATGTCTAAAACTATATTAGTATTTTCTCGAGAACCGTAAGAGCTAGAGACCTGAAATTTGGACACAGTGTGTAGACCTTTGGCCGCTACAACAATAAATACATGAGAATTGGAAATTAAAGGGTGTTCCGAAACGAGCAACGAAAATTTTTAAAATCTTATGTAATATACATACAATTGTATGTATATACACTTGAAATTTGTAAGGTTAGTGTATTTTTATACAGACTACAAAAAAAAAATTTTCAAAAAATTTAAATTAAAGGTTGTTCCATCAGTTAATGCAATTTTGACTATGCAATTTTGACAACTTGCTGTATCTTGGAAACCGTAAGAGCAAAACTCTTGAAATTTTCAAAATCGCCAAACCGAAAAAAAATCGCCAAAAACAAAAAAGAATCGCCAAAATGAAAAAAAACCGAAAACAGAAAAAAGTCGCCAAAATGAAACAAAAAACCGCCAAAATGAAAAAAATCTCCAAAATGAAAAAAAGCCCAAAAAACAGAAAAAATCGCCAAAAGGAAAAAAAAACCAAATTAGGAAAAAATCGCCAAAACGAAAAAAAATTGCCAAAATGAAAGAAAATCTCCAAAATGAAAAAAAAATTGCCAAAATGAAAAAAACCACCAAAAAAACAGAAAAAATCGATAAAACGAGAAAAAAGCGACAAAACTGACAAGATCGTTTCAACTGAAAAAAACTTCAAAAAAGCAAAAAAGCCACATTAAAAAATGCTCTGAACCGAATGTACGGAACCCTTCGTGCGCGAGCCAAAGTCGCACTTTACTGAATTTTTTAATATTAAAGGAATTTAATGAAACTAAGTTTTTTCTTATTTCGTTTTTGCTTCGTTCACTTACAATATTTTATGTACTTTTTAAAGAACTAGATTGGTGTAAGGAATTACAAAAAAAATCCTAAATTATGATATCAGGGTTGGAAAACTTACACTTTTTGTATTATGTAAATTTAAATAGATCTAAAATTGTTTTCTTTTCCTTTACAAATTGAATATATATTATGCTTCTGAAAGAAAAGTTTGGCGTATAAAATTTAAAAAATTAAAATTACAGCTCCAAAGATGGAAACTTTGAATTTTTTTTATTTCTTTGTTCACTTAACACACTTAATTAATTTTTTAAATCAGAAAAATCCAGGGTTGGTAAATTTATTGTTTTCTTTATAAAAGTTAGTTTTTTCTTTTTGTTTACAAGTTTTATATACTTTATGACTTAAGAATGGTACTCTGTTCGAAGTTGTGAAAAATTTTCAGTGCCATTCGTTATTTCGCGTGAAAAATTTGACATGTACTAAATGTAGCCCAACTCACGGTTTTTTAAATAAATTTCTCGCTTTTATTGCTTGAACGTATGCAACATTGTTAAAATTCCGTGCGAAAAAAGTACTGCTCATGTTGTTTCGCAGCTAAACTTAAATGATGCCAGACTAATTTCGCATGGAAAGACATGATTTTCCGTGTTTTTCACACCAAGAACAGAGTACTACTCTTTCGAATTTATTTCGCAAATATTTCATACCAAATACTTTTATATGTAGTTTGACAGCATTTCGCACGAAATTGTGAACAGAGTATAAGGCTTTAGAATGAAATAGTTTGGCATAGAAATTAGAAAAATAAAAGACATAGCTCCAGAGCTGGAAAACTTGAACTTCTTCTGGTATATAAAACTAATTATTTCTTTGGTAATTAAATATATTCTATATTTTATAAAGAAATAAATTAGTATTAAGAAACTCAGAAATATGATTCTAGGGCTGGAGATTGAAAAAAGTTTCGGTAAAAAAAATAACCAAAAATGTTAACTGAAATAAGACTGAATGTCAAATATATCTTAGTCATACAGTCTAGAGTAAAATATTCAATTATTGCTAATATCGAAAATAAAATGATTGAATCAAATTCCTTAATCGAAAAATACTGAAAGGCCACTTACTATTAATTGCTTTAGAGAAAAAAATTATAAATTTTTTCACAAAACAAATATGTTTGTATGTGTCTGTATACTATATATATGTACGTACGTTGGTAAAGGGTATATAAGATTCGGCAGAGCCGAATATAGCACTCTTACTTGTTACTTTTATAGGCACAACAGTTGTGCTACAAAAATTGTAGACCATATGAACGTGTTATGATGTAAAAAGACTAGTAGTGGAGTTAACTCATTTTTCAAAAAAATTTCAGTTAAGTCGGTTAGTTAAAACAGCGACGATATGTTAGCCAGAAAATTTATGGAAATTAAAAGAAATTGAAATGCATTCAATATTGAATCTTAGCGCGTGTAAAATACGAGTAGATTAATGCGCAACGATTGCGACCACAAAGTATAAAATTAAATTTTATTAAGACATTACCACGTGAAAGAGACAGTAGAGAGGATTTGATGACTGTATGAGCGAGACCGTCAGACTAGATAATTATATTTCTTCCGTGTATCTGGATAGTACCAGTTTAGTTCGGAACTTCAATTTATATAATTATTATTAGGTATAAGCTCTTTTCATAAGATTTATATAAAGTAGTAGGTGCAACTTTTTTGTGGTCCTTTTAAGGCTTAAAACTCTTCTTCGAAAGGGAATTTGTTGTAATATTCTTTAATAAATTCAGTAAAGTGCGACTTTGACTCGCGCACGAAGGGTTCCGTACGTTGGGCTTTGAGCATTTTTTTTAATACAGTGTTTGTTACGTTTTTTCAGCTGAAATAATTTTTTTTATTGTTTTTCGCTTTTTTCTCGTTTTGGCAATTTTTTAAATTTGGCGATTTTTTTTTTAGTTTTGGCGATTTTTTTCATTTTGGTTATTTTTTTGCGATTTTTTTCATTTTG
Organism: Tachina lurida; assembly: GCA_944452675.1. Taxonomy (NCBI): domain Eukaryota; kingdom Metazoa; phylum Arthropoda; class Insecta; order Diptera; family Tachinidae; genus Tachina; species Tachina lurida. The sequence continues at coordinate 122,371,484 of OX101752.1, read as the reverse complement.
GCGATTTTTTTTTCATTTTGGCAATTTTTTTAATTTTGGCGATTTTTTAATTTTGGCGATTTTTTTATTTTGGCGATTTTTTTTTCATTTTGACGATTTTTTCATTTTGGCGATTTTTCCGGTTTTCCGCGATTTATTTTCGATTTAGAATTTTTTTTTTTAATTTGGTGCTTTTTTTTCGTTTTGGCGATTTTTTTTGATTTTGGCGATTTTTTTTCGGTTTGGCGATTTTATAATTTTGAGATTTTCAAGAAGTTTGCTCTTACGGTTTGCAAGATACAGCAAGTTATCAAAATTACATAGTCAAAATTACATTAACTGATGGTACACCCTCTAATTAAAATTTTTTAAATTTTAGTGTTAATTGTTGTAGTCTGTATAAAAATACACTAACTTTACAAATTTCAAGTGCATATACATACATACAATTGTATGTATATTACATGGGATTTTAACATTTTTCGTTGCTCGTTTTGGCACACCCTTTAATTTCCAACTCTCATGTATTTGTTGTTGTAGCGACCAAGGGTCTACACACTCTGTCCAAATTTCAGGTCCGTAGCTCTTACGGTTCTCGAGAAAATACCCTGTGACGGACAGACGGACGGACGGACAGACGGACAGACGGACAGCGTAGCGAAAACAATAGGGTTCCTTTTTACCTTTGGCGTACGGAACCCTAAAAAGTACAATTAAAAAGGGATATAACAGCCTAAATGCTTCACAAAATGTCTGCAATAAAGTTATTCTAAGATTTAAAATGTATTTACGAGTAAGCCCACATTCTTTTACCTTTTCTTTCCACCAAATCAATATCTTGTGATTAAATTTTAATTAAAATGTTTGTACTTACTTTTTTGTATCATTGTACATTAAATTCTTTCACCAATACAGCTGCAAAACATTTTTGAGCTTCCCTGATTTAACGGTACAATTCGCATTTAAACACAATTGGTGCTAAAAACAAACCCTCTAAACCGTTTGTTGTAGATTAGTTTACAAAATACTATCATTGCGAATATTTATAAAGAAAGTTCAAGAAAATTTTTATTCTGCTACCGTGCTGTTAACTACAACCAACCCGTAGTAAATTCGGGGGACATTGTGCTCCTTTAGTTTATTAAATCATTGTACTGCAAATCAGGGATGGGATTGAGAATTTTAAAATTTTAACAAAAACTTTTAAAGATTATACTTTTTGGATCTTAATTGTATTAAAATATTTTTAGTTGAAATTATTTTTATTTATTTCTATTAAAATAAACGTCTTTGTTCTGGCTACCGAATCGTAATCACAAATTTGCCTGTGAGTTCGGATGTTAAGATGAAATTTAGAATGTAAAAATTAATAGCATGTACTCTAACATCCTAATTTAGAAGAAAAATATATTGGAAATAGATGAGTTCACATTTTTTGATTTTCTCCTTGCGTTTTACATTCACAGTATTGTTTTCAAGTGAAAATATGAGTTTCATTGGTCAAAAGTGAAAATTGATAATAAACAATTGTTTAAAAATAAATGCACTAAATTAACTATTATAAAGTAGGTTCGGGAGACTTTGCGATAGTTAAAATGAGCTTTATTTACGGGCTAACTACGTAGAACAAGAAACGGTAAGGCTACACCGAAAGAATTTCCGGCATAAATTTTATGAATTTCGACATTAATCCAATGAAAAATTTATTAAAATTCAACCAACGTCACGCTTTGTTGGATTAATGAAACCAGTTTCGTCAAAATTACTTTATTGAAACCTTCATCAAATTTATTTAACAGTGTAATTAATGCAGTGCTATAACTTTATCGAAACAATAAAATATTTTCATGAAAAGAATGAAATAACTTAAATATAAAGGGGTTTCTTAATAATTAAAAAATATTGTTGTCATAAATCCAATAAAATATTCTTACGAAACCAGAATACCAACGAAGCAATTCCAATGAAATTCTTTCACAATATTCATGAAATTTTCATTGGATTTGTGAAATTATCATTAGATTTGTGAAAAATTTTAATGAAATTGTTTCATTGGACTTATGAAGCAAAATTCTTTCGGTTTATTCAGAAGACACTTTTGTGTGGCTGTTCGTACGATATCGTAGCTTGTTCCTGGATTGTTATCACACGTTGATTACTTATGCTAAGCATAACATCCCAGTAAAAAAAATTGGAAGTCATTCTAAAGGAACTACATTTTCATTGCTTCCAAAAAATCGATATTTTTAATTTGCCGATAGTTAGCAAAAACCCAAGTAGAAGTTTATTTTAGTCATACAAAACCTTGTAATTTCGCTATAGTTTTAGAAATTACTCACCAGAATTTAAAAAAAATCGATTTTTTTGAAGGAACTTATGAACTAATTTAGGTCTAAAATTTTAAAGTTATTTGCTTAAATTTACATGAAAATACTGTTTCGCTTTTAAATTCCTATAAAAAGAAACTAATTGTTAAAATAGATAACTATTAACCATTTTCCCTAGTTGAAAAAATTACATTTTTCTTAAAATCGCTTCCAATTCGGTGACCAGGCATCGAAAAAGAGAACTTCTTGCAATGATAACCCTATGTAAAAATCATTAGATCGGATCTAAATTTGCACTACTTCCAGATCGCAAACTCTACATTTTCATGACTTTTTTGGAGTGTCTTTTTTTACTGGGATGATTTGAGTGAGAATCATACTTTATGTTTGCATATGGTGACCTGTTTTTAATCACCCGCTTGATCTGAGATTCGATAAAAACGAATGCTCACTAAAGTGAAGAAATTTCGAAATAAAATTGTCCGATATTTCTTCGCAAATCTAAAAAAAAACGAAAGTTCGCTAAAGCTTCGAATTTCGAACTTCAATCGATAGTTTTTCAAATTTGTGACGGTATCCGAGTGGATTTGTATCAGCCTGTTAGGGTAGAGGTACCAAGTTCGAGGTACGACAGCACGGTAACCCCGCTAATAAAAACCTTCGTAAATAATATCCATTCGAATGTTGCGTAAACATTTCTCGGATAAAACACTCGAGAACGACTATCGTAAACGGAAAGAGAAAGTGCTGCTAGAGCTCACTCGTCGCTCAGTTTGTGGCAGCAAATCTTTCGATTTCGATGTTTCGCTTACGAATCAATAGCGAACCTTTAGCAGTGTCATTAGCAATCGATTTCATTGCTTGTAAATAGCTAAAAACGTTATTCCTCTTTTGTTGAACATGCAAAAAAATAAAAAATTGAGAGAAACAAATTGTTTCTTGTTGCTTAACTTTTTTTTTAACGAGAATGTTTCGAGAATTGTTGGCTAAAGCGAACATTCGTTTATTTTCGAAACTCAGGTTGGCTGAGAAGTTAAAAAATAAGAGAAGAACACACATTTACATATGTGACGCGCAAAATAGAAAGGGACCTAAGGGTAAAAACCAGTTTTGTTCAGGAGAGCCATTTTAAAGATTTAAATGCGTGTAACTTTGATGTACCATCACTGAGCGTGTTGGTATTGGTCTCAGTTGAAAGCGACACATCATGACGTCAGGAACGTGTTGGTTAACCTTGAAAACGCACGTAGGTCGTCCCTACCTTTTGTTTTGTGTAGTTGGTTTTTACTGTTTTCTACCTAGCGCGCTGTTTCCATGAGTTTGATATCAATTTTGCTGGCGTTTTTTCGAATCCAGGTTTATTTTCTGAAATTATTAATTGTGAATTATAATAAATACTCATTTATAATTCTTTTAAATCGTGAATATCACTCTGTTAGTACGAAAATATTTTCACATAACCTTAGAATCGTCGACTTCAATTTCATAAAACGCACATATCTCTGGGAGGGAACACTTTTGGGGCATGGGATCGGTCTCATTCGATGCTGAGATGTTGTCCACATCAAAAAAAAAAAAAATTTTTACCCTTAGGTCCCTTTCTCTATGCGTTGTCACATATGTGTAATAATTGAACACAAAAAAATGTCGACGATAGAATAGTGGATGTGTTCTAGACTGTTAGAATGGAGGTACCATGTTCAAATCCTGCAGCGTATAAGTTAAGGTGTTAAAAAAATTAAAATAAATAAGTAATTTAAAATAAATAAATTAAAAATAAAAATACTTTTTACTTTTTCTGCTGCCTTTTTGCGATATCGAAATAAGTTCTTTTCTCACTTTTGATATTGCTAGCAAAATTCGGGATCGAATATTTTTTGGGACAAAACTGAGCGACTGGTGAACTTTTTTCGATTAATTTTTGAGTGCCACTCTCGATAGTTTTACACGATAAATGTTCGAGATATATTCGATATCAATAACGAAAGTCTTGGTCAACTGGGCAGTGGTGGTGTTTGCATGTATGTGGGTGATACTTTAATATATAGGATTGGTATACGGTAAAAGGTAAGTGCATTTGCACTTTTTTTCTTGTAAAGTATCTATAAAGTGAGCAAGAAAAGTTCGGCGTACAAGGAAACTATTACTACGTTTATACGCACGACTTATGTATGTATTTGCCACTAAAACTGTAAATTGTTGCCGCACAATTGCATATAAAGGGCGAACATTTTGTTCACGTGAAATATTTCCCGTGAACAAAATGGTGAACAAAATTATAAAATAGTATACTGACACAACAACAACAAAAACATTGGCGATCACAATTATGGGGAAGGGAACACATTTCACGTGAACTTTTATTCGCGATAAGGGTGAATAATTCAGAAAACTATTCACGATTAACGAGCTATTTGTAAATAAAATGCTTGCGATTGCCACGCTTACAAATGTTTACCAATCAAAAACAATAAATGGATAAATATTGCACAAAAAACACTGATAGAAGAATATAATAACAATAAAAAACAAATAATTATTTGTTACATTATACATTTGCGCAATATTTTTCTAAACATAAGTAACTTTTTAATAGAAGTGCTACCAAGTTTTTGTACATTTGCTATGCCTTAATAATTTACTTGCAAATAATTTTGTTTTGCAAATAGTGGGCGTATAAACGTAGTAACTATATAACTCACTACTCAATAAAGAGGTGAATAATATAATGTCTATTAAAAAGAAAGATGAAAGCAAATTTAATGATTTTTAAAAATTTATATTCTTGGGAAGACTTAGAAAAGTTTCAACAACATATTATTGTAATACAAGGTAGAGATAAACAGTGAATAATAGCCTCATTCATGTACTCATGAGCAAGGCGAAAAAAATATGAACAGTTTTGGTATTTGCAGTAACAGTTTGTGAAATGTTTTCTTTACATTCATGCACTCTAGTTGAAATTATGTAAGGATTGATGATTGTAGATTGCAGATTGTGCCTCTCACATATACCTTTGTTTTTCTTGAACAAATTTTTTTTTTGCTGCAAATCAAGTGCATCCAGTCTTAATAAAAACTGAGGTCAAGACTTTACCTCTAGGTAAATCCAGAATTTCGTATAGGGTGTAACAAAATCTGCACTTAAGCGTTTGAAACAACAACACTTTCGGTTAATTTTAATACAGTGGGCTTGATTTTTATTTTGAATGTAAAAGCTTTGAAATACAAGTCATGATGAAATAAAGACAACTGGATTCAAGGCACACGTGTATACAAATAGCCACGCCATAAATGTTTACGGATTTTTTTAGTATGTCGAATTTTTGTTAACGCATGTATTTACATATACAGGAATTGTTTACACTTACTTGCTGGAAACTACTTCATGCACAGGTTTCAGCATTCACTAATAAATTTTTTTTTAACTTTTTAGTAGATCTTAACAAAAACCATTTCTTTACACTCTTAACGGCAATCCCAGCCAAAACTGCAGCAATTTAAATTGTGCAAACTTCTCAAAAGCATGTTGTTATATAAAAATCAAGTAAAAGTTCCAAAAGAAAATAAATACATGTCTTTTTTTAAACACTTACGTCACTTAAAATTTTTAAATGTTGGGCGGTGTGGCAACTGTTACCAGCGCCAGCTAAAATACCGCAGACACATACTAACAATAAAAAAATATATGTTGCATAAGTGCATGCTTGCATGCATTAGTGACTGCTGGCTTGTGTTTAATTTTTTTCTCTTGACTAAATTGTAAATTTCATCTTGTCATGCTTTGAGAAACACAAATTTTTGGGTATTTTAAAAATTTAATTTTCTTTTAAATTTTAGTTTTTACAATTGCGTTTGTTCAAAGTTGAAAGACATATTAATTACTGGCATTTACCATAAACGATACATATTCTCCGAAAATTGTTCAAGAATTTGCTAATTGAACCATTTATTGCTTTTATTGACAGCAATAATTATTTGATAATAACAAATTTTTTTTTTTTGGCATCTGTGTGTTATTTTAAAACTTCTTAGCATTGATTTTTATAATGGCCCAAACAAGTTTGTTTTTAAGTTGCCATAGCATGAATTTGTATGTTTAATACTTTTTTGGTTTCTTTTAACTAGACAAATTGAAACTAAAAATTATTACTTATGGTCCATTAACTTGTGCTCCAGCAAGTGAAGCATTTAATTGAACATTTAGCACACTTTGCAATCATTGCTTTATTTGCATGCCATCATTAAATATTTTTTTCTACATACCTACATTAGACTGGCCACTAAAAATAGATTTCCGATTGCTGGGCGGAAAAAGTTTCCTTTTGATACCAAATGCTTAGCATTAAAATTTGGTAGCGATCGAAGAACGTTTGAGCCTGCCGCCCAAGACTTAAAGTTTGAAAAATCGAAATATATGGGAAAAATCAATTTTTTTATTGAAATACTTAAATTTTAATACATAAAACTAGTTTTAGTTGTTGATTTTTAATATTTAATTGAATTGCCAATTAAATTACGATTAATTGGCAATAATTAATATAATAATTAAATTGTCTGTAACCAAGATTGCATTTTTGATTTGCAGCTTGATAATATAAAGTCGGACGAACCATCAACCTTTGCCGAAATGGAACCAACCACATCAAAAGTGATTACTCGTACGTCTGATAAAGTATTACGTCAAATATATTTGATTGGCAATGTGACACATCAAATAAGTGGAGCTAAATTACCCTCCAATAGACAAGTATTGCAAGTCTATTTTTATAATATTCGATTCGCCAAATTATCGCAGAAAGAAAGTGCAAGATTGGCAGTGAACGCTGCATCATTTTTTTGGCTACAAGCCCGCTTACCGATCCGTGATTTGTACAAATGTGCTGATAAATTGATAAAACTGTACAATGAATGGCGACGTGTTTCTAAAAAGTCGTCGAAAGGGAAAGCGAACAAAGATCAGGCAGAATTTCTCGAAAATTTGGACAATCTCTTCGACATTGCTCACAACAATGCGTTGCAGATGATTCGCATTGAAGATGATTGGGAATTTTTATTGATACAAAGACAAAAAGGGCGCCCCAGATGCATGATCGGAGTCGATATGCATTTATTCAGCCGTGAAAAGCGATCGCAGGAGCGAAGAGCAAGAGAAGAGTCACGAAAACGAAAGCACGATGAGTCTCAAAACGTAGATATTGGTAAATATTTTTAATTTGCATTGTATAATACATATCAATTATTGGAATGAATGAATTCCTAACTTCCTTTATGATTTCATTCAGCGATTGAATAAAACAATAGTGCTAGTGAAAGCGATAATATTTCCGACGACAACGATCCAACAATGGACGTGGACGATTATGACACTCAACCAGAGGAAAGAAGAGGCCGTACGCAATTGATAACACCACGTCTTTCAGCCGCTCTGGATGATGCTAAGGTTTCCGATAGAAAAGCAATACATATAATAATGGCAGTGGCAGAAGCCTTGCGTGTCAACGCTTATGAGCATGTTGTCAATCGAACGTCTCTCCAAAATTTACGAAGAAAGCACCGTGAAAAAGAATTTGAGAAGATTCAGGCCGAGTTCGTCGAAGACGTAATTTACTTTACTTTTGGTTTAATTTTAATTATATATATATTTTTTTTCCGTAGATAAATAGTGCACAATCATTAGTTGTTCATTGGGATGGCAAATTAATGGAAGCAATAGTTGGTAAAAAAAAAGTTGAGCGAATCGCAATTCTCGTCAGTTATAAAGGCACCGCAAAATTTCTCAGTGCAGCAATTGTAGAACCCGCCACGGGAGAGAATATTGCGGGCGCTGTTCGTAATGCTTTAATTAGTTGGAATATCATTGATCGCGTTGGTGCGATGAGTTTCGACACTACTTCTTCAAACACTGGTCCTAACAATGGTGCAATCGCATTCTTACAACAATATTTACAGCGGAAATTAATCAAACTTCCATGTCGTCATCATATTTTCGAAATTGTCTTGAAAAGTGTTTTTGACTTGAAATACTTAGCGACCAGTGCACCCGAAGTTCCTATTTTCAATCGATTTGCGGAAGCTTGGGACAATCTCAATCAAACTTCATTCAAATGCGGTCTTTTTCGCGAACAATTCAAATGCACAGATAGACAATTGAGCGCGCTGCGAGATGTATGTATTTTTCTAGTTCGACTATATGTCAAAGTCTGGTATGGATGCCCAAATGCCATCACAGCTCCAAATCAAGATCTACAATTTGTAAAGGACTCGATCGCATACGCTGAAACAGATGCAGCAGTGTCCAACATAGTTCTATCAAAAATCAAAAACCATTTGTGGTATCTAGCACCAGAAAACGTTGATTTAGCATTTTTTGATCCTTCCGTTTCAGATGAAGCAAAGCGCAAAATGATCAAATGTCTCCAATCAAGTGAACCGAACGTAAACCTATTGGAGAACCGTCGAATTGCAAACGTTGAAGTTTTACGTTCCAGTTCATTGAGCGATTTAGTATCATATAAAACAAAATATTTTTTCACTGCATTTGGTTTGTCTGCCTGTTTTTTGGAAAAAGATCCATCGTTATGGGAAGAAGATGATGACTATCAAGACGCTTTGGACGTTTGTCGTAATTTGTTCGTCGTAAACGATGCTGCCGAACGCGGCGTCAAATTCATGAAAGATTACAATCGAATCTTAACAAATGACGAAAATCAAAAACAATTGATATTTCAGTTCGTCGAGTCATATCGTCAGAAATTTTCTTCACATAAGAAATCCACACTCACTTAAATTTGCCTGTATTTAGTATTTTTCAGCTATAAAATTGTCTAACTTTGATATTTTTCATTAAATTTTGGATTTATAAAGCTCGTTGAAATGGTAATTTAATTGGCAATTCAATTAAATATTAAAAATCAACAACTAAAACTAGTTTTATGTATTAAAATTTAAGTATTTCAATAAAAAAATTGATTTTTCCCATATATTTCGATTTTTCAAACTTTAAGTCTTAAGGCGGCAGGCTCAAACGTTCTCCGATCGCTACCAAATTTTAATGCTAAGCATTTGGTTTCAAAAGGAAACTTTTTCCGCCCAGCAATCGGAAATCGAAGGAATTTTCTATAAATAAGGGCCAGTCTAACCTACATACATATCGTTACTTTAATATAGAAATGCCCCAACTCAATATTTTTTTAAAATCGAGATTTTTGCATTTTTCGATACTTTAGATGTTCCTGTATCTAAATATACAAAAAACTGGAGTTGCAAAAAAAAAGAGTTAGGGCATTTCTATATTGAAGTACCGATACATATTTTTAAATTAGAGATGCTTGGGTCATTTGAGAATTTGTAAATTTTTCTTTTTTTTCCTTTTTCTGCTTGGACAAATGATTTGAGTATATATTTAGGAGTATTGAGCTAAATTTGCAGGACGATCGAATACAAAGATCTTGAAATTTAAGTTTTTAGGATGCATACTAATATTAAATATGTAAACTTGTTTGTGCATAAATGTTTAAAATATTGTTTAAGATGTAATAAATGAATGTTTTGAACAAAAAAGGTAATATATAATATTTATTCTGTAGTAACTTTTACGTTTTGAGAAACAATTTTAATTCCTAGGACTACTTTTTCCAACCGTAAACTGGTCCGTATACTTTATAGTAAGTGCAGCACTAGCTGAGGATTAACATTTTTGATAACGTTTACATAACGAAAATATATTCTTAGTGATAAGAAATTTTTTACTAAACAGTGAAAAAAATTGGAAGTAATTATTCAGGAACTACTTTTTCTCTACTTCTAAAATAACAATAACAACATCCAGGCCAAGGAACTGATGGCCAGGAATCTAAATGAAGGTGAGATGATAACCTTCTACGTCGAAGGCCAGGCAGCGCTAAAAGCTTCGAAGCTACACAATGTCAAATCGAAACTTGTTAGTGACTATAGGAGAGCCCTCAACCAGCTTATGGACAAACATAGTATCAGGCTGAAATCAGGAAATGAAATTTCCGATAAGCTGGTAAGGATAGGGTCGCTGTTAGATGAGGAAATGTGTGACAGATCAGTGAAATAAACGATAAGTCATTGCTATAGGGAACTCGGTAATTAGGTAGAAAGCAGGACTAACAGTTCATGGCCAAGTAGGGAGGATTGTAGAGTCTCGAATGTTATGTGGCCAAAACTTGGCTCAGGAAGACCCAAACTCGTATTAGACATGGATAGGAAGGGGATGCGAATCGTGACAGGCGCGTTGACTGGCCACTGCTTGGTCACAGCAAGAACTAGCATTTGGAAAACTGCCACTCCAGATTTCTGTAGGATGCGTGGGGATGAAGCAGAACCAGAAACAATTGAAACAATATAACACTGAACGAAGATGCATGGGCTTGGATGGTTGAGCAGACGTTTCCATGAGAGCATTACTGATATCGAGAAGTGTAAACTAGAGGACATCAGGGGCTTCATCATGGGAATTCAGTGGCCTAGTGATCACTTCTGGGTACAAATGGGGGGTAAATATTACTTTTAACGGGTAATATAAGGGAATCACAATGGACCCAAATGGGTCTCTGAGTGGAGTTGCGTTTTAGCACCACCCTTCCTAACCTAACAACATCCAGATAAGTAACTACGAACATATTTCACTTATGGAAAATTGTAGATCATTGGCAGTTTTCGCAAATCCCTACTATACTTAATTTTTTAGGAAAATCAAATCAATATCATGATTTAAAAGAAATAATAATAGGAAAAGGCAAAAAAAAAACATCAGATTTACTCAACATTATGAACATGACTTCGGATTCACTGAATATGGATCTAAACAAGAGACTTTCTTGCAATGACAACCCTCTGTAAAAGTCACTAAAAATAATTCAAATTTGCACAACTTCCGGATGATTGGTACATAATCTTATTGATTTCCTTAGAAGCTCATTTTTTAATGGGTAAGAAAGTGCTCTTTCCGATTCTAGTAGTATTCTAGCTGTCAATAAAATATTTAAAAAGATATGGCCTACTAAATACAGAAATTTAAGTGGTTCTTATCATTTGATCGAAGGTGTATAGATATAAAAATTCAATTATAAAATTTTTCATGTCATTAGTTTCGGAACATTAAGTTTTATTGACTCAAGATTGTTTGCCCCTCTTTAAAATCTAACCTAAGTTACATTCACAGATTATCTGAATTGTGTTAGTAAGATTTTGAATAACCTTTTCAAAATATGAAGTTCTTTGATACTTCCTCTATTCCTCATATAATCAAACCTGTCGAAAAGACAAAGTAACTGAGAATTTTTGTCAATAATGCCTTGAAATACTTGAATGCTTTATTTTATGCTTTTGGATGCAATCACAAAACTGGCCTATATTTTTATTTGGCAATATAAATCAACCCAGTAATCAACCCAAATGACCCAAACGTACTCTCGTCCCATGACTTGAGTCTATGGTAAGAAAAAGGCATGTCGTATAAATGGTTACATATGCTGACTACACATCTGGCACTTCTTGTGTTGTCATAAAGTGGTGTCATTTTAAAAAATCTGTGCAAAGCCGTTCACAATATGTTTTTATATGGAAAGCAATGCCACGGAACTTAAAATATCGGAAATGATAAACATTGCAAAAAGTATACAGTCTTGCGATGTCACAAAATGCTATAGTGTGTACTCAGCAATATTTATTATTTTTGTGATGTGTCATCCTAATCTTCAGTAAATTTAATTGTAACTCGGTCTAGTGTTGTAGTAAATTGCGCTGAACAAGTTTGATGTCACTAGATATAAGTCCTATCAAGCAATTTAAGTAAAATGTTAATTGTTCCCTCCAATGAGACCGTCAACTCACTCTCGAACCAGTCCCGTAACTACTCGTATATATACATCAGAGACCTGCAACGGGTGATTGGTAAAATAATCATACGCAATCAATATCCTAAAAACATGCTATTTTTTTTGAAAAAATCAAACTTGTTCAAACACGTATATTCATTGCTAAGTTTTAATCGCTCAAGTGAGTGGAGTATTGTTGGGTGTGAATTATAATCATGCGTAGCATCATACCAATCAGTTCGGACGATTGGTATTTGGTTCGACAATGAGTGTTTTGAACAAGAATATAATACGAAAGAAAAAAATGTTCATTTTAAATCAGCATCAAGTAGTTGATGCAGAGTAAAAGCGAAAATGAAAAAAATCATTGTGTATGAATGTGGTAATTATTAAGACCCAACGCAAACTGCTGTCATAATAACAAACCAATTTTTAAGTATGTATGTGTTTGTGTAGTTAAGTTGGGTGTTTTATATCAGGGATGGCAAAATTAAAGAAACTGTCTAATAGAGCTACTCGCTACGAACTTTTTGAAAAATATTAGAGACAAAAATGTTATATAAATTTCTGAGATTAATTGTTAAAAAAATGCATTTTAAAATAAAATTTGAGGAGGATTTTCAATACAAAAACTAATTTTTGTTAATTAACTTAACAGAATTTATGTTTGAAATATTGAGCCCTATTTTCGACTTAATCGTAAGCGACAAAAACTAAAGTTTTTGGGAGAATGTTTTTTTAATATTGAAAAATATGTTTTTGTACGTAAATTATCGTTAACGATAATATGTATTTTAAAAGTTTTGAACAGGCAATTTACTACCCAAAATTTATGTAAAAAATTTTAACAGCCTTGTTTATAAAATATATGTACGTACATATTAATAAAGGTCTTTCGACAACTATCGTAAAGAAAGTTGTTAAATCAGCTCTAAATAAGCATCAAATATTTTTTGAAAAAAGAAGGTTAAACTTCAAGAGGTATATAACAGGTTAAATGAGTTCCCCTTATGTAAGTTCTTTTGAAGATTTACCGCCATATTCATAAAAAAATATTTTAGGTTTATTACATGTTTATTTGACAAATTTCCCATAGAATTACGTCAAATAAGCGCTTCATAAACCTAAAATATTTTTTATGAATATGCCAGTTAGTTGTTAATACTTAAAAAAAATTTGCACCTTTTTTATAATTGGAACAAATACAAACCTCCAATTTTCCATTCCTGTTTGACACGTTTATGTGTGTGTGTTTTAAAATAAATTGAACGAACTTTACTACTTTGATTTTATTCAACGTCATCGATTGTTCACGTAGAAGTTTGAATAAAACCAGTTCGAACACTCCACTTATAATTATTCAAACGATGCGTTCGTTTGTGCGATGCTGATTAAATTCAACATTGAGTTTTTTTGCATGATTAAATGTGAATAAAACATTTCTGGTATGGTGAGTGAGTTGATTTAAACATGTTCGATCGCTACACTCACAATCACTCCAATGAACAGATATTACTACGACGCTGATTTTATTGAACGTTGAATGTTTTGTACGTGATTAAATGTGAGTAAAAATTTTAATGTATGAGTAAATCATCAAAAAGCATGAAATTTGCAGGTCTCTGATATACATATTAACTTAACCTTAACTGGTATTTATTCTTTTGAAATATGAGTGGTTAGTTCTGTCATTCCCATAGACGTAGAAAGGCCTTTCTGGGGGGTGTATTTCCCCCTTGAATTGCTGTTGCCATGGTTGTCAATATGAGTTCCATAAAAGTTAAGTTTCAATTATTGCCCTTAAATATCGGAATGACATTTGTATGTATGTATTTATATTTATACAACGATACGTTCACTGTATTAAACAAAATGGCCGCAAATCAGTTTAACGGTTACGCCACGTTAATGTCCGTAGTGAAGTATCCCCACAACTTTTAAACTAATACTCATACATTTTTTCACGTCTTTCAAAATCGAATTGTAACTGTAAGAAGAAAATAATTACTTCGACTCCGACAACAAGCAGTAAAATGTTCATACAATTTTCTTTAATGCAAAGTAAATATGTATGTATGTGTGCCGTTCAAATTTAAGTCGTACCATATCTCCTATTTCGTCTAGAAAAAGAATTATTGCTTGGTTCGAAAACTACCCAGCAAAAATTTTTCAAGATTTTGTAATGGGTAGTACTCTTTTAATGGCTTACGAAGTAATGAATGGTACTTATTTATATCATTACTTGAAAGTACTTCTTGTAGTACTTTCCAGTTAATAATGAAGTTTATATAGAGAAAAATTTATTACAAAATTTAAGTAATTTTCATATTATTCAATATACATATTCAGGTATTTTTTCTTTGCAAAATTATGATTTTTACAAAATTATATTTATTTTTATTAGAAAATAAATTATTTTTCAACAATTTTAGGTAAAAAGTAATCCACAAAATAACCCATTAAATTTTGAATACGTTTAGGCAATCAGTAATCTATTAACTTTTGGATATTTGTAGGCAAAAAGTATAGGGTACCGCATACTTTTTGAACTTCTCAAACAAAAATAATGGGTTATTCAGTCAAATTGTATGTACTTACGACTGAATAGTACATACACTTTTTTGCATTCTAGTAAGCAAACTTTTTTGCTGGGTACATACAAGATGAATTTAGTAAAGACAATTTCAGACTATAATAAGTTAATAAATATATTTATTAATAGCTTTGTGGAAAATTAAACTCTGTCATATTGAGTTGTTATGTTTTTTGAAATTTTTTAAATTAGATCAGGGAGGCATTGTCGCCCGGAGTATTAATACTTGTATTATAGCTTAAAAGAGCCTTAATGAGTGTCGTATAATAACTATATCGGAAAAAAGTGATATACTTTGTATAAGTATCAATGATTGCAGTGATATAATCCTTTCCTAAGGGAAATAATTCAATGTTCAACGAACGTGGAGTTCGCCGAATTGGTGAACAAATTTTGGAAAGTGTAGTGGAAACTGTAAGCTCATAGAAGCTGTAAAAACTTCGTCGGGTGTTATTATTGACCTCGATAGGAAATGTTTTAAGAGAAGTAAAATGAAAAATCTAAAACATTTAGACAGGCTATGGCTCAGATTATGTAAGACCCACAGCAGCTGACGATAATAAAATGTTCAAGGAAACGAGAAACCAGCAAAGCCAGTTCGTAATAAAATGATTTGTAGGCTAAACTTTAATTTTTTTTTACTAATTGCTCTAAAGGCTCTACTTGCTTGAATTCACTTAAAAATTCTTAAAGATTTATTTTAGAACTACTTTTATATGTTTAAACTTTTATTTAAAAAAAAAATTAATGCAAAAATTTCGTTTGCAAAAAATTTAAATGGACTATACGTAGTCCATTTATCATGCAAAAAACTTTTGATGAAAAAAATTATATAGACTATGTCTATTTTTCATGAAAAAAAGAAGAGAGGTGTCTAAGGACACCCGGTTGGAGCTATGCTGCTTAGCTATATCAAAGAAATTTCGTGCTTTAAACAACAATTCAATAAAATTATATTATACTATAATGATGTCAAATTTGCCGCAGATATTTCAAAACGTTTCCATTATTTTCTTTTCTAACTGCGTACGATTAATATATTGTTTGTGGCCGGCGGCATTTTTTAGCCAACTTACATCCAATCGGCTTCGTTCTCTGGGTTGAGCTGATGTGCGAAAACAATCCGAAAACAAATTGAGCAATCGTTATCATTTTTTGGTTTTATTATTGTTTCACTCATTTAAGAGAACGAAACAAAACAAAATCAAATATTTTGTTTAAATTATTTTCGTACTCTGCTTTTAACTGCTCATCTCACTCCAAGGATCGTGGTTTCGATTCCCGACATAGACCCTGGGTGTTTTCGGCAGACAAGCTAATCGCTGCGCGGTTTGTGTTGTGTTTGTTAAAAAAAAATATAAAGAAATCAAAACAAAAATAAGTTTATAGCTGCAATAGTGTCGATTATTTTTGTTACGAAAATCACGTCCTAACTCCTGTATCGCGCCATAAAGAGCATAGCTCCAATAATGCTTACATTAATAAAACAATCGAATTTTTGCCAAGTTTCATTTAATAAATGAATTTTATTTAGAAAATTTACTCCCGGGGCTTATCGGGAAATCCCAATCCCTACGAAAGTACATGATAATACAAAACAAAAAATACTGAGCAAATAAGCAAAGCAAGTCGTTGTCACTAAGCATTTTTAACAATCAAAAGTATTCGTTATACACAACAGTATTGCCACACTACAAAAACTGCGTTAGTTGTTTTATCGGGCAGTTGTAATAATGAAAAAAAGTTCAGTTTTTCTAAACTAAGGATAAACTATCCGGAACTTAAGTCTGTAAAGTTCAGAGATTGGCTTGTCTTCTTGCAACAGGCGCAATGAGGTCATGTCCAACCTTAGCCATTGAGGCCTTGATCTTTACAAGATCATCTGCGGCAATAGCCGCTTATAGGATAGGTCACGGTACATCTGCCCGTTGTGTTGGCAACGGGCACTCATCGGTCTTGAGTACAATACACAGCTAAGGACTGCTAGGAATGCCTAGTGATAGGATAAACTGTGAACTGAGGTTCGACAGGAGATTTAATATCACAATTCCACCCAGGGCACTATAGGACGAAAACGGTCCCGTTTTGAATTCCAGAAGTTTATGTTTGTATAGGGATGGATCCAAAACGGAAGATGGAGTTGGTGCTGAAGTTTTTGGGGTCAACGTAAAATCTTCTTTGCCCATGGGCGAATGGCCTACGGTATTTCAGGCAGAAATGCAGGCAATCACCAAATGTGTTGACATTAATTTAAATAGGGGCATTAGAGGTGCGCATATCTATCTTTTCCGAAAGTCAGGCAGCTCTTAAGTCTCCCCTTTCATGGGATTTCCGTTTTAGGCTAGCTTTAGAGTGCTTTGACTTACTACAGAAGCTACACATACGGAACAAGGTTTCCATTTATTGGATACCTGGTCGCAGCAGTAATCCATGGAATAAGGAAGCAGTTGAACTGGCCAAGAGAGCCTCTTCTGCTCCTTTTATTATCCCAGAGCCGTTTTGTGGCATAAGTCGGTCGACTATGTCTGTGCTCAAAGAAGATGTCACTTTGACCGCTAAGGATATGCGGCTGTCTTCTTCTGGTTTAAGACAGGTCAAGGCTTTAATGCAGCCATTTACATATAAGGTCATCCTGAACTTCAACAGGAATAATTTACGACTTGTTACTGGTTTTCTGTCTGGTCACTTTGGACTGAACTATTCTCTGTGGAAAAGTAACCAAGTACGTTTACCTTTGTATCGCTTGTGCTTGGAAGATGACGAGACGAGATAGTAAATAGAAGGCGTGTTTTTCATTCTGAGTTTCTGTGTTCAGATAATATTAGGCGGGCTCCTCCAATATCTGTACTGACCTTCATAAGGAGAGTCATACAGAGATTGAATTAATCCAATTCATAGATCTATGGTACAAAAGATCCATCAGGTGTCGCAGTATCGGTCTTTGGACCAGATCTTTCCCCTATTCTAATCTAATCCGGAACTTTATCGGCAAATTGTAAAAATTTACCCAAGCATAAGTATGTACACACGTACGAGTAGTTGAAAAACAATATTTAATATTGAATGGAGGTCGCGTACTTTTAGATACTTGTATTTTAACTTCAGATACATTTCAAGCAAATTTGACACAAATCATTTCAAAAGCCGTAGCGAAAGGTTGAATAACAAACAATTTAATATAAAAACTTTTGCGTTTGCAATATTAATACGCGTGAAGTATAGTAAAATCTTTATTTTTTATTTACTTATTTTTCCTTAGCACAGTTTACCCAATAATATTTCGTTAAAATCTGCATTTCGGAAGTATGCATTAAAAGATTGACCTTAATTGTATGCAACTAAGGCAATAACCATTAAGTTTATATACAATTTTTTTCAAATTTGCAAATTGTTTTTGTTCTAATATGAATTAATGAGTGCTGGCATTAATCAAGTTGTAATCGATTAAATTTTTTTCTTATTTTCTATTTTGTTTTCGATAATACTGCAAGTGTATTTTCCCTTTAAAGTTTGTTCATCCATCAATGTCCACTAATTACGAAATTATATCCCTTGTCTAACGTTTTGCCAATAGTTAATGAAGAAAAGAGAAAATAAGAGGGAGAGAAATTACATCATTTTATTTCCACCAAAAAAAGGCATAATAAGATGGAACTTATTCAGAATCATAATTTATAAAAAGCTCATGGCTTAGTGAAACAACTTTATTTCTTCTTTTTCCGCAATGTTTGATAAACGACTGCAACATATAAATATGTGAAAGGAAAAGTTGAAAGGGTTGAAAAATGGACTTTTACTTCTTTGGTGATTTTTATAAAATACAACATGCTCCTTCTAATGCAACAAATAAAGCTTTCTAGCTGCTTTAATTTTGTCAAATACACTTTTGATAAAAAAGTAAAAAATAATCCGATGTGACAAACGTTTCTGCAATTGCTCTAATTTGCTTGAAACGCGTCACTTAGTGGATTTCAGTGTCGCTGATTACGAATCTGGTATTAAATTTTTAAAAATCTAAAATAGCGGATGCTTTTTCTTCAAATTTTAACAGATTTGTTTTACAACCGTGTTTAAAATTCAAAAAGGATGATCCAATTAGGCGGTCTAGTTTTTTAAAAATTTATCGGCATAGCTTTTGAAAATTTAAGATGAATGATTATAATAGTTATTAGATATATTATACTGGTTGCAGCTTGTATGGGATCTTGTTTTTTCTCAATATGTGCGCTGAGATTTACTATCGTAAATGCAGTCTTAATTTCTTAGCGTGATCTGACGGTGGCTTCTGCTTCTTAGTGTGGGCTAAAGCACCAGATACACAGTGGCGATTTTGTAAACAAATTGGAAATAATTCTGCAGTTTATAAACTGGCTATCGGATGTTTATAAAACTTCATACAGCATTTTAGGAGATGTCACAAAGCTTAAGACTGGAACTTGAACTATATATCCTTTAAAGGGGTGGAGCCACAAAGCACCAAAGTGGACAACATAGCGTTAATGAAAATTTAAAACCGATGCCAAGCTGATGTTTTTGATCTGATGAAAAAAAGTTTTTGCAAGTGGATTTTTTTTCTATCCAAGAACTTAAAAAAAGGTTTGCTAGGTTCTCACTTGCAGTTTAGGTAATATTCGAAAAAAAAATAAAATTTTGGATTTTTAACAACTTTGGTCCATTGTTGTGCTAATGGAGAAGTCAAATCTTGTGCGATTTAGAAAATGAAACTCAATCCATGAAAAAAAAAGTTGGAACCAAAAGCACAATTAAGTCAAGAGTTATACGCAATTATGGGCGTTTTTTGCATAAAACATTAATTAATTAATTATTTCGCTAATATAAAAAAACTTTGCACAACCCTATATTTTATATCATTTAAAAGCTAACTGCCTTATTCATAAAAAATATTTCTGTTTTATAAGAGGTTTTTACAAACAAATTTCTTTTAAATTGGGCTCTATTAATAATATAAAAAATATTAAACGAAATATTTTGTTGAAAATTTTCATTATTATTAAAGGAACCAGATCGTTTCGAATTAGGCCTATTTTTTATAAATATAAAATTTAAGGCCTTTTTTTGTGAAATTCCAAACAACAAGAAAATTTATTATGTCACCTTAGGACAAGATATGTTTTTAAATAGAAGAAAACAGCAACAAAAAATTCCATTTTTGGGATTTTTCAAATTTTATTAGGGGAAGTGCCAGGAACTGAAACGCAAATTCTATTTTTTTATTACTTTTTGTGTATTGAATTCATCATTTTCTACTCAAGAGAGACTTTCCAGCCGAAAATATTGATAAATACGTATTTGATAGCATTGCTTTGTGTAACACCCTATGCTTTCTCGAAAAACCCTACTTATTCAACCTTATTTTCGATTTTATCGCAAGTGACAAAAATTAAAATTTTCAGTAGAAGGTTTTTTTATAATATTGAAATTTGTTTTACATACGTCAATTGTCACTCACGACAAAATTTTACAGTCCAAAATTAGTTATTTATAAAATAAATCTTTATGTTATTCAATTGTGTTATGAGTAAAATTATTTCGCATTTAAAAATATTTATGTTTTTTCTGCAAATACAAGTATGTAATTCGAATATTAGTATTTTGTAAATAAAGAAAAAATTAATGAGTGGTAAAAATCGCACCATCTTTTTTAAAACCTGGATATTATCACATATTTTATTTTAAGTAATACATATTAAATTTAATTGAAATAGAGTGCATTTTAATCAGGAATAATTTTTTAATCGGGCCGAAGTTCAGTATTTTCAATTCTTATTGAATTGAATTTTTACTTATTAATGTGATTATCTAAAGAAGAGAAAAACAATTAAACTAGACTTTTTAGCTGCGGGAAATGCGAATTTTTCTGTGCAGTCCTCCTGCACTTTACCTGCTTCCATGTCTATCTAAATGGGATAAAATCGTTGTTAACATCAGCTATTTAACGTGAATTTTTAATGAAATGGAATATGAGAAATTATTATTTTGTATAGAATTATTCATACCTGTTCTGTAAACTGAATCTGAGAAAATTTCTCATCTCTAAAATATTAATAATGGTCTTGCAGACTTGTTTAAAATCATAGACGATAATTTGCTTTCATATATTATATTTAAGAATCTATTTAATAAGAAAATCTAAAAAAATATTTCTATTGTTGGAGTCAGTTTTTAAATTCAAGCGATTTGAAATCGTTCGGTTAACAGAACAGGGTCATTTTCTGTTTTTTAATTTTTTAATTTTATATTCAGGTTAGCACCTGAAGTATGTTTAATTATTATTTTTTATCTTTTGCCATCATCACATTAATTATTTATACTTATTATCTTATTTTAAGTATCTTATACTAATAACCTGACATCAAAAGAAAAGATCTTAAATAAATTTAATTTTTACTATGAAATGTTTTCTTCAAAAACAAACATATAAAATAACATATAAAATATCTAATTCATTACGGCTTATCATGAATCTCTGAAGTACATGAGTTGCTTCTCCAAACATATTTCAAATGAGTTTAATAAAGTATACATTGCTACTTTAGGTGTAGCCTCTATCAATTTTGCTAAACGCGGTATTAACATGTACATAAAACTTAATGCAAGGTTTTAATGGGCATGGCCCTACCCACTTTTTATAACGCGATGCTATGTCTTTAAACATCCCATCGTCTGGAAAAAAAACTTTAGAATGAATTCGTTGGGTAGATATATCTATATATCGGATAGTTATTATGTTAAGTCTTCACGTCATATTGTGCCTTTATAAAAGCAGTGTATGCAATATGTTTTACGGGAAAGCCAATATAATGTATAATATTCAATTAAAATGGTCTTTATCCAACCCACAATGCTGCCAAGGAATTATTGAAATCTAGTAATGAATTTTTTGAAATAGGACAGATTTCATTTAAATCTTATATATAAATACGCTAATTTTTTTGTCGTACACTTTTAAGTATCTTATCGTCCACCAATATTGGTGAAACATATATGGTTTAAAAGTTATTTTTGCACAAATATACACAATATAATTTTTTTTTTAAATTTCTTGGATCAAAAACTGTAAAAAGCGATTTAAATTTGCTTTAAAAAAGACGACTTTCTTCTATGTCATTGTGTCAAGTGGTCTAATTTAGACTACTGGGCAATCCTAGTATTTTATAATTATGTTGAGTATTGCTGTTCAATATGTAAAATATGTATATGTACCGTTGTAATTAATTATTCTATGAATTGCGATCCCTTGAAAAAGTAGAAAAATAACCTACGAAAAGTCGGGAAAAACTGTAAATAAATGGATTTTTATTCACATTGAAACATTAGGCCCAATCCGCTTAAAAGACAATCAATTGAAACCATTTAATTTTATATTGTCATCGTTTATCGCATGGAAAACCAACTAAAATTTCGTAATACAAAATAAGATAAAATTCAAATTGATGTCGAAATCATTTTTTTCAAGATTATTTTAAGTCCTAGTTTACACTAAGTCTTATTACTAAGCTAATTAGTTTGATGGAGAGAGAGAGAGAGAGAGGGACGAGGGAAACGTTTCTTTTCCTTTGTTTCTCTTTACGAAAAATCTAATCAGCTTAGCAATAAGACTGGAATAGTGTAATGCTATGTTTAGACGACAAGTTGAATCACCTGCTTCGCTCTCTGAATCATGTTTATGAATCATGCTGTTTAGACTACGCTTTCGTGCTTTGTGTGCAGCGTGCCAATTTAGTGATTTTCGTACTAGATTTAGTGTTTTTTAATTCATATCAGTGCGAAATTTAACAACTTGTTGCTTTTTAAAAAAAACGCTAAATTGGTGCTTTTCACCTTTGATTTTAATCCATTTAGTGCGTTTTACAAATCTACTTAATCTTAATTTATGAAAGTGTGGTGGTTATAAATAAACACCAAATAAGAATTTTTCACTTTTCACTCCCTTTAGACACGCAAAGTTTTCTTTGCAGAATGTTAATTCTGAAATACAAAGGAAGAAAAACTTTATTTTTCACAATGAGAAAAAAGAACGTTATAAAATAACTTAATTACAATAATCTAATCTAATAACTACTGAGGGAAGCAATATGCTTTCTTGATAACGAAAGCTTTTAAAAATGCTTCTGAAAAGTACTAACCTAAGGCTCTCTAAGAAAGTGGACAAAAGTAAAAAAATTTAAACCAATAAAGTAACATCTGAGTACACAAAAACTATACATTGTTACTTCTGTGAAACGAATTAGTAAGGGAAAAAATTAATGGCTTTCTGGAAACTGAATGCACTGAATGCTGGAAACATTTGCTCAAAACTGATCAATTTTGGGTTGAAGTTTATAATTATAGAAATTCAACTAATGATAATCCGTTTCTAATACTGTCAATATTTGCTATAGGACTATTAACATTACCATAGTCCAATGTTAAAGTAGAAAAAACTTTTAGCGCTAATAACTATTTTAAAAGTAAATTAGAAATACAATAATGGTTTTTATACATCAAATTGTTTCATTCATATAAAATAAGGTCTAGAAAGAAAATACTTATGTTGTTCAGAATGTAACATACTGAACCATGTTCATGTAAAAATTAATTCAGATGAAACGCCTAAGAATCTAATTGTTTTATTAAAACATTTTTATGGCCAGAGGAAAAAGATGAAACGACATTTCCTGAAACGAGGATTATAATTCTCGTTGATCACTCTTTTGTTAAAATAATATACCATAATTGGAGTGTCTTGCCAAATGACTTCAATTATTTTCCTACTGATATTCTACTTATAAGCAAAATCGAAATATAGCTCGATATAATTGAAATTAAACCTGTGAAATGTAGTAAATTTAAAATTTAAGTTAACTTAAATTTCTAAATTATACTCATTCAATACATATATAATTAGCCATGTGGGCTTTCTCTGTATTGAAAATAAATAAATAAATATATAAAAAAATATATTTATGTACATACAAATATACTTATTGCATTTAATGCTTTTTTATGAACGCACAGTGCTTTTTGCTCTGAAAAAGTTGGCATCATTGTTCGAGTGGCATCTTTTTATGTATATTGACACATACACATAAGCATACATACTTACATATATTCGACTCATTCAAAATCTTGTTTTTGAAGACAGCCTTTTTCCTTCTTATATTATCCATAACTTAATTAAATTTATTTATATTAAACTCACATCTATGTTTTTTTTGGTTTTTTTATTTGTTTACAAACACACACATACACATATACTTATTTTGTTTTGATAGCTAGTTGAGATAAAGTGGCGATTACTGCGATAAAAGTTAGAGAAGATACCAATTTTACGTGCTTCGCAGGTAGATTCATATTGAATCTACTTGATTCGCTCTCATAATTTTGTATGGCGAAACAAGTTGATTCGGTCATGA
Organism: Tachina lurida; assembly: GCA_944452675.1. Taxonomy (NCBI): domain Eukaryota; kingdom Metazoa; phylum Arthropoda; class Insecta; order Diptera; family Tachinidae; genus Tachina; species Tachina lurida. The sequence continues at coordinate 122,347,325 of OX101752.1, read as the reverse complement.
TTGGGGTGTGAAGCATGAATAGAGAGCGAAGCAGGTATCGTGTAAACATACTATAAAGGCTCAATCAGACGTGACATAGCCATAGGCATAAAAAACAGCCATTCGAACCAAACTAATGGGCAACATTGTATTTGATTATACGTGACTCGCCATAACGCCATAACTCTCACCATAGAAACCAATTGATTTTTGGTTTGGTTATGGCTATGGCATTATGGCTATGTCACGTCTAATTTAAGCTTAAACTAGGACTAAGCAATTGCCTAAATTATTAAAAATAAATTATTCTCTCAGTGCACTACGGTTTATTGGTCCATCAGACATTTTCCTTTAAATAATAATTAAACTAGTATTTGCTTCCACAGCACTGATTGAAAATAAGTTTTTTTTCTATTTATCATCATTAGAAATTTACTCTACTCTGTTCGTTACTTTTTTGTAATGACACGCAATTATGTCAATTTCTTTTACAATTTTGTTGTTGTACAAAAACAATACACAATATTTAAAGAAAGCAAAAGGAAATAAAAAATATTATTCAAAAGCATTTGTTATTTAGCGAGATCATAATAATAAAATTATAAAACGAGTGGTGATGGAGACCTGTGATAAAAAAGTGACTAACAACATTTGTTTCTCCATTTTATCCATGTCTAGTTGCGCATAATATGTCATTTGAATAAAAAAATTAATAATAAACTAACCTATCAAAATAATTGGTCCAAGGGGAGAACAGTGTTGGAGTAGTAAAATATTTGACGGCATGAGAACTTTTAGCAGAATCATCATATGCAAGATGAAATAATTTTATTAGTATTTTGCAATTTGCTTATTTCTATCTATATGAAATGGTTGTATGCAATATAATTCAGTTGGAGTATTAAGCGAAAATTGTTTATCTATATTTTAAAGTTTTGCCATGTAGTCTGAAATTACATTATGAAAATGTTCATGAAATTAATTTCATAAATTTATTTTTCTTTGTCAAGAAAAGGCACAAAGTTGCAATTGAATCAACGACAAATAATAGTGGTGTATTCGGTTGTGCCGACGTACTCCGTACGTGCTTTGGTGATACGTACAAAAAATAGTTTAATTTACATGTATTCCTAAGACAAGTTTAAATTTTAAAGTCCTCTTTTTCAGTTTTCTGATTTTCAGTACCAATATATTTAAGACTAATTCTGCAAGGACAAAGTCTCTAGCTTTTCTGGGAGCTTCGGAATACCGATTTCACGTACATGCATATGAACAACGGGCATAGCTTATTCGACTTCCCTGTTCATATGGACTAGCAATATACATATGTGACCTTCTCCCAGAAAAGGGACCTAGTGTGTGCAAATGACGTTTTGAGACAAACGTATTTAAAAAATTTAATTTTAATGTTTTTCCCATTTTTAACGATTTTGACACACACCCGTTTTTTGACACACTAAGTCCTTTTTAAGGGAGAAAGTCACATATATAATTTATGGTGTTACATATAAATATTGTGGAAACTACACTCGGAATGTTAAACTTATATAGCTGTGGCAAAAATTAAAAAGTGCTTGAGTCGAGATAGGTTTTTTTTAATTTAATGGAAGCTTTATATTTTTTATATTCAAAAGTATCCCTGGGCATAATCTCAGTTATATTGGGAGATTTTCAAGGAAGTTATAGCGTCATTACTTCCTGCTTATATTTTTTCGACTTGTAATAATAATAATAACAACTTAATTAAGCCTATACTTTTGTGTATTTCAAATTTAATGTTTTAGCTGTAGTGTGTAGAACGAAGTTTTCTTAAATAAAATAAAAGAGAACACCGAATTTCCCAATTTAAAAGAAATATATCACTAAAGACCGATTTGAAAGTACCAATAAATTAAAATATGACTTATGCAATTTTTCCTTATGGCTACAGGTACATTAGGGTTAAATCTTTTTGCATTTGTGCAAATATCGTACTTGGAATTTTGGAAATTTAACAAATATATGACAGTTAAAAATTAAAGGATTTTCCAAAACGAGCAACGAAAAGTTTTGAAATCCCATATAATATACATACAATTATACATATAGGTATATGGACAGTTTAAATTTCTAAAGTTAGTGTATTTTTATACACACTACAACAATTAACACTGAAATAAAAAAAAACCCAAAATTATAGGGTATTCTATCAGTTAATGTAATTTTGACTATGTATGACAACTTGCTGTATCGTGAAAGCCGTAAGGGGCAAACTCTTGAAAATGTAAAAAACGCTAAAACTATGAAATACAAATACAGGGTAGGCCAAAAGTCACGGCTGCGTGATATAGTCAAGCCTGCTTCAGTAAAATTAAATGTCCATTGGAAAAGTAAAATTCTACAACTTTGGCTCGTTGTTCGGTCCCTAAATGTTGCATGATGGTGTAACACGGTTCGAGTGATAAAACCTAAAAAATCTAATAATATATAATAATAAACAAAAAAGTTATTAAATTTTTACACGCATGATTGACTTTTGGCCCACCCAAAATAAAAGTAAAATTGCTAAAAACGGAAAAAATCGCCAAACCAAAAAAAAAAACGCAAAACTATAAAAAATCTGTAAAACTGTAATAAATCGCAAAGACCGACAAAAATCGTCAAGATGAAAAACACCAAAGCTAAAAGAAACCCAAAAACAAAAGAAGGCCCCAAAAATAAGAAAAACAGCCAAATTAGAAAATTCGCCAAAATCCGAAAAAAAGTTTACAGGGTAATTGAACTTGTTTAAAAAATGTCTACATCAGATAAGTTATTCGATTATATAAGCTAAGGTTCGTATAGTACTACATATGTATGTTAAGTCCGTACGGAACCCTTCGTGTGTGAGTTACAGTCGTACTTTCATAATTTATTTTTAACCCCCGACCAAAAAAAAGGGGTGTTATAAGTTTATAGTGTGTATGTGTGTCTGTGTATATGTGCGTCCGTCCGTATCCACGTACAAACGAAACGGCTGGACCGATTTTGATTTAATTTCTTCTGTTTGAAAGGTGACTTGATCGAGAGGGTTCTTAGTCATGTTTGAAACTCGGTCCAGCCGTTTAGAAGGTATCACATATTTTCTAGATATATCGGGGGTTTTTTAAATTTTTAATTTTTTGCTATTGTTTATTTTGATTTACATAGATAATTTTCTATGTTTTGTGACAGCAAAATTAAAAAATTTAACCTTAGGGGAGTTTTAATCAGAAATAATTTCTTAATCAGGCTTAAGTTCAGTAATTTCAATTCTTATTGAATGAAATATTATTATTAATTAATATGAGTTTCTAAAGAAGAGAAGAAAAATGAAACTAGACTTTATTAGCTGGGGCAAATATCGATATTTTTCTGTACAGCCACGGAAATTGTTATTAACATCGGCTATTTAAGGCAAATTTTCAATGAAATGGAATATGAGAAATGATTGTGTATACAATTGTTGATTTACCTTTGGTAAATACATTTGTAAGTATCACTAATTATTTCATTCAATAAGAATTGAAATTACTGAACTTAAGCCTGATTAAGAAATTATTTCTGACAAAAAATAAAAAATTATATAAAAAAAGTTTAATAAAAGAAGTGCACAGCAAACCTATTGAGCTCTTCAAATGTTCTCATTTTGTCAAATATATCCGTTGTTGCGTTAATGCCATTTGAAAAGGGCGACGGATTATATATGCTAAGGCTCTTATTCAGGAACGTTTTTTAGCTATTAAGCTACAATTAACTAAGTACAAAGAATTTTTTTAAACTACTGCCGCCATTAATATGTCATGACACGTCTGGTTGGAGAGTTTTGATACCGTTCTCGTATCACATATAGTTTGTTTTCCTAAAATATCAGATAGTTGGTCTAATCAAATGAAATAAAGCAAGTAAAATAAGTTCGAACAAAGGATTATTAAGTTAAAATGTTGTATACTTTCCTTTTGAAAGGCAGGTGGTATTGTAATATTTAGGTTACATATAATAGATTTACAAACATACACAAAAATATAGCAAACATACATACACATATATGTAAACATATATGTATGTATATATATATATATATATATATATATATATATATATATATGTGTGTGTGTGTAATATATATATATATATTAAGTTACGTATGTATGAATTTCAATTTTAATGTTTATCAACATTTTAAAAATTTTATACAAAAACTGGGAGTTCTTTTGAAATGTTGAATATTTTTACCAAACGTATCTTTCACTGATTTCATTTTTATTACGTCGGTGATTTTTTTATTACCTTTATCAGTTTGTTTCTTTGACATATGTACATATGTATATCTAAGTATGTATGTATTACAAATTCAGTTCGTTTTTATATTTGTTTCCATTTGCTGATACATTAGATAAGAAAACGGCTGAATATTGTTTCAATTTAAACTGCATATATAAATTTAATGATGTAAACATTTCAAAATTGCTTTGAAATTAATGTCACAGAAATCCAAATTTAGTCAAAACTATTTCGTATTATTTTGCTGGATTTGTTTTGGAAAATATTGTAGAAGTCATGGACAGTGGAAGCATTAGACAAAGAGCAGTTCTGTTGACGTAGTCTTCGAAAATGTATTTTAAGATACTTGACGAATAAATACTTTTACAAATACATATGTACATACATAAGACTGAACTATGAATATACTCGTATGTACATTGAGGTTATATATCTGTGGCAATAAATAATAATGGCTTAAGTTGCAAATTCGTATTTTGAGATATTAAGGGTTTTGTGTTAGATAACATGTGTTTTTTGTTTTTATATAAAATTTTTAGCCACAAACTGTTAATTTTATAAAAAAAAAAAAGAAAACGTTTTATTAGTTTATATTTTTTTTGTGTTTTAGTTAAGATATTCTAAAAAAAATCCATTGGCAGATCTGTAAAAACTAAATTAAACTTAAGCTATTATATTGAAAGGTAAAATAATTTTTATTGATCGTAAGTCGAGATAAGTTAAATTGATTCAGATTAAATTGAAAAATGCATAAAACCTGAGATAAGATATAATTTTTTGTTAAATACAAGTTTTTTATGAGGAATAATTTGAATGCGCTGTTAGTTATTGAATTCAAGTGTATACAAGTTTTAATGCTCAAACATTTTAATATTGATGTAGCTACCTTAAAAGAGAAATAAGTTGAGTTAAGGTGTTATGGCTTATATATTATTTTCCAAGAAGTTAAAATAAAAATGCGTATAGTTTTATTAATTAATAATGACATCTTATAATTGAAATTTAGCTGAGTGGTAGATCTTGAAGAAGAGAATAAGAATATGTAATAAAGTGAAAAAGCACTTATGTCAACTTAAGCCATTATTATTTATTGCCACAGATATATATATATATATATATATATATATATATATATATATGTATATATGTATATGCATGTCGACTTTTTGGTAATTTACATTTAAGCTACATATTTTTAATTTTAATATAAAAATGAATAGCTATTTAGTCAAATTCTTGCACTTAAATTCCTATAAAGAGCAACAAAATATGAAAATTTTTAAGTTTTTAAACATTTTCCTAGAGAAAATATTATTACAGAACATCAAAAAGAATTTTTTTTTTAAACATCGCTTCCAATTTGGCGATTAGGAGTCGAAAAATGACAACCCTATGTAAAAATCATTAGAGCTGATCAAAAATTGTATTACTTTCGGATTGTAAACTCTACAAGTCTATTTATTTGCAGTGTCTTTTTCACTAGGTTTTTATAATTTCCTGATTTTCAAATAAATTATTGGGTGTACTCAAACGCTACGAATAATGAATAATGTCTTAGTGTCATATTGCTTTAATATTTTACCATAGTTTAAATAAATTTTCTTGTGCCTCAAACAAAAAAGTCATAAAATAATAAGACTTTGTGAGCTATGTTTATTGTTTTATCTATTTGTATTGAAGTTTTTTTTATATGTCGTTTTTGTAGTGCTATTTTATTTAACCCTAGAACCTTACTTAGAGTGATCGGGCATCCTGTTAGTTTTTTAAAGTGTTGTAAGATTATTAAGCCCCAATGTGATGCTTTGATTTTTTTTCCTTTTTGTACTTATTCGGTTATCAAAATGGCGAAGTGTTAGCCTACATATAACTTAAGTTATCCTTACAGATAGCAAAGCGTAAATATTGATCCATTTTGACTAAATATTATGAAATTATAAGTTGCATTTTATAAACGCCTTATGAACCTAATAGATCACCTCGCCTCCAAGTGGTGTAAAAGATAGGCGCTGTTTTTATTATAAAGACAGGAAAGGCAAGATGTTCTGCAACAAGTGCCCAATGTCTATCTCGTTAGCTAAAATACAAAAAGGAGTAACTAACAAAAATATAATTTTGCAGGACAAACAAAAAACTAAACAAAAAACTGAACAAACGTGTAATTAAGTACCCTTGTTATTTGTTAATAAAAGCGTAATTTTTGATCGGAGAAGTGTAATATTTTGTCAAGACATGTAGTTTAATGGCATTCATAATAATCAATAAAAAACTCGATTTTGAATTTTTTTTAGTTACGCCTTTTTGCATTTTAGCTGACGAGAATTATATCCAAATGTATGCTATATGTTCTTATTGCATATTTTTTAAATTGTTTTTATTGACCTTTATTTATAACTAAATGGTTTGGGTGGATAATGGTAACATTGACTCAAGTACTTGGCACGTTGACTAGCAAACCGAAACTCCTGGGTTCTAGACGAGTCACCCGTAAAGTCATTAATAATAAAACACTTTATGCTAGTTATCAGAGAAAATTTCAAGTGATGAAGATATATTCACTGCTCACTCAACTATAACTGCTTCATTGGATAATAGTTCTAATAAAATAAAACACCGGCAAAGTTAAATTACATATTATATTATACAATGGGTAAGCACACTTTCAGAAATTTAATGCGAATCACTGACGGCAGAGGCCTAAAAAGGGCAGAGTTGTACAAAAATTAAACACTCCTCTGCAGCTTCCTTCACTTTCTTCTCTGTAAACAGTAGCAATAAATACATATACTGCAATCGAAAAATTTCATTTTCACAAATACATATTTTTGGAAATATTATTTATTAACCTAAAGTGTGCTCAAACACCGTGTGTAGGAAATGGGTACAATTCTATGCTTAATAATATTTATTGATAAAAACCTTACATCTGCCGACACTAGTTTATAAAAAAATTTAATATGAATAATTTTGTCATATCAATTAAAATATTTGTAATATGAATTAAAAAATTAATTAAACTTTCACCTGTAAACAATTTGATAATATCAATGAACTTTTTTCACTCAAATTAATTAATACAAGTAAATATTTTATTGAATCAATTCAATCCTTAATTTAAAACATTAATTGGTGAACACTTTTTTCTATATGTGACAGCGCATAGAGAAAGAGACCTAAGGGTAAAAAATTTCAAAAACTAACGACTTGTATCAGATTTCTATAAACAAAAAATAGTCAGCTGATTTGTAACAAAACAGAAAGTAAAAACCTTTTTACAAAATTTATGGAAAAATTACGAAAAATTGTAATGTTAGCCACTTGAATGAGCAAATTCATTGCAAAAAAATAATGCTTTGATATTTTTCTTTTAAATTATTTCCTCAAACTTAAAGAAAATCGTGGTTATAGTTACAGTTATGAAGAAAAGACAAAAAACGGTCCGCAAATTCGATTTTTGGCAAAAATTCCACGTGCAACCGCTCTTTCGAATAATATGAAAAAAATTTCAAAAATATTTGACCCTATAAGCTTTCAAATTATGCTTCAGCCCCAAAAAATTTAATTTTTATAGCCTAATATACCATAGACACACAAACTAAGAGAATTATAATAAAAACCCATAAGCTTTGCTATCAGTAAGAGTTTTGATTCTATTACCATCTTCAACAACGTTCTTCGAAATTTAAGCTTTGAAATATTGCTAAGAATAAATAATATATGTACATACATACGTTTTACAGACGAATTTACAGACGTATCCAAATAAAATTATTTGAGCTTGAAGTGTACGTTAAAACAAAATGTTCATACTAATTTTGCCAAAAGAACACGTGAAGTTCAAAATGATTTTTTTTTTTGGATACGGCCGCGTAATGTTTTTTTAGTCTTATGAAATTTAATGGTCAATCTTTACATACATATACATCTAATAAAGTAATATTACACCTGTACACATACCATATATGCATATATGATTGCATGTATTTGTGTATGTATGTGTGTGGGTATAAGAGATATAAATATTTATTTGAAAGCTACATGCATATATGCAACTATTTTGCAATAACAACTTGAATTAATATTGTTAAGTGTTTTGCAAATCATATTTTTGATAGCCTGCTGCTACATGAATACAAAATACCTAATTTAATATGTATAGATTTACAAGAAAACATGAAAAATTTGTACGAGTTATTAGAGTGTGAGATATTAAAATCAACAAATAGATTCATATTATATAATTTCTAATACACAAAAATAACTTTACTCATCCCACATTTTATACTCTCACTGCACAGCCCACTTAACTGTTACACTGGATCTCGAAAGAAAGTAAAAACAAAACGTATATTATGAAAATAAAAGTAAACCATAATTCCAAGACACTCACTCATATTGTTACAAGTTGAGTGTCAATGAAATTTGGAGAGTAAAATGGTAAATGTATGTGTGTCAAATGGGGAGAGAATGCACTTGAACTTGTTTTATCACGATTGTGTGGGGTATGTGCAATAATAATGGTCAGGCTTGCCACATCAGCCGATTGATCAGCATTTAAACGATTTTTTTTTACTCCAAATTATTAAAGTGCCTATTTGTTGATTTTTGCTCCAAAAATTTTGACTTTTCCATAAAAGCTTAACCCTAAGGTCAATGACCGGGTACCTTTTTCAATTTAAAAATGTTCGCAATTCTGTAATAATGAAGATATGGCGATAAAACTCAAGATCGTCGCGATTTAGACGTTTATCAATATTACAAAAAAATAAAATGTTAATAATGTTAACTTGGTCTATGTATAAAATCGTAACAAAGTTGAGACCTACGAGAGTCAATGACCGGGTACCGCGGTACCCTCATACCCCGATACCACATACCCCGGTACCACCGGGTACATCCATACAATTACAATAGAGATGCAATGTAACTTAACCTACTTTTCACATAAAAATATCGATCTGCTCTTTTTTACGTTGTAGTTACATTCCATTACAGTCGGCCCTTTTTTCTAGTGTTTGCGTTGTTGAATCGTATAAAACGTATCAATAACCATAATAATCTGTTAGTAATAACCCAAAGCCCATGACACACTATTTTGACCTACCTACAGATTATATAAAAACATTTGTTAAGCCAAACAAATGTACATATTTAAATCAAATTATTTTAGCATCAATTGAACTTATTTTCAACTAAATAAACGAAAAAAAAGTACATAAGGGTACCCGGGTACGCGGTCATTGACTAACGTATATTTTTTTGGTCATTGACCGTAGGGTTAAATAAACCTACATCAACTGACAGCACACACAGTGGACCCAACACAAAAGATCGCTGATGATGAAGCAGTAGTGACCTTCGAAAACAGCTAGTTGTTCCGTTCTACTAAGTGTTTGTCAGAATGTTTACAATTAACTTTGGTGTTATTTGTTCATTAATAATTATCATATGTAATTTGGCTTACAAAGCGTTACGAACTTTATGCAAAAGTATAATAAGTTTCTTATGGAAATTCTAAGACATTCCCCAGTCTTGATTCTAAAAACTATTCTGCATTCAAATAGTTAAAAATTTTAAAGAAATTTTTAAAAATTCTGATTTAAAATGTGCGGATCTCTTAGATGCATTTTTACTGCTATCGAAGATTGTATAACAAATTATATTCCTCCATATTCTTCGGCTATTGCAGAAAAATATTTTATTCAAGTCAAACTAAACCAAATCATGCTTTGATGTTCCGAGAAAAATTACTTTTAACAAGAAATTCTTATTTCTAAACATAATTTAATAATTGGAATTAATTTGATGCTGATATTAAAAAGTATTTAATAAAAATGTCAACTTCAAATAAGTGTCTATAAAATCTCTACGTATATGTTCATACCAATGATTTAAAATGACTTTTTTGAACTTTAATGCCCTAATTCTGTACGTCGATTGTATCGTCCTGTGTATGGACGAACAAAAACAGCAGTTGTGATTCTTTAGAACAATTATTATTTATTGTCTCTGCTAGAAGGTTTGTATATTTGCTTTATGATTTTGTTCCAAACATTGTATCCAACATATTTTTTCATATATTTTTCGAACTATTGTATAATACTTAAATTAAATTTTTACGTTTTAAAAGCATGGTAATAATATTTTTATTTTTCACTATCAAAGACAACAACCCTTTTTGAAGAAAATAATTAAGAGAATTCAAAAAGAAACACTCAACAGTATTTTCAAACAAAAACGTCCTAAATTTTCTTACTGAATTAGGGCATAAAAACTATTTAATCTAAAGCACAAATAATGGCCTCATTTTTAAAAACAATATTTTTGATATACATATTTTTATAAAAAAAAAATTCGACAAAAAAATTTTTTGTTTGTTTTTGTTTTTAACATTAACTAGAATTTATTTCTAACGCGTTAATTTTCCCTCTAGTCAGCCTAGAACCATATGTCTCTATGTCAATACTCTTTTCTCTAGCGACAATTGCAGCAGTTGAAATGTCGACAACTTTCCTTTTATGCGCGAGTAGAGATACGTTAGAGACAACAGTTTTAGTGTATTTCTGGTGACATTGTCAATGAACGCGTCAATAGTTTGTTTTTCTGTTTTATTATGCTATGCAATAATGGTAAAAACTTACGTACATAAGTATGTATGTATATATTTAAGTTTGTTGCGCCAACCCTAATAAAATTATAGACAAGGGTCACTAAAATGAACTAGTGAATCTTTAGTTCAAATGTCTCCTTATGGTCGTAAAAGAATACCGATAGATTTTCAATGACAACCGTATGTTATATGCCCATACACAATAACATTGGCTGAGGTACACCTGGTCAGTAGTACTATTGACAATGTCACTAGTAAATCATTACAATTTTGCTATTGACAATGAGCGAGGAAGTATTGATATTGTAGATCAGAGTCCCTCAAATTTACTAGTGAATCTTTGGTGGCAATGTCTCCATGTGGTCCCAAAAGAACTACTTAGTCAGTAGATATACTGTTTAGTGGGAGATTTTCAATGACAAGCTAATGTTAAATGTCAATAGGTGATTACCAGGGAAACCAGAAATATGCTCTTGGAAATGTGTTTTATGCGCACTCAATATGCATTAAAAACTTGAAAATATGCACTAAAAACGCTACAAATATGCTCTTAAAAATAAAAAAATTAGTTTATTTGTAAATGAAAATTTGTTTTTAATTAAAAAATACAACAACATTTGCAAATAAAAATTAAAATACATAAAAATAAAATAAACAAAAAAAGGAAACAATAAAAAATTACAAACTTTGACTAAAGCTAATAATACAAATAAAATTTTTTTTTGGATACTCTCGTAAAAATGTATCTTCAATTTAAAATATATCCCGATATCAGAATTAATACTTTGGAACTGTATTTTGACTAAATACGACTAGAATTATATTTATAATTTTTATTGCAATAAACAATAAAATATTGACCTAGATTTTCAACTTCTATTCGGGCAGGGTCCGTCACAAATAGCAAAACCGAATTTTTATTGAAATTAACGTCCGTAATAATTGCTTAATATAAATATAAGAAAAATTTAAATACTACATGAAACATTGGAAGTGAGATTTAAATGGTGAAAAATAACAACAAAAATTTTCACCAACAGATAAGCTTGTAAGCATATTCAAATAAAAAATTCTATAAAGTATTAAAGTATGCCCTAAACGCGTAAATTATATTGTTAGACAATTAGAAAATATGCTAAAAATATGCGAGTAAGACTGATATATGCAAAAACATGATTTAAAGGGTAAAATATGCAAAAATATGCAGTAACAAGTTGAGGCCAAAATTCATAAAAAGTTCTGAAACGGATAAATATCTTGTCCCCGTATTCATAAATCATACAAGAAAAAAACATGCAATTGCATATTTGCGGTTTCCCTGGTGATTACATTGCCTGAGGTACACCTGATCAGCAGTACTACTGACGATGTCACTAGTAAATCACTACAACTTTACTATCCCCATTTCCTACAGGGTTTTTATTTACTTTTATATTATTTTATATGTTGTAAAGATTAGTTAATGGTGAGCAGTTCTGTTTTGCCTTTTTATGAATAAAAACATGTTTTATCGTATTTAGGCGTATTTTAATTTGCTGTTTGCTTCTTTTTTTCAAATATAACGATTTTTGTGACCAAAATCATCTGGCAACCCTGATCAAAATTGTGGCTAATGTGAACGTGTTTATAATTTTTTCTCTGTTAGAGATTTTCACTTATATAAATAAAAAAAGAAGAGTTTTTTATTATTTTATTTTGTAGCCGATTACCTGAACATTTATATTAGCAATTTATATAAAATATATATATCGATAATTAAATGGTGTTTTTGTTTTTGCTGCTGCGAGAAAATTTTTTTGACTTGTTGGTCATTGTCACTTTGAATAACAAACAATAATGTTAAAATATACAAAATGTTGTTGGTAAATTTTTGCATTTATTTATCGTTTTTAATTTGTTGTCGCAAACCGACTTTCACTTAAGTACATATCTTAAACATTTAAGATTTCTATAATTTTTCACCATATTACTCGCATAATATTGTTTATTTGCTTAATTTTATATCAGAAATGAATATAAATACGAGTACGTACGAGTAGATGTGAAATTTTTTAGGATGGGAAAATTCTTTTCTTTATACCATAAGTATTTATTATATCACTTGATGTCTTGCTTGTATTAAACTCACCTTCATTTTTAAGTTTTGTTTTGGTTTCTTAGTGGAATATGATGTTTGTTGCAAACAAAATAAAGTCTCTTTTGTTTAGCCTGAAAGCTTAACTGCAAAACGCGTTGATAAACACGTCCGTTTCGTTTGGTATCGTTTTGACTTTTACTGGCTCAGACCGGCATATGTAATATTAACTGGCACTCGGTATTAACTATGGCTGGTATTTTATTCTTTCTTTTCTTTCGTTTAACCTTTCTTTAGCTTTATTTCTTTCTCAATTTTGTTTTACACTTTCTTTTGACTGACTACTCACAAATATTTTATACAACTCAATACTAAAGACACTGCTTGTACATATGTAGGTACGTCTGTATGTATGTATGTATGTGCATAAATATTTTCTTTTAACTTTTTTTTTTTTTTTTGGTTTGATAAAAATACTTTTTATGTAATTTTTTTTTTAAATAAACTTATTTTGTTTTGGTAAATTATTGGCATTTTGGTGTTACTCGTTTAAAGTCTTAAAAACGTTTGTAAGTTTTTCCGCCTTGTAAGCCTCTTTTAAAGAAAATCTTTTTCAAATGCCTATTTTTTATGTGTTTTATTTTTAAGCTTTATGGTTTTGTTTTATTTTTTGCCACTTTATGTTAAACTTTTGTCTGTTTGCATGGATGCATTTGTATGTGTTTGTGCAAGACTGTTGATTTCAAAGTTTGCTTTTATCTTGTTTTATATGTAACTTTAGTTAAAAGTTTTTAGGCATGAGTTTTCATATTATAACTAACGTGACCAGAAGCTTTTTACAAAAAGCGGGACACGATCGTTCAAAAAGCGGGATTTTGACGAAAATACGGCCAAAAAGCGGGATTTTTAAATAAACAACTATTTGAAAGCGGGATGTGTAATACGCACATAAAAAGTTTCGTATGTACTTAGGAAACACAGTTTTTAACTCAAAAGAATCGATTTTAAATAAAGAAAAGTTTTTATTAACAAAAATTTTTATTTAGTAACGTAAAATAAATAAAATTAAAGATTTTTTGACTTCATTTACAAAACAAAATACGATTTTTATACAAAACAATGTACAAAAACTTAAGGCGAATGATAGCAAGTGGCCTTGTTAGTCCATATTATCATCAACTGACTACACCAATGTGTCAAACTCTTTATAAAAAAATAAGCAAGAACTTTTTATTTTATTATTGACAGTTTAGTGAATGTCAGTTGTTATTCTCCTAATAATCCCTCTTGGTAATAAATTCCTAAAGCAGCAGAATGTCTGCACATATAAAGCACTGTAACAAAAGGATCTTTGAGTGTGTACGTTTGTATTTTTATTTTTTTCATTTGAGGAGCTGCCAGATCTAAAAAAAAATAAACAATAACTACACTAAAAAATATTTGGAATAAATTTTTATCAGTTACATATTAATAAAAATATATTAAGAGATAAGAAATTTCAAAACTCTAAAAAGCGGGATAAAGCGGGATAAAAATTCAAGGCGGGATCAACCTCAGAAAAGCGGGATAATCCCGCCTAAAGCGGGATGTCTGGTCAGGTTAATTATAACCAACTACTCGTAACAATTAATTTGTGCTCTTTTGACTTTAGTTTTGATCATCATTATCATCATCACCATCATTGTAAGTTTTGTTGTTGTAAATATTTTATTGCTCTTAATGTTACAAATTGTATGTTAGTATAAACATACGAATTTTTGTACATATTTACATTTTTATGTATGCAGATACATATATTTTTTGCTCTTATGTTTCCTTGAATGCTTTTCAAATCTTTTTTTGGTGAATACGCATAAATTTTTTATTTTTTGGGTTTTTTTATATATTTCTGTGGCAAAAAGTAAAAAGTGCTTATGTCGAGATAAGCACATTTCGAGTTAGTGGCACTTCTGTAATTTCCATATTGAAGAGTTCCTCTGACAAAACTTTCTATTATTATTAAGTGCTAAATTTCAGGAACTTATAGCGCAATAAATTGATGCTAATCTTTTTTCCATTTAAAATATCATACGGAATAATAGCTTAATTAAGCTTATACTTTGATATTATTTCAAATTGAATTCTTAAATAAAGTGTGTAGAACAATATTTTTCTTATGCCCTAGTTCAGTTAGAAGATTTAGAACGATTTTGTTTGGAAATACTTTTCAGTTCTTGTTTTTGATTTCTCTGATAGTGCATTTACACTGTCTCGAAATCTAGTACTTTCGGGATTTCGAGCTAAATGAAGCTGCTTATTTTTCTGATTTCCCCTACAATTTGGTTTTGTAGGAAATCTAATTAAAATCTAACGTTTTTTTTATTATTTACTACCCAGTACAACAAAAGGTGAGTGAACTAGCTACGGTCTACTTAAAAAAGTGCGAGAATTGGCTAAATTTCAGTATTTTGGTTGTAGTTATGAAAACAATTCAGTTGATGGGGTTTGTTTTGGATAAAAAAATTGTGATAAATGTAAAAAAAAGTTGATTTAAACGTTATAGATTTTCATAAAGATTTTAATCAAAATATGCTAGATTTTGTGCTGATGTAAAGGCCTTATAAATTATTTTCTTCAAAAATGCTTGTTGTAATTGATACAGAAAAGTAATAATATTATTACCATGTTCTTCAAACATAATAACAAAAATTAAAAATTTTAAAAACCCCCGATATATCTAGAAAAGATGTGATCTCTTCTAAGCGACTGAACAATTTTCTTCAAACATGGTTAAGAACCATCTCGATCAAGTCACCTTTCAAACCGAGAAAACTAAATTAAAATCGGTCCAGCCGTTTGGGCTGTACATGGACACGGACAGACACACAGATACACAGATACACAGACACACACTACAGACTTAAAACACCCCTTTTTTGGTCGGGGGTTAAAAATATAATTCAAGTATTATACAATAGTTTGAAAAATAAATGAAAAAACATGTGTTGGATATAATGTTTGGATCAATATCATAAAGCAAATACACAAACATTCTAGCATAGACAATAAATAATATTTGTTTTAAAGAATCATAACTGCGGCTTTTTTCGTCCATAAACAAGACGATACAATCATCGAACAGAATTAGGGCATTAAGAAAACATAAGTGAATATCAAATTTCCAAATTTAACTGCAAAAGAAGTAAATTTCTGAAAAGCGACTTGAAAGTTTAAAACTGCTCTCCTGCAAAACAGTAAAATATGACTTAAGCACTTTTTCCTTATTGTCACAAATTTAAAGATTACAGTGAAACACGAAAATTACTATGTCTCAAAATATTAGGAACGTTACTTTGTTAAACGTCACACAACACAACCGTAAAATTTATATAAAAAATAGGAATTTTTGGTTTAACACCGTCTACATGCATTTCGTTTCTGCTTAAAAAAATTATCAATATACTTCAACAAAAAATTCTTTGAAATAAGCTAAGAAAATATATATACTTCGATATAATTATCGGTTTTTTAGATTTTTCTAGTTAGTTGCTAACGTATACCTACTTGTTTCCCAAATTTCGTATGATTTTCTTTGGCCAGTGTTTATCTCTTCTGTTTAGTTTCATTAAAAATGGATAATAGTAAATACATAAATATGTAGTTCATTTAAATATGCTTAAATTTTGTGGGCGTGTGGAGTTCTGAACGGAAAATAAATTACTCCCACGATTGTTGTTAAATGTAAATTACATTTATTGTATATTATTCGTACGATAAAGCTTTATTAAATTAATCACAGGTGTTTTCAAAAACTTTCTTAACTTCAATCTTTACCTTCTTGTGTTGCCACATTTCTCCAAATCCTAGAAACGTTAACGTCTACATCGTTGAATAATATTTCCAGTGTTGACCAGCTACATCACTCCCCCTTCAACGACAGTTTCCAGCTCGCAATGGACATACTTACTCAGAGAAAAAACTGCCTCATAGAATCAATAATATTTTCTCTATGAACCGCTTTTAGGCTAAGGGGTATCCCAGCAGAAAGAAGCGCAGATTTTTTCATAGAGATTCCTTATTGTTTTTATGTGGTAAATCTTATAAATTTTATCAAGAAGAAAACCACATAAAATCAAGAAGAAATCTTAATATTCACAACTTTTTTTTACTCAATTTCCGTAATTTTTGGCACCAAAAAAACAATCCATAGAGAAAAACTTCTTGATTCTATTAGGTTTTCTTATAAATTGTAAACTATAGGGATTTCTTATTGAATTTATTAGGTTGCCTTATTAATTTTTTTAAAAAGGTTTTCTTCTTGATTTTATTAGGCTATCTTATTGATTTTTTTAATAAAGTTTTCTTCTTGATTTTAGTAGGTTCCTATATGTTTATGCGTAAAGCATCGTATTGATTTTTTTAATAAAGAAATGTTTTTGATTTTATGAGGTGTCTTGATATTTCGTTTTTATAAATATACATACAGACAATTTCTTTCATGATCTTTTTCATTTTTGTATAAGAATGTTTGCACAATAATTTCAATGGTTGTTGAGGCTGCTTGTTAGTATATTGGGTAGAGTGCTTGTCTATCAGGTAGAAGTTTGCTGGTTCAATACTTGGTGAGTAAGTTAGTTAATATTTTTTTATTTTTTATTGAAAAAATCAATAAGATAACCTCATAAAAACTACAAGATTTCTTCTTGATTTTTTCAAAAAGGGTTTCTCAATGAAATTAATAAGATTTCCTTATTAAAAAAATCATATAGATTTTTTATTAATTTTGTTCTATTTTATAAGGCACTGTTTTCTCTGTGTGCTGGGTAATTTTATTTCTCTACCTCGACGGCTGGTGCGTATATTTTCCGAATGCTCTAAAAATTTGTTTGCTTTATAAGGTCCCATGGGCTAGCCTTCTTTAGTATTTTCGGATGCTTTGCTCCTCGTACCTTCCACTTCCAAGAATGGTTCCTTTTTTGTTTTGAGAGGCTGAGTAGGAAAATTCTGGGGCTCCTCATTATCCAAATATGCTGGTTTGACTCGATCAATACTGACTTTGTTGAGTTTATTGCCTATTCTTATCATAAAGATTTTGTTATTTCTGGCCGTGACCTGAAAGGGACCATCATATGGCGGTTTTAAAGGAAGTTTTACGGTGTCATCTCTTAAAAATATATGTGAACATCTTTAAAAGTCTTTGTATATAAAATTTTTTTTCTTGCAGTGTTGAGACGTCTGTACTGGTTTTAATTGTGCAATTGTGTTACGAAGGTTTTTTTTTATAAAATTACTGTTTATTTGATCATCGGACGTTTTTTCAACAAATTCATCCGGTAGTCTTAGTGGGTATCCATACACTAATTTTGCTGACGAGGCATTTATATCAGCCTTCAACGTGGCTCTTAGAGCAAGTTAAACAATTGGAAGACTGTCAACCCAATCAGTACATGAGTGGCATTTAATAACACTTTTAATTGTTCTATGCGTGCGTTCTATCATCCCATTTGCTTGTGAATGAAACGCGGTTGTGCGGAGGTGCTTAGACCCTGTAAGACGTGACAGTTCTTTAAAAAGTGTCGACTCGAACTGTCGTCCACGATCATTAGTTATTTTACTAGGCATTCCAAAATTTGCTATCCATCCTTATAAAAAAGCTCTAGCGACTGTTTCGGCAGAAATGTCTTTGATAGGAATTGCAACTGGCCACCTGGTAAATCGGTCATTACATGTAAGGTATTATCTGTAGTCATATGGTGTCCATATTTACGTGTCCAAATCTTTCATTTGGTACATTAAATTACTCTAGGGAACTTTTATTGTGCTTGGTGATTTTACATCGTTGGCATTGTACACAGGTTTTGACCATTTCGGAAATTTGACTTTTCATGTTCTTCCATACAAAACGTTCGGTTATTAATTATGTTGTTGAACGCTTACCTGGATGGAACATCTTGTGTATTGAGTTGAATACATGTTTTTGGAAATTGTATGTGACATATGGACGTAGTTGTGCTCTAGAAATATCGCACGATACCGAAACATTAGAACCAACTATCGGAACTAACTAAAGCTGCAAACTGGAGTTCTGTATGGCATCATTCAATTCAGGATCGTCATTTTGTTCGGATGCTAACTGCTCAAAATATATTTGATCACCTTTATGTATACTTTCAACAAGCGATAATAAGTCCACTGCAATGTTATTCCTGCCGGCGATGTGATGTATTTTAGTTGTAAACTCACTGATAAAACTTAGTTAACTTTTCCGGTTTCCATTAAAAAGCATATATCAGTGGTTTATGGTCAGTCAACACTACGCAATCTCGCCCATCAATCACGTGAGCAAAATATTTAAAACAGACTGGAATAGAGCTAATACTTATCTATCGTACGTACTTCGTCTTTTTTTCGATTCTGTCATCTTCTTCGAGAAAAATCCTAGCGGCCTTAGTTGATCATTCACAACTTCATGGATAGCGGCACTAGCACAAAAATTACTTGCATCGACGTGGAAAGCTAATTTTGTGTTTAATGATGGATGGTCCAATAGGTTTTCCTCAGCCAACAGATATTTGCACTCTTCAAATGCTGCTGTTGTTTCTTTGTCCCACTATATGAGTGTTTTATCGTTCTTTTTGTTGCCTTTTATTAATTTTTGCAATTTGCTTTGTTTATACGCAGCATGAGGAATAAAACGACGGTAGTAATTTATTAACGCAAGAAATTGCCTGAGCTCATGTACAACTGTCGGTTTTTTTAGTATTGCTTCAACTTTTTCTTCTATGGATCTTATTCCCTTTCCTGAAATTGAATGGTCCAAGAAAATAATTTCAGACTGTCCAAAAACACATTTAGAAATTTCTATTTTTTGACCATTCATTCTTAAACGTTCAAATACTATTTTGAAGTGCTCTATATGTTCTTCTAAGCTTGACGACGCAATATACATGTCGTCAATGTAGACTGTAAGGAATTCTAAATCACGAAAGATTTGGTCCAGATATCTTTAGAATATTTGACTTGCATTTCGTAGGCCATAGGCCATATCATTAAACTCGAATAGGCCGAAAGGAGTTATGTTCGCCGTTTTCTCACGATCTTGGGGACTTGATTGTAAGCACGCTCTAAGTCCAGTGTGGTGAAAATTGTCTTCCCATTAAACCTATGTGATACATCTTGCATGTGTGGAACTGGGTACCTATCAGGCTTGAAAACTGCGTCTAGGCGCCTTTAGTCTCCACATGGACGCCACTCACCAGTTATCTTTTTAGGTGCCAAGTGCAGTGGACTGGCCCATTGACTACTACTAGGTCGAAAAATACCTTGTTGTAACATGTAGTTGAACTCCGTTTTGCCAATGGCTAACCTGTCTGGCTCCATTCGTGAAATATTAACGGGATAATACAAAAAGTGGTGTAAATTATGCAAATGCTAAATGTTACTATATCTTTTAAACTAGAGCTGATAGGGAAAAAGTAATAACTCATCAAGTGATAAAAATACATAAGTATCAGGGGTTAAAATGAAATCAAAAATTAAAAAGTTGATTTTGAACTACGATTTCAATTTTTATTTATGCTGCTCAATTTGACAGCCTTTAAACGACCAAAAAAATATGGTTCTCTAAACTCTTTTTCTTTTTTGGAACAATCAAGTAAGACTAGAAAGCTAAGCAATTCCCATTCTGCACAAAGCATTTTAATTGTCCATCTTAAGGAAGCATCAATTTGTAGTTAAATTTGCTTATTCGGTATTCTAAATTACACAGAGAAAACAGTGCCTACTAAATACCTCATAAAATAGAACAAAATTAATAAGAAATCTCTATGGGGTTTTTTCAATAAGGAAATCTTATTAATTTCATAGAGAAAACCTTTTTGAAAAAATCAAGCAGAAATCTTGTAGTTTTTATTAGGTTATCTTTTTAAGTTTTTCAATAAGGGGTTCTTCTTGTTTTATTAGTTAACCTCATAAAAAAAATTTCGTCTTTATTCTCTGTACTTATGTATTTTCATTTTAATTCTATACTATATACATATGTATGTATGTATGTAGTATATTGTAGATGTTATTTATTTACACATTATGTTATATTCTTAACTAACTTACTCACCAAGTATTGAACCAGCAAACTTCTACCTGATAGACAAGCACTCTACCCAATATGCTAACAAGTAGCCTGAATAACCACTGAAATTATTGTGCAAACTTTTTTATACAAGAATGAAAAAGATCATGAAAAAAATTGTCTGTATGTATAGAAACAAAATAACAAGATACCTCATAAAATCAAGAAGATTTCCTTATTAAAAAAATCAATAAGATGCTTTACACATAATCATATAGGAACCTTATAAAATCAAGAAGAAAACCTTATTGAAAAAATCAATAAGATAGCCAAAGAAAATCAAGAAGAAAACCTTTTTAAAAAAATTAATAAGCCAACCTTATAAAATCAATAAGAAATCCCAATAGTTTACAATTTATAAGAAAACCTAATAGAATCAAGAAGTTTTTCTCTATGGATTGTGTTTTTGGTGCCAAAAATAACGGAAACTGAGTAAAAAAAATTGTGAATAATAAGATTTCTTCTTGATTTTATGTGGTTTTCTTCTTGATAAAATTAATAAGATTTACCACATAAAAGCAATAAGGAATCTCTATGAAAAAATCTTCGCTTCTTTCTGCTAGGATACCCCTTAGCCTAAAAGCGGTTCATAGAGAAAGTCTTTTTGATTCTATGAGGTAGTTTTTTCTCTGTGTAGGATTATTTAAAATACTAACTGAATTGTCAGCGACCTCAATAACTATTCATTCATTAAATTCGTAATATTACTCATATATGTTGCTATTACAAACTTCGGTATCAGCGATATTTTTTTATATAAATTATGTCACATTTCTTCAAACTTTTAATATATGTATATCGAGCCTTATATTTTGATTTAATTTTGTAATATTAAAATTTATTTTTCATACGTAAATTGTCGCTTACGATAACTTTTTATAGCCAGTATCTGATAAGTTATTGGCATTTTGATAATTCGAAAGTATCGGTAAGCCCATAAAATTTTAATTTCAATAAAAAATTATATTTTCGATAACTGTCGCTTACAATAAAATCGAAAATAAGGCTCGATATACGAGTAATCTTTTAAATAAGGGGTTTTCTCCATTGTAAAAATTCAGCATTTCTTTTTAATATTTAAAACAATAATGTTAATGAGGAATAATTAATAATTGCTAATATATTAAAGACTCAATGTCAAATAAAAACACATACTTTGCCTTTTCCTTTATATTAATATTAAATAATTTTATTGTTAAGATTTAGCGCATAAAAGTAAAACTTTAATTTTTCATGTAAATTATTTTCCACTGTCTTACAATATAATGCGAATATTGCAACAACCAATCCAACAATGCACAAATTTAAAAAAGCAAATTTTTTACTTATTATATAGTTTGTAGTTTAGTTAAAATGATTTTAAGTGGAAATTTGTATTAAAACATGCATCATCGAAAATTCAAAATGCAGTTTGCTGGTTGCACGAAAATATTTAGATGAAAACGAAAGACTCAAGACACAAACTTACTTTTTAAAACCGCAAAATTTAATTTGAAGTTTTTTCTCTGCTTTTTTTTGTGTGTTAAAGATGCAATTTATCATTTTTGGAATTTTTGCTATTTTTGTTTTGCTGTTTCGAAACCAATTTCATTTTTTTGTTTAAAGATTTTCTAAGGATTGCAATCGAAATTTGGATTTGGCATTTAACAGGTTGAGCCTGCTGCTATTACGTATTAAATAATTGAAGTAATAAGTTTGTATCACACTTGGCTATAGGGTGATAAATTAAACGAGTAGGAAAACTTAAATAAAATGGATTTATGGACATTCAAATGTATGAAATAATATTTATTTTACTTTAAAAATGTTTCATATATTAGAATGACAAGCATTAAAATATTAATGAGCATGATTTGCGGTATATAAGAAACTATAACATTATGTTTTTTTTTTGCAAAAATATAAAGCAAATTTTAATGCAAACATGATATTGAGTTTTACTTAATACCATGATATGGCAAGGTATCTTATGAGCTTGTTAGTATTCCTAACATTTAAATAAGTGGATTACTGATTGTTAAAATTTTCCTCTAAATGCAATTCGATAATCTGACAAGTTTATGTCATTATATTGCATATATATTGGAAGGAAAAAAACGGTGCAAAATCAACAACGCCTGTGGTCAATATAATACCCTACATTGACACTTTTTTTTAACAACAGTGTACAGTGGGGCCTTTAGCAAAATAAATGGTAATAAATCTGTAACATCTAAGTTGCAGTACGGATTTATATAAAACTTCATAAATCTTTAAAGCAGAACTTAAGCTTTATATCACATGTCTTAACAACTGCCTGGCTTAAGCAGAAGAGGAGTTAAACTGGGCCCAATTTGACATCCTGGGACTCATAGTCTGCCGCTTGAAACTCTCTTAAAAATAAATAAAAATTATCCGAATTTTATCTGATAAAGCATTTTGAGCTAAGCTACAAATATTTAAGAAATAATCTTTTGTCATGTGTATCCGTATCTCTTACAGCATAGAATATATATGACTTATATAAAAAAAAAATTTTTTTGCCTTGACTTTTTTTAGTATTTCGTCAATTTGGCTTTTTAGTATAATATAATAATAAACTTTATTTAACACATTCATTCTTCAATCATATTTCGCAAAAGCCAATTTATTGATAATGTACTTAAAACCAATTATTTAGTATTTTGTACGGGTACTGTACATTGAGCAATTCCCGGAAATCTTCAATTTTAGAAATATTTTTTGTGTTTAATTAATGTTATACATATCTTCATCGCAAAGACCTAATAACCTATCTGCAAAATTTCAGAATTGAGTTTTTTATGGATTATTATTTTCTATATCATAACGCATATAAGTGAACATCTAATATTACAAATGACCAACTTATTACCAGTTTTTGTAATGTAATTTTAGTTTCAATATTGCAAATAGTTCTAATTTTATAACGTTTTTTCCCTCTCCTGTAAACTTTTGAAAACTGCAGATAGGTTATTAGGTCTTTTTGATGACGATATAAAGAAATAAATCAGAAAGAGACGAAAAAGGCCCTAATCAAAATACTACAAAAATTTTAAATGCATATGTGAGTCCCAAATTTATTTTGGAGTTCTTTGACTGTGCCGAATTTTATATACCCTTCACCGACGTATGTATATTGAATACATACATACATATTTACATAAATAAATACATACATATATATTTGTTTTGTGAAAAAAATGGAATATACCCTGCATGACTACCGATCAAATGACCAGTCAATGACTGATGATACTATTCTTGTAGGGTAATTTACCAATTTCTTAAATAGAAAATATGCTTAATTACTAAACAAAAAAAAAGGAAACAAACAGTCATTAAGTAGCTCTGGGCTGGATAACAACTCTCGTGTCATCGTAATTATTTCTTAAGTGCGGTCAGGCTTGTGTGTGTTGTTTGGCCTTCGAGAGTTTTTCGACTCGCGCACACTGGTTGACTGATCTTACACGGATAACCGTATAATATTGCGGTTTTTTGTGGAATTTTTTTAACACCCACGTCGCTACTTCGTATGTTAAGGCATAGGTCGTGTACAGTCAGTCACAAAACTTTTTAAACTACTGTTAATAACATCTTGGGCACATGGTCTTAGTTACTCCGCCCATATTTGTGCAATACCATATTATGCAAATTTACTTTGTATAGTATCTTAAATAAATAAATTAATTAATAATAAAAAAAATGTGTTTTATTAAGTTAATTTTATATACAAAAAAAAATATATTTTCCAGCTCTGGAACTGTATTTTTAATTTTCCTTATTTAAAACATAAAATATATTTAGTTTGTAAAGTAAAAGAAAGAATTTAATCAGACCTTGCAACTTATATGTATATATCAAAAAAAATTAAAATCTTACTACCCTGGAATAAGTTTTGCAGTTTTCTTTCTGGTTTTTTAATACTAATTTTGTTCTTACTGATATATAAAATAGGTTTATTTAACAAAAAACAAAAATTGCTGTAGATAGTTTTTTTTTATATGGAAAAAATTTAAATTTTCCATCTCTGAAACCATCTTTTTAATTTTTTTGACTTTCCGTATTAATCTATTTCGGACCATTTCTGTAAGACCAGTCCAAAATTAAAAGATCTTGCTTTCCTTGGAGTTTCAGAAAACCGATTTCACGTACGGACGGATGGATGGACGACGGACATTGCTTATTCCTCTCCCCAATTCATAAGGAATCAGAATATAGACACTTTATTTATCACATATTTATATTTTGAGAAAAACACATGGAATGACAAACCTTTATAATTTTTGGTAAGGGTATAAAAATATGCAGTAAATCGTTAGTTTGCTACTAGAAACAGTAATACTTTTTAAAATGCAATGTTTTGACCTTGTACGAGAGATAGGAAACAGCTCACATTCTCTCCTACAAACTGAAGACCCCGAACAGTAAGCTGTGCGGGTATAAAAGCTGTCAAATTTCCTACAGCAGTTACCAAATAAAGAAAATTGACTCAAATTAAATTAAAAAATTTCAAAACTCTTTTTAAAAAAAGAAAAAGAAAAACTTCAAAAAACTGGTTAAGTATTTCATAATGCAATAATTCAGAATACATAAGTAAGCAATTTTTTGGGCGTTGTTTAAATATTTGTTTTGGGAGCAACTTTGTTCCCATTACTTGCTGGAGCCGGTTAAAATACTGATATTAGTTCAGAAATTTTAAATGAAGAAAACAGCGCTGAAAGAAAAGAATGCTATATTCCTACAATTGTTGTGTTAAAAAAATAATAAGTAACAAAACTGAACTTCCACAATAAAAACCGGCAAACGTATTTTTTTAACTCAAATTTTTATTTAGTACAAATGGATTAAAAAATATTTGTATTTAAAAGCTTAAATACACCAGTTACAACTGCGTGAGTGCTAATGAAATTACTTTTGCAATGTGTTGAAATATGAGCATTTGAGAAAAATAATTTCATAATTTGTTATTTAAAATTAAAGTTTAGGCATGAGTGTACGTACTTGTGTACATTTTGACGTACTTGTTTTAATAACTAATAGCTAAAGTTATGATGTTAACTTTATTTGACATCGATGGCAATGAACTTTCTTTGAGAGAGTTCAAGTGATCTTGTAGTTTTATTAGATGTTTCTAAATTCGGCCTGATCTTATGCTGTAATACGAGTATAATTTTTTTACATGTTAGGATTTTAAACTTTAAATGCTACATATATGTAGTTGCTAATCATAAGCAATTAACAAGTTGTATTAAGGAGATTTGTTTTAATAAGGTAATTATTGTTAGTTACTTTTTGACTGTGCAAAGATCTTTACACAAATGGCTGAATATTTAGTAGTTAATTTAGATTTAATTTGCTCATGGATCATGTATTTTTTTGTGCTAGTGTAATACATAATGAGTTAACTAAGGGCATTTTTCGAAAAAAGAATTTGGTTCATAGATATTATTGCCGATATGGGTAGTAGATTAATATTTTATTCTGTACTCTAGCAGGCCTATTCTGACACAGTAATAATGTCACCAAAGTTATCAAAATAGGAAATTGGTATTCTTATAAGTTTTTATCGTAACAAAAAACAATACAACTATTAACTACAAAAAAGGAGGTAACAAAAATTTATTTTAAAAATTTGTAATTCAATTTGATATTAAATTTTGCGAAAAATTGGTAGCGAACCCTTATTCATATACTATTACACATGTCCATATATACACAATTAAAAAAAAAACTAAATAGAATCTTCTAATTTATAAATAGGCCACACAATGTTTTATTGTACACTTTTCATTTTCTCATTGTCTAGACAATAGATATGCACAATATATTCAGGGCTATCATGAATAAAATTCAACGTGAAATTTTTCCCAATGAAAAATTCCAACTAATAGCAAATAATAGGGAAAACAAAAAATTCTAATTGGAAAAGAGAGATATTTCACGCGGAATTTTATTCATGATATCCCTGATTTTGTTGCCTTAAAATCTCCAATAATCTAGAAGATCCCCGGGAACGACCGCGACAACACCAAAAACGTGGAAAGACTTATAGCGGCTTAAGACGTATTTTTCCCTTGATATGCCTAATACATATTTTTGCCAAAAAATCTCAAAAATTCCAAATTCAGGGCAATACCGAAAATGTAAAAATTCCATGGCGACAACGCTGAATCTCAAACAGAAATTTACCTTTCTGCCAAGTTCAAAGTTTGGACCAACTTAAATCTAATTAAAATCCCAAGCAAGGAAACAAAATACAAATTATCCAAAATAAAAACCATTGGTATGGAACAAACTAAAGAAATCAACATACTTAAAGCGCCCAGCTACAAATTTGTGTCTTAAAACAAAAATTAGCAAATTAATAGACAAGTTCATAATTAACAAAGAACAAATAGCAATGGAAATACGGTTATAAATTAGACAGAATATAAGGGAGTCTTTATTAAAAAAAACTTTTCAACAAATTGTAATAGAAAGCAAACCACTCATTCATTTCGCATTGAAAAATATGTACATAAAGCTGAAATTTCCATCAATCACCGCATACGATATCGTGCAAGACTAAAGGGTGTTTTTGATGTGTAAACATCTATACGCTAGCGGGTAAAAACCTTTTTCACAATACAATCACTAATTTTGAGTAAGATGCACACCGCGTTATCAAATCAGTGTGAACTACATATGTATGAGTGCATTAGTGTTTGAAAAAAGCAATACCAAGGCCTATTTATTAAAAATATTTATATAAATAGACCTTGAGCAATACAAACTTATTTAAAATATTGTATTGCTGGTTTTTCTTTGTTTTATATAACTGTTGTTTGATATAAACTTGATGAACAACTGGATGAACAAATACACATATTTATTTTATCTTCTTTATATGTAGTTCAGAAACAAGGCACATGAATCAGGTACCAGCATTTCTACAACAAATATTACAACAGCAATAACCACATGTACTTTGTTGCTATAAATTACCATCTTGCTTTTCAAAACACGGTAGCATCGATAGATTGTATGTTTATTATAAGAAATGTCAAACACCATACAAAACTGAATATTCGTTAGGTGTTTATGGATACACAAATAAAAGCATGTTTTTAGGCTTATACCTACACAATCCAAATTTGACATTTGGCTTGGTATAATGACATTAGTCACCTGGTGTAGTGCTGCCACCTAATAAATGCGCCTTGTTCAGAAACGCAGACAAATTGGACCATTCAAGTTACATATCGCTCATTTACTTCAATAGTGGCATAACTCAAAAAATGGGTTTTTTGAGTTAATAATGCAGAAAGATTCAGCATTTCGTATTTTGTCTTGTGTAAAAATTTCATACAAATAGCTTGTACCATCACCTCCTGAGAGAAGATTTTTTTTTCATATCTCCATTGAGTTGTATGCAAATTGAAAACTTAAAACGCGTTTTCTGCAAAACTAGTTTTTCGAGTTGTGCCGCTATTGAAGCAAATGAGCGATATATTTTATAATTCTTTACACTAAACTAAAAGTCTTCTTCGTCTTTGAGATTGTCATTCATACCAATGAATATCAAACTATGTGAGAAGGTCTTTGAGATTGTCATTCATACCAAGGCATATCAAACTATTTGAGAAGTACAGAGTTGCCATAGTGTTTTCTCTAATGCATGTACCTGTAGTAATTGTGCCTTGATTCACATATAGCGTCTATACCTGATAAAAATTTATCATAATAACTAACAAAACTTCGGCAGAGCCGTTGTCAAATTTTTGTTAATGCCAGCATACATACGAAGTCGTTGTGGTTTTTGATGTGTAAACATCTACCTGCTAGGGTGTAAAAATCTTTTTCACAATACAATCACAAATTTTGAGTAAGATGTGCGATGCGTTATCAAATCGGTCTGAGCTGTGTATGAGTGCATTAGTGTTTGAAAGAACAATACAAACTTATTTAAAATATTGTAAGTACATAGGAATTTGCTGGTATTTGTTTGTTTTAACATAATCCCATTGCAAATAATCCAATGGCGTTAAATCACACGATCTTGGTTACCAATTAGTTTGGCCATTACGTGAAATTATTTTTTGATCAAAGTTTCTTTAACTAAATCAAATGTAGCGCCCGCTGGGTGGCACGTGGCTCCATCTTATTGGAACCACATATCAGCAAGATAAATGCCACTTAATTGAGGTATGAAAAAATTTCGAATCATGATCCTATACCGTTCACCATTGACAATAACATTCTGACCATCATATGTATGGGCCAATGACTCCGCCAGCCCATAAAGCGCAACAAACATTAATTTTCTGTGAATGTAGTAGTTTTTCGACAAAAGCTTGTTGATTCTCTTCACTCCAAATATTACAATTCTGCTTACTTACATACCCATTCAACTAGACATGGGCTTAATCGGAAAACAATATTTTTCAATTTTTTAAAATTTTCAAAATTTTAACAATTTGCATGCGTTGCTCTGGTGTGAGTCGATTCATAATGAAATTTAAAAGTAAACTAAACAAAAAGCAACTATCAGCTGTTAAATGGGGGCACAAACAAAGCAGTGATGCCAACTCAAAGTTGTGACACTCTAAAAACATACACGCTTTATAAACATGAATTATACATGAATTATTACTTTGTTTTATATCTTTTAATAAATAATACAAAATAACTAACGTATTTAATAGCCGATGTAAAACAAACTTCGTACAGTTTTTCAAATTTCGATAATCCATTCATTCGATACGTGACCAAATTCTATTCAATACGATAGTATACTCGATCAGCATACGGCAATTTCAATCCTGGCCTTAACTCTGCTCAGTTGGCCACATCTTTAAGACATCTTTGACGACGGGTACAAGACAATGGTTAGTCGTATAAGACATATTAAAGACAGCTACATACAAATCGTCGACGAAATTTTCATACAAATGGCGGCGCGTTCATACAAGAGACAATGTCGCTGAGATTTTCGTCGACACTGCTTTAATGAAGACAAAACTTATGACACTCTCGCTCAGATTGTCCTCAAAAAGGTTTCATTGAAGACAAAACGTGTGACATTGTCGCTCAGATAGTCATGAATGACGATTTCCTTTAAATTGTCGATTAGAAAACCTAGTCGACAGGCGACATGTCGTACATTTAATCGTCGAGGACAATGTCGTCTGCGACCATTTGGCCAATTGGGTGGTTTTGACTATGAGTATTTGCCAATGTATTTGAAATCTATTTTAAGAAAATTTTGTACGAAAATTTTTAAATAAAATATATTTCAAATTCATTTTAAACTTTATGAATATGGGAGGATGAAAAGTATTTTGAAGTTACTGAAAATACAACCTCTGCTGGTAAAGCAAAGCTCAACGCTCTAATTTAAGTTTGGATGTTACGAACATTTACATACATATACATATATATATATATATATATATATATATATATATATACATATATATAAATATGTATATGCATATAATTGTGTTTGCATGGATGTGTAAGTATGCATGTAAATTATTTTTTCCTGCCTTTCTTCTGAACGTTCAATAAAAAAAAATAACAATAACGATTTGTAAATCAATTTGAGGTATTTTTAACTATTCAAGGTTGTAGGTAAATGTTTTATATTAATTTAGTTCAACTTTAAAATAAATGGGCTTTTATTTCTTAATATGAAATTAAACAAATATTCATAACCTTTCAAATAAAAAAATAGGCGAAAAAAGAGTGTAGTACAGTGTGTAGATAAAGTTAAATGTCAAACGTTTTATTATGGCATAAAAATTATTGTAATAAGCAAAATAAAATGAATAGTAGACTACATATGAAATAGATAAGTGTATTTAACAAAATACATATAATTCCAAATAGTTTAAGTTTAAAAAAGTGCAAAAAGTCAAATATTTCAAAATGTTATAGAGAAGGAAACATTTCAAAATAACA
Organism: Tachina lurida; assembly: GCA_944452675.1. Classification (NCBI taxonomy): domain Eukaryota; kingdom Metazoa; phylum Arthropoda; class Insecta; order Diptera; family Tachinidae; genus Tachina; species Tachina lurida. Next base: position 122,316,335 of record OX101752.1, on the reverse strand, counting down.
TACATACATATGTATATAGTTGAAAAATATTAATGTTATAGTCGAAATTAATATTTCATAGTTTGTATTACGAGTACTCAAGTAAAATTCTCATTCAACCCATAAACTATTACCTGACCCTTTGCGATTGTTTTGAACAGCACTCAGGAGATTTCTGTATATGTATGGCCCTGCCATGTATTTCAAAACAACAATAAAATAAGAAAATTTTGTTTTTACTTTGAATATAAGTAATCGATGGAACGTTTTCTGTCAACATAGTGGACCAAACCGTTAGGGTTCGTGACCTATAATCTACAATAAATATTTAACTTCAAACAAAGATAATAAAAATTGCAAGACGTTGAGGAAAATACGAAACGAACAGAATTTTTTTTTCTATATATAAAGCGTACTTCAATTGTCCTACACAAAATGTTCCACTACCAAATAATTCAACGAATGCAAACTCAAGCTTTAATTTTTGTCGCCTTGAAGCTACTATTGAGAATCTGGTGTTAACTATAAACAACTTTACAACAAATATGACTAGCATGATGCAAGAAATGCTGAGAATGCAGAATACTCTGCTTCAAGCATTAGTTAACAAGCCATTAACACGTTAAAAATATGTTTCTGGAACGCAAACGGCATTCGCCAACATAAAAATGAACTTGAGCACTTCCTAAGGGAAAAATATTGATATAATGTTGCTTTCTGAGACTCATTTGACTTTAAAAAGTCTATTCAAAATTAATGCCTACACTTTATATGATTCAAAGAACAGCTTGCAATTCTAATAAAGTCAAGACTCGAGCATTATATCATTGACAATATTTGTGAAGGACATCTACAAGCAACGAATATTTGTGTCGACAATTTTTGCAAACATTTTGTGTTATCATCAATCAAAGGATCAATACGAGGATTTCTGCAAATCTCTTGGCCCTTGTTTCGTAGCAGCTGGCGACTATAATGCTAAGCATACGTTCTGGGGTTCGCGTCTTATTACTCCCAGAGGTCGAGCGTTGTTCAATACAATTTCCAAAATGGGCTTGGATGTTATTTCGAGTGGGGAGCCTACTTACTGGCCTACTGACATACATAAAATTCCGGATGTTATAGATTTTGGCGTTATGAAAAATATTTCTAGGGAATTAATTCACTTTGAAGCTTCCCTAGATCTCTCGTCCGATCACTACCCCAAGATAGTTACAATCTGTAGCCTACTGGGAAGTGCTCTACCTCACTCATATGTGAAGATGGTCAGTTGGCTGCGATTCAAAAAATAACTTAGTAGTTATTACACGGAAAACATTACGTTAAGAACACCTGAAGATATTGAGACTAGCATTGCCAGACTTATCAAAAATATTAAACAGGCTGCTGAACCTGCCACTGCCTCCCAACCGCAGACTGGGTTTAATAGAATTTATTCTACGGATATTGAACGTCTCGTATGTGAAAAAAGAAGAGCTAGAAGGGAATGGCAACAGTACAGATCACCCCAGAATAAAATTAGATTTAAAGAGTTCACTAAACGACTCCAAGAGCTGCTTGCACATGAAAAAAATACATCTCCTAAAAACTACCTGGAAAATCTTGATGTCACACCAGCATCTAATTACTCTTTGTGGTGCACTGCTAGAAAGCTTAGAGCACCGATGAGTTGAAACCAACTCTTCCGACATCTACCGGAGGTTGGGCAAGAAGCGATACTGAAAAAGGTAACATATTTGCTGATCATTTAAAATACGTTTTTACCACAAACACGTGTACTGGTGTTCCTGATTCACCGAGTGTAGTTGTTGTACTCCGACGACCCTAATTGCTGAGATTTATCCGGAAAAAGCTTCAGGTATTGATGGAATTAGTAAGAAGATGCTGACAAATTTGCCTCATATTGCAATAAGAGTCCTGCTATTTATTTCCAATGTCATTTCACGAATGCACTATTTTCCACATAACTGGAATTTTACCAAGATCAAAATGATTCTGAAGCCAGGCAAATATCTTATCAAGGCTGATTCATATAGGCCTATTAGCTCACTATCAACAATATCAAAGCTTTTCGGAAAGCTGCTCATGACTAAATTGTCCAAAATTTTAGCTGATATTGGGTGCATCCCGGACCATCAATTTGGTTTTAGAAGTCAGTATAGCACTATTGAGAAAACGCATAGATTGGTCCAAGTTGTAAGAAGAACATTTGAAGAAAAGAAGTATTGTTCTGCCCTTTTTATTGATGTTTCTCATGCATTTGATAAAGTATGGCACGAAGGCTATTTTAAAAATTGAATACATATCTGCCAATAAATATACAAAAACTTTTGGAAAGTTATATTATTGATAGGAAGTTCACTCACTGTTCACTGGAAGGAGTCTTAATGAGTGTGCCCGAATTATATCTTCCAAAATACTACAGGGAAGTATTTTGGGGCCAGTCTTGTGTTTAATATATACTTGCAATATGCCTGTGAGCAATAATGTACACACCTCTACATTTGCCGATGATACAGCCTGTACGAGTATGCACGAAAGCCCTTATGAGGCATCCTGCAATCTCCAGGAACATACTACTCAGCTGAAAACATAGTTGAACTTATGGAGAACTACAGTAAATGAACAAAAACGTGTTCATATAACGTTTACCCTAAGAAAAGATACTTGTTCCCCTTTTCGAATCAACAATCAAAATATTCCTCAATATTCTCAAGTGAAATACCTTGGTATGCACCTTGATCGAAGGCTTACATGGAAACATCATATTGACTCTAAGCTAACTCACATGAAACTTAACAAATACATTGGTTGATTGGCAGAAATTCAACAATCAGCCTAGCAATATGGTAGCAATATGGTGCTACGGAGTTCAGTTATGGAGCACTGCTTTAGATTCAAATGTTGAGAAAATCCAATGAAGGCAAAACAAAATCTTACGTTTGATAACATCGGCTCCATGTAATATAAAAAATTCAAATTTACATATGCCACTAGTGACTGAAGAAATTGGAGAATACGCAAGCAAATAATTAATAAAACTAGAGTCTCATCCTAATACAGTGGCTCGTAATATTTTGAATTTTACTGGATATATCTGCTTAAAAAAGAGGGACACTAACGCTCTAATTCGCAATTCCGCAGATGAAACATTTTGAGAATATTTTTGTACATCATTCTTGTATTAATAACACTGTACAACAAAATAACATTTTTTGGCTGCCTTTTAGATAAAATCACGCGGACTATATGGATTTCGATGCGTTAAACTCAAATCTGCATTCAGTTTTTCTCTATCACGTAGGGCTTTTTTTTATGGGCGTGGCTAATTTTGGCCCCTAAATTAGTCGACCATACTAATATATTTTACTATAACTCGAAAACCGCTATTTCAATTTCAATAAATAATAAACCAAAAGACGCTCCACAAAATTTTGTTAAAAAAAGTTTATAATCATTTTTTACCTATCTTTTATGGTTTCGGAGTTATTCAGAATTTAAAAAAGAAAAAAATTTTTTTTATGCAAAAATTGCGCAATTTTTTTACATGAAAATTGCAATAAAAAAATCAGAAACTCAAAAGTTTTATATTTTTTACATTTTTCTTAAAACCACATATCTTAGGAACAAAACAAGCTATAAAACGTGAAAATCCAGCCATAAATCTTTTACACAAATTAAAGCAGGCACCTAAAAATGGAAAAATGTGTGTAATGCATTAAATGCAGTCACATTTACATCTGGTAATGCTATTGAAAGGGCATTGCGGGCAGGTAACAGAACTAAAAGAAAATATAAAATAAAGAATTTTGGGGATATACATAAGTATGTTCACTCATCAGTTGCCATACAATAACTGTTTGTGAAACCGAAAAGTCAATTTCCAACCGCAACAAAATTTAAAAAATAGACCTAAAAATTTTAGCATAAGCTGAATTTAAAAAGTGATAATTTCTTCATATATTTTTTGGTTAGTTATTATTATTACTAATTCAAAATGTTGTATTTATGATGCGAAGTAATAGTTTTGTATCAAATTGTTGCAGGTTTCAAAATGCCAAGGCTTTGTAAAAATTCTGCTGATTCATTCTGTTATGTATGTGGTGATTTAACTTTAAAATCGCAACGGCAGACAATAACTTCCCAGGTTAAGAACGCCTATAAGCTATGCTTTGGAATTCCTATCGATGAAAGAGATAAATATTGGCTACCAAAAATATGTTGTAATAGCTGTTCAAGGGCTTTAAGATATTTGATCAAAGGAAATCGCAAGTCTATGCCATTTTCGACACCAATGATTTGGAACGAACCAAAAAACCATACAAATGATTGCTACTTTTGTATGACTACAACTCGTGGGTTTTCCAGAAAGAACAAAAATAAAGTCATATATCCCAATATTTCATCTGCCAAACGACCAGTTCCTCTAAGAAGTAATGATTTACTTCCAATGTCCCCTACATATGAGGAAGAAGATGCTAAGTCTGCAACTACTGAATCCAGTTACGCCACGATGGCTGCTTCTGCAAGTTCAACATTTACAAGTCCAACGAGCAAACGTTATTTTCCGAAGCAGTACGACCTGAATGACTTAGTTCGTGACTTAGGACTTTCAAAAACAAAGGCAGAACTTCTTGCAGCCAGATTGAAGCAATGGAATCTGGTAGATAAAGACGTGAAAGTCACATACTTTCGAAACAGAGAAGAAGAATATTTGAAATACTTCAGCAAAGACAGGGATTTAATTATTTGTAATAATGCTGATGGTCTTCTGCGAGAACTTTCGTTCAGTGATAAATCTGAAGAATGGCGGCTTTTTATTGATTCATCAAAGACGAGTTTGAAAGCAGTTTTGCTTCACAATGGCAACAAATATCCATCAGTTCCAGTAGCGTATTCAAGAAACATGAAAGAAAACTATTATAATATGAAGATGTTACTTAACAAAATTAAATACACACAGTACTCATGGAGCATTTGTGCTGATTTGAAAGTTGTAGCAATGTTAAATGGATTGCAATCTGGATATACCAAATTCTGTTGCTTTTTATGTGAATGGGATAGTCGCTCAAAAGAAAATCACTATAAAGTTAAAAGTTGGCCAAAAAGAGTAAATTTTATTCCAGGAGAAAAAAATGTTTCAGAAGAACCTCTAGTTCAGAAGGAAAAAATTATCTTACCACCTCTTCATATAAAGCTAGGCCTAATAAAAAACTTTGTTAAAGCAATGAACAAGGATGGTGAAGGCTTTCTATATCTTAAGAGCAAAATTTCCTCGAATCAGTGATGCAAAAATAAAAGAAGGAATTTTCGTTGGTCCACAAATACGAGAGCTTATGAAGGACGCAGTCTTTAAGACGAAGTTGAACGGCGTGGAAGAAAGAGCATGGACTGCTTTTGTGAATGTGTGTAACAATTTTTTGGGAAATAAAAAAAGTGAAAACTACCATGAAATCATTCAAGAACTGCTTTCTGCCTATGAGGCTCTAAAATGCCATATGTCGCTTAAAATTCATTTTTTAAACTCGCACTTGGATTTTTTCCCCCAAAATCTTGGTGCCGTATCAGATGAACATGGTGAAAGGTTTCATCAAGATATGATGTATATAGAAAGGCGTTACAACGGAAAATCATTAGAAGGAATGCTTGCAGATTTTTGTTGGTCTATTCGACGAGAAACTTAATTGAAGATATGAATAGGAATAAAAATGTTAATTAGTAAATAACAAGAGACTTTTTAATTTTAAAGCGTTTTTAAAATACAAATACTTTTCTTACAAAAATTGTGTTTTATTTCAAATAGTTAAGTGTTGTAGTTCAAGCTAGCACTTTTTCTTAAAACTGAATATACTTAGCGCTTCTAGCTTAGTTTATTGACAGCATACATAATAATACATAAAGTGAAAAATATTTGCGACTAAAAGTTTTTCATTATATTTTGAAAGCTAAAAAAAATTAATATTAAACCAAAATTATTTATTTCGCCAATAATTTCTGAATACTCAGAGTTATTGAGAAATTATTGGCAGCTGAAATAAAAAAACATTGGATCAGCATTTAATGCATTACACACATTTTTCCATTTTTAGGTACCTGCTTTAAATTGTGAATAAAATCAAGATTTATGGCTGGATTTTCACGTTTTATAGCTTGTTTTGTTCCTAAGATATGTGGTTTTAAGAAAAATGTAAAAAATATAAAACTTTTGAGTTTCTGATTTTTTTATTGCAATTTTCATGTAAAAAAATTGCGCAATTTTTGCATAAAAAAAATTTTTTTCTTTTTTAAATTCTGAATAACTCCGAAACCATAAAAGATAGGTAAAAAATGATTATAAACTTTTTCTAACAAAATTTTGTGGAGCGTCTTTTGGTTTATTATTTATTGAAATCGAAATAGCGGCTTTCGAGTTATAGTAAAATATATTAGTATGGTCGACTAATTTAGGGGCCAAAATTATCCACGCCCATAAAAAAAAATCCCTACGTGATAGAGAAAAATTGAATGCAGATTTGAGTTTAACGCATCGAAATCCATATAGTCCGCATACTTTTATCTAAAGGCTATTTTGGCTGTTGTACAGTGTAATTAATATCACTAAATTTGTGTTCGGCATTGGTCGAGCCCATTAATTATAGAAAGACCTAAGATCCAGTTTTATATTTAACTCCGTATGTCCCGTTACTATGTTGCCTTTTGTCTTTTCTATGTTTCCACAATACCTGCATGAGTTTATCTCATTATTGAATTGAGGTGCGTTACGATATTGAACTTTTTGATTTCTTAAGTCATCTTTAACTTCACTACTATAGGTATAGATCCCAGCAAAAATATTCGTCTACCTGGAAGCAGGTTGGTAAGGGAGAGATAGCACAACTCTTGCTTATCAACCTGCTTACGTATCACATGAATTTTGTTCGTGATGTCACAAATGTGCAGAATGAAGTCCATACTTCATGCATTTTTGATATGTATATACTCGTAATTAAAAAATTTTCTCTTTAGATCAGAATTTTATATTTACTCTTGGATGAACTTCCAACACTTTTTGTTTTTAACGCCCGACCAAAAAAAGGAGTGTTATAAGTTTGTAGTGTGTATCTGTGTATCTGTATTTCTGTGTTTCTGTGTGTCTGTCCGTGTCCACGTACAGCCCAAACGGCTGGACCGATTTTAATTTTGTTTTCTCTGTTTAAAAGGTGACTTCATCGAGATGGCTCTTCATCATGTTTAAAGAAAATCGGTCCAGCCGTTTAGAAGATGTCACATATTTTCTAGATATATCGGGGGTTTTTAAAATTTTTAATTTTTGTTATTATATTTATTATACACCCAGAAAAAAGATTGGTTGGAAAATGGTTAAGCCAACAAAATATCATTTGCATAAACTATATCTCAGTTCACACAATAAATTTTCTGTTAATCCAAAAAAGAATCTATGTTTATTGCCATAAGGGCATAATTGTAATAAAGATATGATTCTGACAATTCTTAAATTGATTGCATCAACCGAGTGTATTCTTTTGCCATGACTAATTCATTGATTGGTTAACACAACCGAATAAAATATTATGAATTGGATGTTAGTACCAACTTTTGGTATTGGCAACTAAAAAATTGTCGTTCTATATTAAGGTTAAAATAAACACTTTCTATCAGTTGCTGCAACTAACTAGAGGTTGAGTTTACTGTCAAAGTTTATACTCGTAGCAGCAAATTAAAAATTAACTTTTGTGACTTTCAAAGATATTATGATTTGTGAATTCTCAAATGGTTTTTGAAAGTCTGTGCATAAGATAACAGGTTTGTGGCTGTTCAAAATGTGTGGTTGAAATAAATAAATTTCAATTAAAAATAACTTATGACAATATGGTAAATAATAAATTTCTTAAATTGTATATTTTTATTTGCGTTTAATGCTTATTTTATTTCAGCAAGGAAGTCCAATGTTTCCTTCACAGGTACCAATTATGATATTGTTTCAGTTATAATAACCACATTTTCGGTAGCAAGAATAACTTTTTTTCAAATTCCATACTGTTAACCAATTTTTTCTGTTGCTGCAACTATTTGTTTAAGGGTTATAATTAAAATATAGTGGTACCACAAGAAAATTGCAGTCGTTATACCAGAAATCTATATAGTTGGTGCAACCACCAAAATTCGATTGGCAACAAATTCGGTTGTCTCAACGAATCTGTTTTCTCTGTGTACACACAAAAAAGTAATGTGAATGATTTTGTAATATTAATTAAAAAATTTGTAATATCAATTAAAAAATTAATTAAATTTTCACCTATAAACAATTTGATAATATTAATTAAATTTTTTCACTCAAATTAATAAATACAATTAAACATTTAATTGAATCAATGAAATAATTCAATGAGTTAAATTTTTAATTGAAAATATTAATTGGTGAATACTTTTTTCTGTGTATATTAAATAGCACATATTTATTTTCGTACACAGTCCATTTAAAAAATAAAAATCAAAACTCCAAGTAAAAATTTCATTCGCATGCAAATTCCAGGTAAGCTAGAGAGGATGCACTTTGAGAATTTGAGTATAAATAGCCGAACAACTACGTAGTGTTTGTATTTCGTCATTCGCCTACGTTATTGCATCCTAGTAAGGCAGAGAGAAATTGACTGAAATATTTCATCCAGTTAGCTCAGCAGCTCATTTGTAATGAAAAATTTTGTCAAGGATAAAACTAAATGAAGCAAAACTCAAGGCAGCAAATTTGAAGTTCAGTAGGTAATGCCTATCGTAAAACATAAAAGTTCTATTGTTAAACAAATAACAAAAGACAAATCAAGAAAAGTAATAATTAATAACAGTTCAATTAAAAAATTTTGATTTTCTCCAAATTTTTCGTGGATAGTTCCAGGATTATTCCCTCTCTCATTAAGTGTAACAATGCAGTCAGTTTTTACATATATAATGTGGGATTTCATTTCACATAATAGTGGTAACGTTTGTCTGATGTAAGATATGAATTATTCTTTGGTAACTGGCTCTACGCGTAAAAAGCGAACGCGTTCGCTTTTTAGCCATTCTCCCATTACTATCAATCTTGCACTATCGAGGGATTATTCATATTTAGCGTACGATTGGTAGAATGTCGCCTTAACTGATATTATTCTTCTTTCACCACAGATGCTGATACAGCACTGTCCCAGTATTTTTGGGATGGGCTTTACATTGACCTTATTTTCAAAGGATGTCCACAACACTAGCGATGCATACGTGAAATTTCTCTTCAGTTAAGTTCCAAACTATTTATATCTATGTGATCTTTTACAGGCAACTATGACTGAACCATATGCTACTTAGTGCAAAATTATATTGTTTCATATTATTAACCCATAGTCATATTACTAACCCAACAAGTACGAAGTCAGACGTTTCTCTAATCAAGTTATTTCCGACACAAATAATTTAAAAACTTTATTTTTATGACTTTACCAAAATCGAACAATCGATGTTAATGGGTTAAGACACAACATTTGGTTCATTTAATTGGAAATGTCACTACGATATGCATGATAAAACTTATATGGAGTGCAACTTTATTAAAACGTACACATGCTGAAAGTGTACAATAAAGTTTAAATCAATAAAAAAAAGTTACACAGCTAAATGGCAATGAAAAGTTTAACAGAGCTGCTTAGAGAAAAATGAAAATTATTTAAATTAAATAAGTTGGTTCAGCGAGTCAATAAACTTCAGCAAATCAAACTGGTTAGGGAAAAATAGAGTCGTATTTTAGTCCAAAACAAACTTCTTTTTTTTTTTTAAATTTGATTCACGAAAATTTTTACTTCCTTGTAGATCTTCCGAAATACCAAAGAAACTGCTTGCGGTTGTGTTAGCTGGAAAGTGAAGTACTCCATTTCATTAAGAGGCAATCAGGTTTATTATGCAATGCCACAATGTATTTTGCTGCAACACTTGAACTTAAACTTCGCTAGTTTTTAAGAAAGAAATAAACACATTTATAAAATGTTGGTAAATTTCGTGAGTTTTTCATGTTAAAGACTGTGTTGCATGGCTGCTGGTTTTGTGTTCACAATGCACTTTCAGAAAAAAATAATAAACAGAAAGAAAAGCACTTTTCTGCAAGTATTACACAAAAAATAAAATAAATAAATAAATAAAAACTAAATAAAAAGGTGGAAGTAAAATATATATAAAATAAAATATGATACCTGCCTTCTACCAATTTCTATGTTAACTTTATAAACAACTTTAATTGGCGCAAAACTTTCTAGAAAAACTTTATTTTATTTATTTATTTATTTTTCTTCACTGCAAAAGTTTGTTCTTTGCAAATACACCCAAGTGGCCAATTGTGCCAAAGTATTCACCCTTATTCCATTTGTCGATGTCGACGTCACTTTAACACAATACCAAAAAATTGGGACTTGTTTACTCCCTCCCGATAATAATTTTGTGCTAATGACAATATATTTCCGTTCCCTTAATTCTAGAAAATGGCATGAGCCTGCCAACAAGAGTCAGTTGTTTTCGAGAACGGGTATGCAAGCCCCAATTTTTTAGTATTGTGTTGAAGTGACGTCGACGTCGACAAATGGAATAAGGGTGATTGTTTTGCTAGTTTCCTCTTTTAATTTGCCCACACAGCCTGTAAGCACTAATTGAAACTTGGAAAGTGTTTTACAATGAAAAATGTAGCGATAGGTAAAGGTTGTGAGTAACTCCAATTTTACTTAGCCGATAAAAAAAGGATGTCAATTCGTGATATTTTGCTATTAAATAGTTGAAATTAGTTGTAGGCTTTTAATATAACTGGGACTTTCCCTTCAACTATATATTATAAAAAATTAATTGAGTCGATATCAACAATTTAAAAATGTATGCAAAGGTACGGGTTATCCATTTAGCGGTCTCAAAATTTACTGTCTGGCAAGTGTTAAATATCTGCCATCTGAGATTGATTTAGTGAAATGTTTGTTTGGATCCTTTACCAACGAAAACCTCGTGAAAAAAGTTAAAACTTACAACATGATTGGTGGTTCAAAATTGGTGGCACTTTTCATCATAATGGACCTACTGTGCAGAGAATTGGCAAGATTGTAAAAAAATTTGAATATAATAGAAGCTTTACAGGTATAGTCAGGCCTGTGCATCATTACAATATGCTCATTGCCGAAAATATCGCTTCGGTTAGTGAACATTTTTTTTTAAGAATAGGAAACAAATCTCGATTCTAGTGTCCATGTTAACCGGACACTGTCTCATAGGTAGGCATGCACAAAGGCTAAGGGTTGAACACAATGATTTTTGCCGTAGCTGCCAGGACATCGATGAAGAGGAAAGCATAGAGCACTTTCTTTGTCAGTGTCCTGGACTTGCAGGGAAGAGAATGGCCACAATGGGCGCTCTTGAGTTCAGGGATGTTTCTAGTGTTAATTTGCAACGTATTAGTAGCTTTATATTGAGCCCTGGTTGGTTCGATGGTGGGGTCCCCGCATAAGCAGAGTCTCCGTGGTAGCATAATGGACCAAAACGGTCTAAGTGAGTCCGGGGTTCTGACTGCCACCCCTACCTAACCTAACCTAACCTAAACTAGTGAAAATTTGGCTGATAAGGCGAATCTGGCGATTCCACGGTGCTCTCAGCAGTCGGGCCTATCTAAGGGCTCATTATAGCGTAGTTTGCATCTGCATTTGCACTCCCATCTATATAGGGTCCAATCAATGCAACAAATAAAGCTGGCATATCAGTCAAAATGCAGGCTCTACAGCTACTGCCACTAAATTGATTGCAATGGTCGATCATTTTTTTCGCACATTTCGTGCAGTATTTCGGTAATAACTTAACGAATGTTTCCAATTGATCCACCTTTAGAGAAATATCAGCAAAGAGACGATCTTTAGCTTAATCCCATGCTGATTTTTTGAATAAAATAGTCCCAGCAAAAAATTACACATTTTACCATCAGAACTACTTGCCATATAATGACTTACTTTTCAGATTACCAAATTTCATTACTGGCTTACAAATCACATTACCTAAAATTTAAAAAAATTATGTACAAGTTGCTAAATGAGGAGAATAATTTTGTTAGATTAAATAGATTACGTGAACAAGTTGCCAAATAAAAAAAATAAATACTTCTCAAGAATCGATTATTTTTGTCTCACGCCTTATGAAAGTCATGAAGTTGGTAATCCAGTTAGGAATAGCTTCCACCAAAAATGCTTAATTCCAAACCCGATTACCATTTTTGAAATTTTTTGCTGGGGTCTTCAGCGATGAAGCTCATTTCTCAATCGATGGTTACGTCAACAAGTTCGCAAAACCTGGAAGTGATCGTGGAAGAACAACTGTATCCGGAAAAAGTGGCTGTTTGATGCGGATTATGGTCTGGAGGTGTCATTGCGCCGTAGTTTTTAAAATGCCGCTGGAAGAATCATTACCATCAATGCAGATCGTTATGGCGGTATGAATCCAATTATTTTTTGGTCTTGCAACCAATTTAGAGGCAGTCATCATCATACCTTCATATACTGAAATAATAAGTTACTGAAGATTACTTTAAAATATATGAAAAATCCTTGCACAAAATTTGGTGACAATTGATCCAAACGTACTCGTCCTATGACTTGAGAAAATGGGAGTAGTACCAAAAGTAAGGAGTAGTGTATAGTGAAAAAATGACATATTCTGTAAATGGTTTTATATAATCACCATTGTTGTGATGTATAGTCGTGATCTATTGTCAATTTAATTAGGATTTTCTCTAGCATTATAGTAAAAGGCACTGAACAAGTTCGATATGGTCGGATCCAGGACCTAGCAAACAGTATAAACATAATGATCATTGTTCCCTCCAATGGTACCGTCAAGCCACTCTGGAACCAGCCCCCTAAATATTAACCTAAGCTTAACTGTTTTATACTTTTGAAATATGAGTGCATCTGTAGTCGAGTTTGGTAGTGTGCAAGCCTGTCCTGCCGGAGGTTGTCTATTCGAGTCCCAAAAAATATGTGTTAAAAAATAAATTGTAATTGCATTTGTAACAATATAAAAAAATGATAAGTTTTTATTGTTACAGTTAATTGCCGGAATGTCATTTTTAAATAATTTATTTCACACCGATTAGGTATCCATGAGATAATTCAGTGACAAGTCACATGGTGCATATAAATTATCAATTAACCCCATCCTTGGCCATGCCCATGTAAAAGTGACTGGTCCGCTTTATAGGAAGTGGTAGACCTTCGACTGGTCCCTATCACATAGAGAGCGATAACGTGACTAGTCTTGTGTTAGTTCCATTTCCTGCAGGAATATTATTAATTTTTTTTTTTTGGAAAAATCAAATCAAATTCATAGAATATTTTAGGGAAATCGGTATGGTTCTACAAATCTATGTGGTTATTCTTTAAGCCAGAAGATACTCTTTTATCTAGTTGAATACTTCAAAATTTATACGATTATTGCTTAAGGATATACAAACATATGAGAGGAGATCACTGTTCGTTGCATATTTGTAAAAATTGGGCTATACATATCAGAGATCTACGTGATTACGAATCAAATGGCATGATTTTACCTTTTTGAAAAATGAATATTTATCTAGCACTTAACAGTAAAAAAAATTAACATTGCTAATGCACAAGACTGTTTTTAATAAATGCATGTCATTGCTTGGAAGTAGTGTTGAATCATATGATTCACTAAAGCAGTGAATCAGTATGATTGTTTTGAATACATACTTCTTGAAAAACTTTGTTCTTATTGTTTCTGAATTTATTATGTTGAATTTTCTTAAAACACTTAGTATTTACTTTTGCAAACAGTACTTAAAAACAAGAGTTAGTTAATGACAGTCAGTTGTTAGAGAGTTAACACTGCAAGCAACATCATAAGTACATATCGCACTCTAAATCATAAAAAGTCACAACTCAAACAATTTCCAATGCTGAGTAGTTGCAAACAACTGTTGATACTGTACAAATGACTCAAGTATGTGACATAAAAACAAGCATAACGGTGTTTTATATTCTTCAAGAAGACTGTATTGCAAAAGAAATTGTTGAGATCGTTATATATTTCTTCAATTAACTAGCTTATAAAAAAGCAAAAGCACTTTTATAATTTTGAGTTGTGACTCTTTATGATTTAGTGTGCGATATAATGATGTTAAAATGCAAAACAAACACATTGTAAAAGTGAGTGGACAGCAAAAGTGAATCAACTCATGCAGTTCTCTGATATATGTAGATATATGTGGCAACATGGAATAATTCCTTGAGTCGACTTAAGAATATTCACGTGAAAGTCAAAAAATGCTTTAGTGCCTTTTAATCTCTTAGCGGTAGCGTTAATAAAGCTTCCAGAAAACACTGCCTTGCTTAAGACGACTTAAGCGATTATACCATATGGCCACAGACATATGCAATATCTTTCCGGTATAAAGCATGAGTGTCGGCTTTGTAAAGTTAAACAAATTTAATGTAATGAATGAAATATTAAAGTATACAATAAATATATAAGGCCGACAAAAGCTAAGCCGCAGAAAATATTTGAACGTGAATGCCACCGCTAGAAGCACTCAGCCTTTTATTCATTTTATCAAAATTTAGTTAAATTAATGTAATTTCAATTTAAATTTTAACCTTTTATTAAATTGTGAAATTCTCATTGAACATTCTCAGCGTCGCGACGCTTCCGCCTTGTAACTTTGCCATCGCATGAGTTTAGTTTCTTTGATTTTATAAACGAAATGGGACACTCAGCTGCGTAAGCATTGCAAACATTTACACTTCTCAATTTTTTTTGTTTTGCAGCGTAGGAAATTTTACCCCCTGTTTGTGTAAGACTTTTGAGTTAAAAATATTGGCGTTTCTGTAATAGATTTTCAACTCAAACGTCTTACACAAACAGGGGTTTAGTTTCATATGATTTACCCCCTGTTTGTCTAAGACGTTTGAGTTAAAAATATTGGCGTTTCTGTAATAGATTAAGTACAAGTACAAGTACAAGTTTCCTTTAATCTATTACAAAAACGCCAAGATTTCTAACTCAAACGTCTTACACAAAAAGGGGGTTATTGTTGTGGTATTATATAATGTAGTATATATTCTAAACTTTCTACACATCTGAAATACTTGCATCAGCAGTTTGCAACAGAGTGATTTGCCCTCTTGTTACGTTTTTAATTTTGAAATGACATTGCATACCAAATTAAGTTGCAAATAAACCAATAGTAAGACAGATACAATTTAAATTAAATTAGACCACGGCTTTTACCCAATAACTGTTGTTATTCACAAAATTAACTGACTCACTTGACTCATTAAAATAAATACCACAATATTTACTTCAATGTTCGTAACACTAGACTTTATCTATTGCACATCATCCTGAAAGTTTCAGTCGTTAAAAAGTTATCTTGATTAGTGACTATATGTGTCCAAGTTCCTATTGGCGAATATAATAATGATTCATCGCGACAAAGATTGACAATGTCAATTCATTGATGACAGCTGCTGGTATTATTAGTAAATTAATTTTTAAAGTAAATATCCGAAATGTTACAGATGAATAAAACAGATGATTTTGTTATGTTATGTTATGTTGCTACAGTTTAGATTCCACTATTGCCGCAATGTACCGATTTTCGTAGGCTCCCTGCAATAAAGTCATAAATAATACACCAAAATGTCCTTATTTCGCAACTAATTGAAAAATAAAGACTTAATAGCACTACACTTTACTGGTAATAAAGCCATATAGACTTATTCCGGAATCAATTGAGAAGTAAAGCCATTTTAGTTTATTAATTATGATTTTATTGCTGACATGATGACGATGACAATCAGCGTGTTTCAGAATAGTTCATTCAAATTTTATTTTATACTGACAGCTCCGTGATGTAGGATCATTTCTACTTAAATCTACATTATATTTTCAGTACAATAAGGACGAAAATTATTAAAGTACATATATATAAAGAAAAAACTTTCTTATGCATTAAGAATATTTATAGAAGAACAAAGTTTTCGAACTGAAAACTACCTTCCTTCACTTTTTGCCATAACATAAACTTGCATATAGATGACTCATGTTGCATCTCGTAACATTTGAGTATAAAGGCAAACAGCTGATCGAAAAGTAATGAAAATGATTATAGAGATGTAATGTAACGTAACATTACTTTTCTAACAATATCGATCAGCTGGTTCCTACCATTGCAGTTACATGCCAATACAGTCTTCTAAAGGCACAGTTACCCGACTGTAATCTAAAGCAACAGCAACGTAGGAAACAGCTGATCGATACTTTTATATGAAAAGTAGGTTACGTTACATTACACCTCTATAACCATTTGCATTACTTTTCACAAACAAAATATCGATCAGCTGTTTCCTACTGTTGCAGTTACTTTACATTACAGTCGGGTAACTCATCCTTCAGTTATCAGATCGTAATGGAATGTAACTGCAGGTAGGAAACAGCTGATCGATATTGTTATGTGAAAAGTAATGAAAATAATTATAGAGATGTAATCTAACGTAACATTACTTTTCACGTAACAGTATCGATCAGCTGCTGCCTACCGTTGCAGTTACATGCCATTACAGTTGGTTAACTGACCCTTAAAATATTTGCATACATGCGCATACATTTGTGTGTGTGTGTGTGTGTGTGTGTGTGTGTGTGTGTGTGTGTGTGTGTGAATGTATGATGCAATTATGTGGCCAGAGCTCAAAAGCACTAATTAAATAAAATACTTTGTACGTACTTGAATATTTAACAAGTTTCTTCTTATTTTTATCATCTGTTGATGATTTAACGTTTTAGTTTTTTACTCTATTGTATACTTTTCGTGGTAAGATGATGTTATTATAAAGTCTGTTGTAACGGAAACCTCTTGACTTGCTTGTTTGCTCCTGCAATTCATTATTTGGTCTAAAAACGCAAAAAAAACTAATAAAATTTGACGGAAGTATTTGTGTTTGTGTAATAGAAACAAGTTTGGCTTGCAGCAATTTGTACAAATTTCAAATAAATTTAGCGCATTCACAGCTGGAGTTTTCGTAACTTTTGAGAGTTTTCAATACTTAGACAAGAGTTTTAAGGTGTAAGTGGAAAAGTCACTTTTATTTTTAATATTTTTTTTCGCTGCTTGTATTTATCCTTTATATAAAATTCAACTTATTATATCACAGTCGATTTTCCCAATAAATTTAATTTTATTTATTTTTATCTGATTTTATTATGTGTCATTTTGTGTGCACTTCCTGAAAATTTGTTTGTAGTTTTTTTCTTTCACATTTGATAAAAAAAATGTATGGAAGTGCCGCAAAGTTATTGATTAGATTTGGCATTTGTGACAAATATTTAAAATTAAATGGTTGATGGCACTGTCAATCTTAGATACCCATCATTTTATTTGAAAAGAATGCGAACATTTTTTTCTAATAAGAGAAAGTGGCGGATATTTCAAGAGACAACTTTGACGTTTTTATACCCTTTACCATTTTTGTTTTGTCATTCCGTGCTTAATTTCCATAATATACATATACGACCCATAAAGTAGTATATATATTCTGGGTCCTTATGAATAGGGAAGACGACTAAGCTATATCCGTCCGTCCGTCGGATGTATGTGAAGTCGGTTTTCCGAACCTCCCAGAAAGGTTTTGGACTAGTGTGTCAAAAATGGTCTGAAATAGATTGGTATTGAAAATCAGCGAAATCGTGCAGATGGTTTCAGAGCTGGAAAACTTAAACTTGATTTTGCCATATAGAAGCAGGGACTGAAACCGAGCGCGAACCTTAACCGAAACTGGTTTAGGTTCGCTGTTTATAAAGATTTTGAACCCGAACCCGATTAAAAACAACAGCAAAATAGATTAACGACCAAGGCGGATTGAACACCAGGGGCCCGTTTCTCAAAAACTACAAATTACAAATCTACAAGTAAAATACACACAAAACAACAATACAATTTGTAAAAGTGTTGTTGTCTTGTGTGTATTTTACTTGTAGATTTGTAATTTTTATTTTTGAGAAACGGGCCCCAGGTGTCCTTTACATGTACATATGTGTGTATCTGTGTTGTCTTACTTTGATAGAAAAACAGCGTATAAGCTAATACCGCTTTTACTAATAAAACCCATGTAGTTTATTTTTAAGTTTGAACCCGAACCCTGAATTTTTTTACTTTTATTAACCCGAACCCGAACTTAAAACCATTTTTTCATGGTTTCAGTCCCTGTATAAAATTAACTGCCTAAATGATCAAACAGAATTGCGGCATAAACACATTTTCCATACAAATTGACACAAAAAATCAGCACCAGAAAGCAGTCGATAGATAGAATTTATTTTATTTTGACAACGTTTTTTCTTATGCTCTCACATATAAAAACTTATTCTCTCAAACATGTTACCATACTTTCAATAAATTTCATATATTTTGTGAACAAAACTACAAAGAAAAATAAGCACAAAAGAAAATGAAACAAAAATTAGAGAGCATTTGAAGTTACTGCCGTAGATTTTATTATGGGCTTTGATAATTTGACAGCGATTTTTCCTGAAGTTGCGGACTTATTCTGTTTAATCATTTAACAAATTTTTTTTAATATTATTTTTAATAAACTTATTTTATGTTTCAGTATTAAAAAAATGAAAAAGACGTTTCCAGGGTTGGAAAACTTTAATTGTTTATGTTATATAAAAGTAACATTAAACATATCTTACATTCTTAAAGGAAATAAATCCTGTAAGATACGAGAAAAATCTAAAAGGATGATTCCGGGGTTGGGAATGTTACACTTTTTGTAATATATAAAAGTAACTAGATCTAATTAATTAATTTTCTTTTTATCTAAAACTTAAATATATTTTATGCTTTGGAAAGTAAAATTTCATATAGAAAACTATAAAAATAAAATCACAGCTCCAGAGCTTGGAAACTTACACCTCTTGTGATTATAAAAGTAACTAGGTCTAATTAATTTTTTTTTCTTTTTATCTATAAATTAAATCTATTTCATGCTTTGGAAGAAAAAATTTCGTATAGAAAATGAGAAACCACAGCTCCAGAGCTGGAAAATTTTAATTTTTTTTTGATATTGAAGTAAGTAGATAAAACAATTTTTTTCCTTATAAATTTTTTTTGTTTGCTGAAGGGGCTGTCCATATATTACGTTACGCTGATTTCGCCGATTTTTTACCCTCCCCACCCCGGGGAATAACGTAACACTGAGTTAAAAACCAACTAAATAGTTTAAAAAGTTTTATTCAAAATTAAATTTAAATTATTGTTTTAAATTCATTTGATAGTTTGTAATAATTTAAAAAAATTAATTTATTTCTATTTTTTGCTATCCGGTTTTCCGCCAAATAATCTGTTATAGTTTTAAGTATTGAAGACTGAGCAGTATTTGAAACACCAAGATGAGAATTGGCATTAGCCTCACGTTCGCTTTTACTAGTTTCTATAAGTGAAATCATCGTGTGTTTCAGAGAGCTTGAAGATTACTCAATTTGGTCATCTTCAGAAAAATCTAAAATGTGCGTGAAACTAAAAAAATTGATATCTTGGATCAATAAAGGTTGCCGTGGTGAAAAATTTTTCATTCTTTAAAAGAGAACATTATTAACCAGTGCACTTAGCGGGAGTTCTTTAAACATATTTAGACATTGTTGGGGTGTTTTATGATATCAAATGACTCAAAATGAAAGATATGTAATTTTTCTTTTCTAAATTTTTCTCCCTTCTACAACAACAAGATCAAAATGTCCTTCCTTAAAAATACCTTAAAATTAGAGAGGCACACCATCTAGTTCCTAGCCGCATTTCACTGTTGTTTTCTGAATATTTTTTCTTAACCCTGGAATACTAACGCTATTTAATACTACGTTAATACTAACGCCACGTAAATTTTACGTACTGTAGAATTTTTTCTAAAGCACGTCAAGTAATTCGAGTTTTTTATGTAAATAATTTTATATTATTACTTGTTGTTATTTATGTAACAGAAATAAACTTATAATTTATTATAAAGCAATCAAAAACAATTTTAAAATCGAAATAAAAATTCATGTTTGGGATCAAGTCAAAGCTGAAATAAAATAAATTTTAATATGTTAGTTCATATACATACATATGTATATCATCAGTCCTGCTGGCTAATACAGTTTTTGTATACTTTTATTTGATGCCACGCTCTTAGAGCCTTCGTTGCAAAATTCAAAGTTATTCCAAACGTAGTCATTCTGGCCTAAAATTACGTTTTTTTTATTCTGTATTAGATGCAGTAATTCCTTCTGTGAGCCTTGTTTTTTACATCTTATTTTTTTCAGTATGAACTTTTCGGTGATGCTTCTTTCTGCCAATTCTTTTTCGATGTTATTTTCATCTTTTGCACCACTTCTTAACAGCGTAACTATCGCTGCTATCAAAATCCTCCTCCTCCTTTTTATGACTAGCGTCACCAATGTTGTTGAAGTCGCTGGAGTTTAGTAATGCTGCAACATGTTTACAGTTCAGACTACGCTTGGAATTCAATGGGTTTTTACTTGCCTTTATTGTCACGACATGAAACAATTCCACAAATTTATATTCTTATTACTAACGCCACGTATAATTTCCGTAAAAATATTATACTCTTAACACTAACACCACGTAAATTTTACGTATAGCCTTGTACTGATCATGTTTTTAGAATAGTTCAATGATTAAATATGATCTGTTTTTGGCTTGGCGTTTGTTCAAAAAGTTTCAATAAAAGCACTTGTAGAATTTGGTAGTGTTAGGCTGCTTGAGAATTTTGTAGCAACAATATTAAAAAAAAACTACACGTAAATTTTACGTGGGTTAGTATTCGAGGGTTAAGTTCGGTGGTATCAAAAATTAAAATAATATACTTATGAACTACATCTTACTAGACTTGTATCGAACTCTTTCAGTAGCTCGTTTTTGACACAAACCAATGATGAAACCCATTTAAATTACATGGGCTTGATCATTGGTTTGTGTCAAAAACGAGCTACTGAAAGAGTTCGATACAAGTCTACATCTTACCTTGCTTACGAAGATGCAATAAGGTAAGCTAGTGAGAGTTCAATACACGTGCCACTAATTACTTATGAAAAAAAGGTTCCTTCATTCAAGCATGTATTTATTGATTTAAACATTTACCAATCATGTTGGAGTCTATAAGATTGTTTAAATTTAAATTTAGTGTGCAATATGCATAAATAATATTTCTCAACTCGATTCACTGGTAATTAATTTCAATGTATTTATTTGTCAAAAGAAGATTTAATTGTTAATACACGTATGTATATTTTTAAATTCTGGGTAGGAAAATGCCATATTTCTAATAAAACAATTCATTTAAATTAAAACAAAGAAAAAATTAATGAACACCTCAATGGTCAGCATCCAGCCATGACATCCGACATGATATTATATAAAAATTAGTTAAAATGCTTATAATTAGTCCATTATATACAAACAAGTACGCCCTATAAGTATGTAGGACAGATTTTAGATATTTAAATTATTTAAAATGTGTAAGTAAAGGTATGGTCACACTTGACAAACATTTGCCAACCAACAAATACTAATGAGAAATCTTTTGATTCAGACGCGTGTTTATTAAGTTCAATTGTTTCCAATAATATTTTATTCTTTAACTTTGCGAATTTGTTAAATACGAAACTAATTAACTTAATAAACACGTGTTTGCAGCAAAAGATTTCTCATTACTATTTGCTGCTTACGCTTTTTTGGGCAAATATTTGTCAAGTGTGACCGTACCTTAAGTGTAGTAACCTAAAAGTTTAAATATGCTTGAACTAGATACTTGACTTCAATATTGTGTTCATATGTTTAGAATCATGAAGATTAAATGTTAACAATTTTTTTTTTTAAATTTCGTCTAGCATCGTCTGTGTCCTCATAAACGGCAAATACTTGATATTTTGTTTTGACCATTTACATTTATTTAGACTGTAAAGTGTCAGTGGTCAAACCAATTTTTTTATATCGCTACCCAGATTATAGTTAATTCGTCAATATTATAACACTATGCATCTGATAATGGTGAAGTAATTCAAATGTGGAAAACAATTACATATATCACAAAGATATCTAATTCAATTAAATTTTTTATTTGACATGATACTAAAGCTTAATCAAGTAATAAGCCGATAAATTATTTTATTTAATAACACAATGAATTATATATTTTTGTTATTTTTTTTCCAAATATACTTTATAATTAATTTTGAACTTACATAATATAGTCAATTAAAATATGATACTTTAATAGGGTTTGAATTTCTGAAGACATCCTACCAACACTGAACAACAAAATATTAAAATGTTTTCTTCCTATTGAAACAATGTTTTTTTAGAGAAGTAGAAAAAAATGAATACTCGTAAGTTCTGTACATCTCCATTGAAACTTTTTTTATATTAATGTTTTTGGAAAAAAAATTATTTTAATACATGGGTATTTTATCGCTATATCGTCGTTCGTAAGTTATTGTGTTCTATGTTACAAAAACTGAACTAAACTGTCGCAACCTTTTTACCAAGAAAACTTCTACAGTTTATATGTTTTTCTGTAAAAAAAATTTCCTCCTTGGAAAAGATTCTATAAGTAAGAATTGTTTAAAAAAAAAACACTTTTTTGTATATTACTTATTTACGAAACTCTTATTGTTTTATAGCATGTAGAACAAAATGTAGAAAAGTGTTGCGTTTTAAATACTTTAAGTATATCCTGGTTATTTTCCTGCATCAAATAGAACTAACACAGGACTAGTCACGTCATCGGTCCGCAAGTGATAGGAACCAGTGCGAGTTCTTCCTATGAAGCGGACCAGTGACTTTACATGGGCAGGGCCTAGAATGGGGTTAATTTATACTTTGTATGCACTTGACTTGTCACTGACCTATCTCATGGGGACCTAACCGGTGTGAAATAATATAAATTATTTAAAAATGTCACTTAACTGTAACAATGAAAACTTATAATTTTTTTATTGTTATAAATGCAATATTATAATTTATTTTTAAACAAATAAATAAAATGGCAGGCTTGCACACTACCCACTCAACCACAGAGGCACCCATATTTCAAAAGTATAAATACCAGTTAATTTTAGGTTAATATCTAAGAATAGTTACGGAACTGGTTCCAGAGTGGCTTGACGGTACCATTGGAGGAAACAATGAACATTCTCTTTATACTGTTTGATAGCTCCTGGATCCAACCACATCGAACTTCTTCAGTGCCTTTTACTATACCACTATACCTAATTCCAATTAAATTGACAAAAGATTACGGCTATACATCACGACAATGGTGAATATATAAAAATTTACAGAATATGTCCTTTCTTCACCATACAGTACTCCTTTCTCAAGTCATTGGACGAGTACGTTTGGATCAATTGTCACCAAATTTTTTGCAAGATATTATCAATTCAAGCACCTTTGCAATCCATCCACAGGTGTTGTGAATGAATTACGAAAGGGCAAGCATGTTAAGCATGAGGCAGTACATCAAGTCAGTATTTGGAGGGAGGATTAACGATTTCGTTTTTTTCAATAGAAATTTTATATTTTGACACAGCACATTAATTTTCGGAAAAATCGAGCAACTGATAACAAAGAATATATGAAGATATCAGTAAAATAAATAAAACAAAAACAGATATTGCAAAGAGATCCAAATTACTACAAACTTTATTTAGACTTTCATATAGAACAAAATAAAAAATTATTTTTTATATACTCGTAGTATATTTGGTCCGTTTTTGTTCTATATGCACGAGTTTTTGCATATAGAACACAATAGTTTACGAAGCTTGCAACTAAAGAGTTGTATGGCACAAAGTCAATGGCTCTAATGCATAAAAACTGAGCTTTAACTTAAGTTAAGTCTGCTGAGTACGATCTCAAGCAATGAGCACAAGTATATCAGAATTTTTGAGTCGGAGCAATTGCCCAGGCTTTATGCATTAGATCCATTGACTTTGTGATCAGTTTGCTCTTATCACTTAAAGTTTCCGAAAGATGAGACAATATCTTTCGGAAGCTATAAGTGTTAAGAGCAAACTGATTATACAGATCGACAGCTCTCTAAAAGTTTCCCTAAAAACCAATTTAATTTGAATTTTTTTGTATTTTGCGGTATATAACACAACAACTTTCCTCAGTCAAAACATATTAGTAGGTCACAGATCGCACTGAAAATCAGCTACATATATATTATTTTATTCAGCATAAAACCAGCCAGCCAAGAGCTGTTTAATAGGCGATGGTGTTTATTAATACAAGTATACAACTCCTAAATCAATCTCCTGATGATTATTTGGAGTGTAATAATGCACTCCTTATGTTTTAATTATAACTTATAACGCTTATATTATAAAGGCGTTTTAAATTGGAAATCCCTGGTGATGCCCTTTAGCCTAAGATCGGGGACACAATTCGTAACGTGGACTGTCATAACGCTTCCAGAACTATCAATATTAGCCCAAATATGCAAGGAGTTCAAGAAGTACAAACTTTTCCATCCAGTGGCCTAGTTTCCTACTTAAGCTACGGTCACACTTGACAAACATTTGTCCAAAAAAGCGTAACCAGTAAATACTAATGCAAATTTTTTTGCTTCAGACACGTGTTTATTAAGTTAATTAGTTTCGTATTTAACAAATAGGCAAACTTAAAGAATACAATATTATTGGAAACTATTGAACTTAATAAACACGTGTCTGAATCAAAAGATTTCTCATTAATATATAGTGGTTACGCTTTTTTGGGCAAATGTTTGTCAAGTGTGACCGTACCTTTAGAAAAGAAGGTAAGGCATATGTAAAGTAAGGTGGGTCTATCCTGATCACAGAATAGAAACGAAACTTAATCACATTGTGATAGATAGGGGAATGGCGGGATTGCTTCAAGATCGAAGCAGATGAAGTTTCAGATTGCCACTTGCTTTTAGAGGAGAAAAGACAAAAATGTCTGCGCCAAGAAACACAGTTTTTTCCAAGATAATTTGACGTATGTATCCAAGCTTACCAGCCTGTTTGTGTAAGGCGCTACCAATGGAATCCTTGCATTTTTGTAACAGTTTGAAGAAAACTCGTACAAGTTAGTTATTTAATTTTTCTCGTTAATAGTTACTCGTCAGAGAAAATTTAAAAAGCATTGATTTATATTTACAAATCAGTATTTGTATCATTTGAATAAGAACCAATTAACAAATAAACATTTTTATTGAAAAAAGCTAAGGAATTTAGATTAATATAAAAGTTGTTCAAGCAAAACTATTATAGATATTAAAAAAAAAAATAACGTGAACAATCATGGCAAAATGAAAGAAAACTTTAAAGATTTTTTTGGTTTCAAAATCAAGGTACATACGACTTTTCAAAACTTTTCATAAGCTAGTTCAAAACGGAATGATCAACGACAAACATGTTAATGAATTTAATTAAAGTGTATGCCAAGTACCATTGCAACAAAAAATTATTGCTAAATGAATTAAATTGAATGTTGACCTTACCTTATCACTTATGTTTCTATGATAACACCATTATTTTTAAAAGTATCCACCTCATCTATCAGCATAATTATTTTGTTAATGAAAAGTGATTTTAATAAATATAACTTCATACTCGTACTTTCAAATCCAAATCATTTAAGACATAATTGAAAAGATCTTGTAAACCGTAGAAATCAAAACCATTTTTTACAATTTCCTTTAGCTGAACAGCAGTCATTTCAAATCCAGAGTATTATCGCCAGTTAATTTCTGCTTTGAGCAAATATAATCATTGTCAATGCCATGAGCATTAATAAATTTGTATTTTTTCCCCACAAATTAATAATAATATTAAAAAAAAAAATTCTGCTGCATTAAAATGCACCAGACGCTTAACGCGTATACAAACGGAAGTCAATAAACATGTGAAAAATATGTTAAAAGACATGGAAAAAACATTTGGCAGGATACTTAAAACGAGTCTATTTTTATGTGTGTAAAAGTACAGATTCGTACTACAGAGTAGTTCAGTTATAACGAACACCGAATTTGGTTTGAATAATAGTTGTGACAATTAAATTAGGAATGACTAATGCAACTTCCCGAAAGAAAATAATATAATTATATAAAGTGCAAAACACCAAACATTTATTGTGTTAAATTTTTTATAATTTGTACTTATATTAATCGTTTTCAAATTAATTCATACCAATTTTGAAGACTCTTTTATACCATACTTTGTATGGGGGTCCTAGTCATCCACGCTCTCAAAGGAGTCCATATCAAATTTGAAGACTTGCTATTATAGCTTTCAAGATATAAAGTTATTATTAAGGGGGTGCCCCTTTCCTTAGTCCTATCGGGCTGATTTGTGAATCTTAACCATCCAGGACGCCAGCCAAACGCATAAAGAAATTCATTCAAATCGGTCCAGCCGTTCAGGAGGAGTTCAGTGATATACACATGTACTAGCTAAACTAATAACTAAAACTAATAATCATGGTCCTGTGGCAAAAATTAGATAAATATACTTAATAGTTACTATGATGTTAATAATAATCTCTACCCCAGTAGGTAGACATGGGTGCTGATGAGGTGCGTAGCTGCAGAGAAAATATCGGTATTTCCCCCATCTAAATAAAGTCTAGTTTAATTTTTCTTCTCTTCTTTAGAATTCTCACATTGATTAATAAAAATATTTCATTCAATAAGAATTGAAATTACTGAATCAGAATGCTGGAAAGCGAAGTCAACTGTAGAAAGCAAAAACAAAGTAACATAAAGCCACTACAATAATACTTATATGTGTGTACCGATGGTGCATCGAATAAGTAAAAATAATTAATGTGATGATCGTAAAAGATAAGTAAGAATAGTTAAACATACATAGGTAGAGTGATATAACTTCGTGCTAACCTAAATAGAAAATGGAAAAACAGAAAATGAATAGTGATACTTACAAATGTGTTTGCCAAAGGCAAATCAATAATTGTATACACAATCAATTCTCATATTCCATTTCATAGAAATTTAAGTTAAATAGCTGATGTTAATAATAATCTCTACCCCAGTAGATAGACATGGGTGCTGATGAAGTGCGTGGCTGCACAGAAAAATATCGGTATTTCCCCCAGCTAATAGTGTCTAGTTTAATTTTTCTTCTATTCTTTAGATAGTCACATTAATTAATAAAAATATTTCATTCAATAAGAATTGAAATTACTGAACTCAAGCCTGATTAAGAAATTATTTCTGATTAAAATTCACTACAGTTCAATTAATTCTAAAAATGTCTCATAAATATATTTTAGTTGTGTTCATTTACTAAAAATGTTTACGAATTTGTAACAATTGTTACTGGAAAGTGTTCATTAACCCAAAAAATTTGTAACGAGAGAGCGTCGAAAGAGCGTAAAAAATTGAGAGACAAAAAAATTCCTACATATTATTACTAGTAAAATTTTTACTTGCAAGAATTATCCAACCACCTGTTGAGTGTTTTGTTGTCAAATTAATTATTTAAAAAATATTTGAAAAAGGAAAACTGAAAAAATTTTAAATTTTTTTGTTGAAAAAACATGTATACGTATGCAACAAGAAAGCATGCTCTCTTAATTTATTGTTTTTCTTTTATTAAGCCACATAAATTCAATTTTAATGGCAAATAATTTTGTTTGTTTCTCATGTATGATCAGAGATGGAAAGTGGCATTTTTGTATTTGTTAATGAATAAAATTAAAAAACTATGAAAAATGCATAAAATAGTAAAAATACATGAAACTGTGTAAAGAATTTCATCTTAAATGTCAATTTCTAAAAAAAATTGCAATTTAAAATATTGTCAAACAAAATACATCAGAAAAAGTACAATTGTATCATGATTTTCATCCATGGTTCTAATATGAATAAAATTTTCTTGCAAGTTTTCACAAGAAAAGCGTTCATTTACTTTTTCATATTTGGGAGAGTAATTTTATAAATTTCTGCTTTACTCTCTCGTTACTAGTTTCTGCTGTGAAAGTAAATGAACAGACCTTTTATAAAACAGTTGCAAACGTTTTCAAATGACTTAAATGTCATATGAAAACGTTTATTAAATTGTATTCGTTTTAAAAGTTTTAACTACATTATTGCATTAGTTTTGCTGCAATAATGAGTAAATTAGTATCTAGGTCAAACATATGCAAAAGGCCGCCTGTGGGTACTTTGTTATGATATTTTTTACACGCACATTCGTACAAGCATGCATTTTACTCTTTTTTTTATATGTATATGTATGCGTTTGCCTGACTTTGATCTAGGTGCACGATAGAGCTCCAGGCCAGCTCGGCCTATGGACGTAGTGCCTATATTTACACATACATTCCCTCATAACTACTTTGTTCCTGTCAATGGTTAAATGATAAAATTTAATCCGAAGTTTGAAAGCGTGTATTGAAAGTTTCCTGATAAATTGAGATGCAAAAAGTGCATTTCTTAAGACATACTCACTGACACTGACCACTGATACATTCATCAAATTGATGAAGCACTTGAACTCTAACAACAGAGCTATATTTTGTTACACAAGTCGGCCTAGGTGAGTTACGATCAAGAAAAATTCGAAAGCATTGAATTCACTAGGCAACAGCCATTTTGTTATTTGTTTCTAGCATACTTTTTCTCATGGATTTGGACCTACTGAACACGAAAATGAATTTTAAAAATTTTTCTGTCGGTTGGTTTGCGAGATACAAATTTTTTAATTTTTTTTTTTAATTTTTGGAGGTACACTTACTATTTTGAGCATATCTTTAGTCTTCTTTGACCTATTTTATCCTACTACTACTCAAATTAAAGACAATTAAGCCGTCTACAACTTATTCTCAGAAAATTTTCAAATCGGGTTAGTAGTTTTGATGTTGGCGGCTTAAAAAGGTTAAAAAACTGGGTTTTTTTTAGTAAAAATGTGGCTGAAAAATTCATATAAAAATTCATATAAAATATAAAACGCGATGTTAACAGCGATTTTAATTTTTTTACGTATAGCTGACACTTTTCCAAAGAAAATAAGCCCTTACTTAACAAAATCTGATGACAAATGGCCGACTTATTATTTTTTTGGTAAACGACCGAAATTCCGCTATTTCACGATTTTTTGATTTTCATTCCCCCCTGTTCTGCAAACCGAACGTTTTGAAATCGTACGATTTTAGAAAACTAACTCCTACAATAGAAATATTTTTTTAGATTTTTTTAAATTTTTTTATTATATAGATTCTCAGATATCATATCTGGAGGAAAATTATGGTGTATGTTCTTAAACACGTCTGCAGGACCATTTTCAATTTTTAGAAAACGAGAAATTTACTCGGATTCGGTTTACAGAATAGGGCCGATTATTTGCACAGCTTACCTACCCAACGCAAACGAATAAATACATTTGAACTTAATTTAAAATAAACAAATTAGTCTTCGTATATTATTTTTTAATTTATTTACAGCACTACATGCTCATACATATTTAAACATAAGGAGACACGGTTATCAATTGCATTTCAAAACTGTCTGTGAAAGTGTAAAGAAGTTAATATTTAGAAAACGCAAGGAAGACAATGAGTAAAAGACTACGTGTGTTCGAGTGTTTGAACGATCCAGACAATTTCTGCAATGTTTGTGGCCAGTTAATAAAAATAAATCACGCACACAAGTTTACTCCAGCAGTACAATTGCACTATTTGAATTATTTTGGTATTTCACCAAATATCACAGAACCATGGACACCTAAGTCGCTGTGTGATCTTTGCTATATAATCTTAACCAACTGGGCAGCTGGCGGAAGGTAAGAATTTTTATTTAAACACATTATACATAGCGAATATAGTAATTTATTTTAATTTTAGCCGCCATATGAAATTCGATACACCAATGATGTGGAAAAAACCGCTATGCCATTCCACAGACTGTTATTTTTGCCTCACCACAAACAGTGGGGTAGGAAGATTTTTTAAATGGAACTACGCTCAAGTGGGATCGTTTGCGCTTCCAGTACCACATTCGCATGATGTGCCATATCCAGTGTGCCCTGGTGCATCTCTTCAAAAAGCAGAATCGTCAGAAGAAGAGTCCGAGTCAAATGCAAGCGAATTTGAGCCGGGTGCAAAGCGAAAATTACTGTCACAGGCCGAACTAAACGATTGGGTGCGCGATTTTGGTCTCACTAAGGAGAAATCCGAACTTTTTGCGTCTCGGATGATACAGTGTGGATTTGCGGCTTCAGAAGTGAAAGTATCAGCGTACAGAAACCGTCACAAGGAGTATGCAAAATTTTATACAAAGAAAGACCAAATATGTTTTTGCAGCGACATTTCAGGCTTGTTCCAAGCTTTCAGGCTTGTTCACAACCCCAACGAATGGAGGTTGTTTATTGACAGCAACAAAGAGAGCTTGAAGGCAGTTCTCTTACATAATGGGAATGAAAAGCCATCTGTTCCTATTGCTCATGCGGTTCATTCAAAGGAGAACTATGAAACTATGGACATTTTGCTGAAATGCATAGAGTATAGGAAATACAATTGGAAAATATGCGCCGACCTTAAAGTTGTGGCCATTCTGTGTGGACTCCAAGGAGGCTATACGCGACATTGCTGTTTTCTGTGCCTTTGGAATAGCCGCGCTGATGATCAGCATTATATAAAAAAAAAATGGCCGGTACGAACGAAACCTGTAGTTGGAGAAGCGAATGTTCAGCGCAAACCACTAATAGAGAACCGTTCCGCCGCTGCACATAAAATTGGGTTTGATTAAAAATTTTGCCAAAAAATTAGACAAAGAAGGTGAAGCTTTTGCCTATTTACGGTCAATTTTCCCTTACCTTTCGCTGGCAAAAATTAAAGAAGGAGTCTTCGCAGGACCCGAGATAAAAAAAATTTTGAAAGATGAAAAATTCCCAAAGCTGTTATCACCCATCGAAGCCGCAGCATGGAATTCCTTCAGGCTTGTTGTGGAAAACTTTTTAGGAAACAACAAAAGCCCGAATTATAAGGACATAGTTGAGGATCTGGTAAAGAACTATGAAGCCATGGGAGTGCACATGTCACTTAAAATACACTTTCTGCATTCTCATTTGGATTTTTTCCCTGAGAATTTAGGAGACGTGAGCGACGAACACGGCGAGCGCTTTCATCAGGAATTGAAGGCTATGGAACGACGCTATCAGGGCATCTATGACACGGCTATGATGGGTGACTATATTTGGACCCTAATACGTGAGACCGATTGCAGCGAATACAAAAAACAAAGAAGAAGTCAGCAGTTTTTCCACATGGCATAAAATGTACACTTATATCTTTGTTTTTACTCATGCAAATAATGAAAATCAAAAAATCGTGAAATAGCGGAATTTCGGTCGTTTACCAAAAAAATAATAAGTCGGCCATTTGTCATCAGATTTTGTTAAGTAAGGGCTTATTTTCTTTGGAAAAGTGTCAGCTATACGTAAAAAAATTAAAATCGCTGTTAACATCGCGTTTTATATTTTATATGAATTTTTATATGAATTTTTCAGCCACATTTTTACTAAAAAAAACCCAGTTTTTTAACCTTTTTAAGCCGCCAACATCAAAACTACTAACCCGATTTGAAAATTTTCTGAAAATAAGTTGTAGACGGCTCAATTGTCTTTAATTTGAGTAGTAGTAGGATAAAATAGGTCTAAGAAGACTAAAGATATGCTCAAAATAGTAAGTGTACCTCCAAAAATTAAAAAAAAAAAATTAAAAAATTTGTATCTCGCAAACCAACCGACAGAAAAATTTTTAAAATTCATTTTCGTGTTCAGTAGGTCCAAATCCATGAGAAAAAGTATGCTAGAAACAAATAACAGACAAAAGTTTGTTATTTGTGACCTAGTGATTTATAACGTGATGATATACTATTAGGTATCTCTCTTTAACCCATTATATTATTTAACTCTGCCCTTTTATAACAGACTAGCAATCTTTAATTTGCAATGTTTTATTAAAGAAAATAAAAGTAGTTAGATTTTCACAAAAATATAAATGTTAAAAAGGCAAAGTTCCTATAAAAAATTTCGGTGAGATAAATTTTATTTATAAAGTTCTTTTTTGGCACAATACAACGCCGCTGACTTAGAATTTCTTGTTAAGTTGGTGCATATTCCATAATTAAATAAATTTGACTTTGAAATATTTTTATATTCAGCTTTTTGTAATGAATAATATATTTTTCAATTATAATATTTTGACAAGAAACGAAAACAACGTAGCGTTTTACAAAACTTAAAATATTTTTGTTTTCGCTTCAACCAGAAACGAAAACGAAAATTCGTTTAGTTTTACAAAATTAGGCCATAAAAATTATTTCTGATTAAAATTTACTACAATTCAATTAAATCTAAATATGTCTGACTTAAATTCAATATTAAAAACCAAATATAGTTTGATTGTTTTTTGCAAGAATTTTGGCAATCATGAAAAAACGTGCTCGAAATTAAATCATTTCAATCTTAATAGTCTGATAAATGCGAAAATTCTTGATTCAAGAATAAAAGCTTAATATTTTTTAAGATCGTATTTAAGATTGTAATCTTAAATAAAATATAATTTTAAGATCGAATTCAAGATTTTCTTCCTAATAAAAGCCTTAAATTAAGATCACATTCTTAAAAATTTAGGAATATAATCTTAAAATTAAGATTATGATCATGATTTTAGGAATGTGTTCTAAAAGTTCAAGATCACGTTCTTCTATAAATTAGGAATTTATGCTTAAATTTGAGAACGGCAACTTTACTGATCAATTTTAAAGATTGAAATATTAAGATTTCTGCAATATAAATTCAAGAATTTTGTTCTTAATTTTAGATCGTCATTTTTCTCTAAATGTATGATATACATTTTCTTAAAGTATTATTCGTTTAAGCGGTGAGTTAATTTTAATTGTAACTTTGAGTTGGATTTGTTGAAACCGAACTCCACTGTGCCAATATTATCGAAAATATTGATGTTTTTATTTCCTGGAGACTGTTTCTCAAATCTTAAACATAAAATAGTTGTGGAAATAAACTAATTTTCATATAAATAAGAAGTATGTTTTCACATCTCCTTTACTTGTGTTACAACACTTGTAAGTTTTCAAAAACAGTCCCCTGATATATTTTATTATACAGATTTTTTTTCAAATGATATTAAATAATAAATCCTAAACCTATTTTCGGTTTAATGAATTTACGTAACAACAAATTTTCAAATATCGTCGCTGTTTTAACTAACTGACCAACTGACATCATTATGAAAAATGAGTTAAGTTTACTATTGGACTTTATGAGTCATAATAGACCTTGTCCACAATTTTTATGACTGTTAACATTACTGTCGAGCCTATAACAGTAAAAATATTTCAGACGTTTCCATTAGAATACATGTAGAAAACAATCATAAAAGCTCCTCTCCTGTAAAATTTACAAAATGTCAGTTAGGTCAGTTAGTTAAAATAGCGAAGATATATGCATATATGTATTGAACTGAATTGCAACAAAGTCTAAAAAGCAACGAGTATCGCGGTTTACTTTTTTCAACGTAAAAAAAACATATGCGAAAATAAGTTTTGAGTGCAAACTGCTGCTGGTGCAAATATTTCAAATGTAGCAATTCCAGGGTATAAGTATGCTACATACTGCAATACCACAACAATAAATCAATCACAACAATAAATCAATCATATACAATTTAAGTTTCCTACAATAAAGTTATAATAATAGCAAGTAGGAGTGGTATATTCGGCTGTGCCGAGTCTATATACCACTTATGTATAAGTAGTATACAGACACATACATACATAAGTAAATACATACATACATATTTGTTTTGTGATACAATTCATAATTTTTTGTTATAGTGAAATTTTTAGTAAGTGACCTCTTGGTTTTTTTCGACTAAAGAATTTGCCTGAGTAAAGATCTTCCTAAAACATGAAATATGTTTAACAGAAAAAACTATTCTTTTTGGTTATTTGTTTACCCAAATTTTTTTTTTCAATATCCAACCCTTGAACCATAATATAATTTTTTTTATTTCTTTCTAAGATATAGAATATATTTAATTACCAAAAAAATAACTAGATTTATTTAATTAGTTTTATATATCAAAAAAAAAGTGTACTTTTCCCAACTATCGAATCATCCTTTTAGATTTTTTTGGTCCCTTATACCAATATTGTTCTTGAACAAAGAAAAAAAGATAAAGGAAAATACTAGTTTTATTTAGTTACTTTAATATCAAAAAGAGTTTCAATTTTCCAGCTGTGGAGCTGTGGTTTTTATTTTTCTTATTTTCTTTACCCAAGTTTTCTTTGCAAAACATAAAATGTATATATAAATTAAAATAAAAAAAATAATTATTAGATCTAGTTAATTTAATATATATCACAAAAAGTTTAAGTTTCCCAACCCTGGAATTATAATTTGAAATTTTTCTCATTTCGTACACCAATCTTTTTATTTTAAAAATGTAAGATATTTTAAATTTATAGATAAAAAGGAAAAATTAGTTTTAATAAGTTATTTTTTTATAGCTAAAAAGTTAAAGTTTCCAACCCTGGAAATGTCTTTTTAATTTTTTTATATTTTTTTAATTTAAAATTCCAATTTTAATCGTACTGAAATATAAAATAAGTTTATTTAACAAAAACAATTGTGTTATCTATTTACTTTTATATGGCAAAATCAAGTGTAAGTTTTCCAGCTCTGAAACCGTCCGCTCGATTTCGCTGATTTTCAATAGCAATCTATTTTGGAACATTTCTGCTACACCAGTCCAAGACCGAAATCTCTAGCTTTTCTGGGAGCTTCGGAAAACCGATTTCACCTACAGACAGACGGACAGACGGACATCGCTTATTCGTGTTCTCTATTCATACCCAGCAAAAAAGTTTGCTTACTCCCAGTAAAAAAAGACACTCCAAAAAAGTCATGAAAATGTAGAGTTTGCGATCTGGAAGTAGTGCAAATTTCGATCCGATCTAATGATTTTTACATAGGGTTGTCATTGCAACAAGTTCTCTTTTTCGCTGCCTGGTCACCGAATTGGAAGCGATTTTAAGAAAAATTTCCTTTTTTGTGCTCTATGATAATATTTTCATCTAGGAAAAATTGCTAATAGTTACCTATTTTTACAATTCGTTTCTTTTTATAGGAATTTAAACGCGAAACAGTAATTTAATGTAAATTTAAGCAAATAACTTTAAAATTTTAGACCAAAATTAGTTCATAAGTTTCTTCAAAAAAAATCGATTTTTTAAAAATTCTGGTGAGTAATTTCTAAAACTAGAGAGGAATTACAAGGTTTTGTATGACTAAAATAAACTTCTACTTGGTTTTCTGCTAACTATCGGCAAATTACAAATATCGATTTTTTGTAAGCAATGAAAATGTACTTCCTTTAGAATGACTTCCATTTTTTTTACTGGGACTAGAATGCAAAAAAGTGTATGTACTCTTCAGTCGTAAGTACATACAATTTGACTGAAGTTTGAGAAGTTCAAAAAGTGTGCGGTACCCTATGCTTTTTGCCTATAAATATCCAAAAGTTAATAGAATACTGATTGCCTAAAAGTATTCAAAATTCAATGGGTTATTTTGTGGATTACTTTTTGCCTAAAATTGTTAAAAAATAATTTTTTGCTAATAAAAATAAATAGAATTTTGTTAAAATTTTTCTTTATATAAACTTCATTATTAATTGGAAAGTACTACAATAAGTACTTTCACGTTATGATATAAATAAGTACCACTCATTACTTTGTAAGCCATTAAAAGAGTACTACCCATTACAAAATCTTGAAGAACTTTTGCTGGGTAAGGACCCAGAATATATATATTTCATGGGTCGCATATGAATATTATAGAAATGACAAACCTATATATACCCCTTTCCGTTTTTGATAAAGGGTATAATAACGACCAAGGCGTATTCAACACCAGGTGTCCTTTACATGTACATTAGGGTCATTCTAAAAAAAATTTCGTTTTTTTTTTCTCAGAACCAGGTTTCAAACATTTGTTTAGGTAAAAAAAATAGTCCTGTTAAAATATCAGCTAATAATATTAATGATAAGATGGTGCGCAACGCACTTTTCGATTTCCTATATAATTTACATGGTATGAATTTATTATATACATTCTGATTGTCATATGTAAAGAACGGAATATCCTAAAGTAAACTTCTTGGACGCTCTATAAAAAAAATAAAGATTAAAACTAAAGCTGAAAAAAAATATTTTTATTTTTCATTCAATTCACTTGCCTGCAGAAAATTTGGTGGCAATTGATCCAAACGTACTCGTCATAGAGCTGGATAAAATGTGGAGGTTATCAAAAGAACGGAGTAGTGCATGGTGAAAAATGACATATCGTTTAAATGGTGAGATATTGACCATTTTCGTGATGTATCGTCTTGAAACATGTTCGATGTGGTCGAATACAGGACTTATCAAATGATATTTATACTTTTGAAATATGAGTGGCCCTGTGGTCGAGTGGGTAGTGTGCAAGCCTGTCATGCACGAGGTTGTCGGTTCGAATCTCAAAAAATTTTCATATTAAAAATAAAATTAAAAAAAAATTTCATTGCATTTGCAATAATAACAAAATTATAAGTGTTAATTGTTACAGCTAAATGTCGAAATTTTATTTATAAATAATTTATATTATTATACAACGAATAGGTCCCTATGAGATAGTTCAGTGACAAGTCAGAAAGTGCATACAAAGTATCAATTAACCCCATCCTAGGCCATCCCCATGTAAAAGTGACTGGTCCGCTTCATAGGACGTGTTAGATATAACTCGGACTGGTCCCTATCACTTGAGGACCGATCACGTGACTAGTCTTGTGTCAGTTCCATTTCCTGCAGGGTTATTACAGTTATGGCTAAATTAAATTGAAAAATTTATAAAATTTATTTATATAACGAGAAAATTAATTTTTGGCACTTTTTAAAAGGCCTGTTTGTATTTTGTATAAAAGTTTGGTAAAATTTTCTGGAATAACAATATTTCTGTTGTTTTCTTCAAAAATCTTATAAATTTAGGGTAAATAATTTTCTTGTAGAGCATTAAATTTTCTACAAAAGCGTATCAAGGACTTTACTGTAGGACATTCCGTTCTTTACTTATGACAATCAGAATGAATAAAATCAATTCATACCATGTAAATCGTATAGGAAAGACTATAAAATATTTCGGAAGCCTTAAGTTATACTTTACTTTTAAAATCCAACTGATTAAAAGTACAGTGGGTTGCGTATTAGATGTGTATGTAATAAAAACATAGATACATGCATATATCTCTTAAAAACAGAACCCCCCCCCCCCCACCGAACAACAAAATGCTAAAAAATTATAAAGAAAATATGTGTGTTGATGAACGAGAATATTTATATGTAAAACGTATTAACAAAAAATGCGTATATTGATAAATTTTTGCAATTTCTAAATTAAATGCAATAATAATAACATTACATGCCTTAAAATATACACTAGTACGTGTGTGTAAAAGCTACAGTGCTTACCCAACAAACATATACGATCTTGATCATAAATTGATAATGAAATCCAAGAAAATCTGGTTAACATATGAAAATGATTTCCATGCACCATTTAATAGTTAGCTTATCAATTATATGAAACCTATCTCAATTTTAAATACAGTTTAGTTATAAAATCAAAGAAAGCATCCCCAGCACATCCTTTACCTTAAACCTAAGGTCTACAAGATTTCCTATGCCAAATAGTAATTATAAAAATTAAGAAGTTAAGTTTAAGTTGAGTATGAAGCTTAGGTGTCTCTAAGCACCTATTGCACATATATATGGAAAATAATTTTTCAAAGTCTTGCAGCCCGCTCTACCGCCACTTAAAACTAGTTTCTTGCCCTTTTTAAGAGAGATACAAAAACACCCATGCGACGCACAGTTAAGCGTTAGCATGTTGCACAAAAAAAGTTTTCCGTGTTGTTTTACATAAGAATATCAAACTCATTATTTATCTTTAATATAAGAGTTACAATATTGCGTATGTGCAGGCACTATGGACTTAGCATTTCTAATTTTTTGGTTTCTTTTTTTGTGATATACTAACATATTACATTAAAATATATAATTTTTATAAAAAGTGGACTTATTTATATAATAAATCAAAATTAATTAATTCATAGAAAAAAGGACGTGGTCAAAATTCTTATATCACTATTTTGTATGGCTGAAATTTTTAATATGAACTGGACCCTTTTTCACATTAATGTTGTTACGATATGATTCCTTTTGAAAATTTTTGTTTAATAAAACTTTTTAAACCTAAAATTTCTGGCTTGCTATATTTCTATTCATGATGAATGCATCAGTTGAATAGGGCAGAGTTACATGAATTAATTTGGTAGAGTGTGATGAGTGTAGACTTGCATGCCGTGCAAATGCAATATTGTGTCATTACAATAAGACTTGGTACTCGTATGTATCCAGTTTCTCCTAAGCCTATTTGTATATCGAATTTCAGTTCTCTAGCGTAAATTTTAAGCTTATTTTTTGTAAGCGTGAGCACGCCCAGTTGTTCAAACATAAAATTTTTTTTGTCGCCAATGTTTATCATTCGTGTAAAGTTCCGAAGGAAGCAGATAATAAGAGACACATAAATAATAAATTAAAATCTACAAGATCTTAAGAATATTTAAAGTTATTGTGGCTGCAGGGTTAATAACGTTGACTACCACGCGATGAGTTCCGAGTTCTTATCTTGGCGGGGGAAGCCAATTTATATACAAAACTTTTTCTGATGTCTATGTCAACCACACGTACCTTAAATAAGTAATTAAATACAATTATTACATTAAATTAAATTCATGTTGTTCCAACTAGAAATAACTTTGATTCAACATGATTCATTCATTTTGATTTTAACAGTACGTAAATGTTAAATCAACGTGAAATAAAGTTATTTCAAAAAGAAATATTTTCTTTGACAATTACTATAAATCATGTTAGATTAACTTAGTACACATATGAAGCAAAATCATTGCCGAAAAATATTATATTAACCTTGTTTAAGTAGATTTTAAGTTGAAATTTGTCTGTGTGTAGCCCGTTAACAAATGTTAAAAAGAAATATTTTATATTTTAGAAATAAAAAAAACTGTTCCAGGTCTGGAAAATATACACTAATTTGCTAGATAGAAGTAAGTACATATATACAAGCTATGTATATAAAAGTAACTAACTAAACCTAATTACTTTTTTCTGTATTAATTACACACATTTTATATTTTATAAAGATCTTTACTCAAGAGTTTTTCTGTTTGCGCTCAATTTGAATATATCAATCTAGTTTAACCGTTTAATAATAAGCTTTTCCAGTTGTTATCTAAGACATGGGCGTTCGCGTCTTTTAGACTGATTTTAAGATTTATTCTCGTCTTTATTTGCTTTGATGAATATAAATATAGTTTTACGAAATCTGTAAGTAAGTCCCTTTTCATTAAGGATAGTTTGAATTGAGTAACTGAATACATGAAATACTTGTCTGAATCAAACAGTTTTTCATTAGTAATTAGTTAAGCTTTTTTTGAGGACATGACACACAGATGTAAACCCGGCCTAAGAACCATAGTTTTTGCTCAAATTTTGATTTTGTATTGAAAAAATAAAATGACAGATGAACTGGGATGAAATCTTTGAGTCAAGTTCTTTACACGAATATTCTCATGGGTCTCTTCAAATTGTTTTAGAGCAAAAAACACAGGAACCATTTTTTCACTAGCCAAATATCTGAAAAGATTCGGCATGTCCGAATATAACACTCTTACTTATTTCATATAATATACATATGTACCTATATGGATATATGGATTTTCAATCCAATAAAAAATATCCACATGTCGGTCCTTTAAAAGAAATAATTTCTGCACTAAGGTATTATGCAACTTCTGATAAATTTTTGTTTTATTTCTGTCAGGAACAAACGCAAAACAAATGATTGTGTTTTTGACGTGCTTTGGTTCCGTACACAGATATGGGTTGTTGTATTTTTGTATAGCAATTCGTTATGCAGGCACTTGATATAATTGCATTATGGCCATTACGATCCTGCTCTTGAGTGCTGATTAGAGATGCTAATCGGGACAGGTTTTTTGAAATCCCAGGCTTCGGGACTTAGTGATGGAGTCTCGAAGTCCCGAACCGGGACCCCGGGATTTTCGGGACTTACAAAATCCCGAAAACATTGTGCACAAATGTGCGTCTTTATATTAAAAATAATATTTTAATTTTACAAAATATTTTTTTTGGATATTTAAAGGGTACTTATACAATTCAGACATTTAATTGCAAATTTTCATTGAAAACTGCAATGTATGTAACATTTTTCCTAGAAAAGAAAAAGCCATAAGATATATTATTTATATACCATATAATATTATCTACTAAAATATTTATTCAAAGCAAATTTTTTATTTTAACTTTTTATAACAGTGAGTTTTTAATAATTTTTGATGTAGAAGATGACAGTCAAAAACATTATTTATGCAAAAAACGGGATTCAGATTATCCCGAAAATCCCGGGCTTTAAAACTAAAAAATCCCGGGCTCCGGGATTTGAATAGCCCCGAAAATTCCGGGATTTCCGGGCTCGGGATTTTCCGTTTAGCATTTCTAGTGCTGTTGTATTAAAAAACATTAATCAAACTTAAAAAATATCTTAACATAGTCATAAATTGGGTTCTTTTATCTCTGTGTGTTTTTTGCCTAAGCCATACTTTATTAATTATTTAATATACTATTTCATTAATGTGCTTTTCGCACTAAGAAAAGCTTAAAAAATAAAATAAAACATAAATAAACAAATTCAAAAATATAAACACTAAAGAGCGTTATCTGAATAGAGATAAAACAAAGAGAAACTCACACAAAAGCTTAAATTTTCAAAGCTTAAAAATTACATTAAACGAAGCTTATACAAAAATAAACCTGTCAAATTGTTATCAGAGTTGCTGTTTTCATAGCATTTAGCTAATATTGATAGTTTTATAAAAATGTTAATTAACTTCCCTCTCACAAATCAGGAATGCATCCAAATTTGCAGATTTCTTTACACATTGATTCCACTTACACCTCGTTGGATAATTAATAGATTCAGTTTGGTAGATTTTCAGAATTTTCATATATAAAAAAAATGTTTTTGATTTCTTAACGCACTAATTATACCAAAATATTATTTTATTTATTTCTCTAAAATACAATGTGATTGAAAATTAAGGTGTCAGCTTTTTTACCTGCTCTGAGAACAATGATATACATTATGCTAAACTTGCATTTAAGCATTTCATTAATGATATTATAGTTGAAACAAGAACTTAACAAGTAAGAGTGGTATATTCGGCTGTGCCGAATCTTATATACCCTTTACCAACGTATGTATATCGTCACCTAAAATCCAAAAGGCCGTAAGTACACTTTTTACTAATTTACAGGAGAAGCAAAAAACTTCATAAATTTAAGACTATTTATATGTTAGGTGCAAATTGAATAATGAACAAAATCGGTATTTTTGAACATATGTGAGTACAATTTTAAGAAAATATGTATTTTGGTTAATCACATCATAATCAATCAAAAAGTCTATTTTGAATTTTTTGGTTGTTACGTAGTATATAGATACATACATAAGTATATACTACTGATGTAACGAATGTCAATTTTTGATATTCGCGAATACGAATATGAATACGAATATTTGAAACGATATTCGCGAACACGAATACGAATATTCTATTTACGCCTGCAATATGAAATATTAAAAAAAATTTTTGCAAAAGGACTGCATATTCCTGTTGGCGTACTTTAAAGTTAATAAAAGCAATTCAAAATTTTAATGATCGTCATTAAATAATATTTGAAAATGATACAAAGCACAAATTTCTATAAAAAATTTAATGGATTTGTACAAAATAATATTTTTAACCATTTATTTAAATTTCGTTTAGGATTTATGCATTTATTTATTTAATTTGCTTGGAAAAATATTCGTATTCGTCTTCGCCTGAATTTGGCGAATACGAATACGGATACGAAAATCTAAAAATGGCCGAATATTCGATAATTCGAAGACGAATGCGAATATTTGTACATCACTAGTACATACATATTATATCATTTTCTATTTTTGGTAAATAGTATAATAATCAAAGTATTTTAATTTTTCTTACTCTAACCAAAGAAAAGATGTAGTTGAGGCAACCAAACAATCAAACAGCACCGACTATGATTAGATTAAATAATATGGTTGCAGTCAAATTTTATTATTATGAATATAAAAGAATTTCCATCAATTATAAATTTGCACATGATTTTTTGTAACAATATTAAAGTTAAAAAAAATTTTTTTTAAACTTAATATAAGTGGCTTTTTATAACATCCCATTGTTACCAATATTGTATTAATTTTCTATATAATAAATTTTTTTTTGTACTCAGAAGCTTTCAACACAACTATATATTGTTAAAGTCTAGCCATATCACACTTTTTATGAGAGATTGGCCTTGGTTGATATTTTTGTGGAAATTCCCATATGTAATTAGGTTTTTATGTTTTTGAAATTTTGTTACAATGTTCAAACAGATTTTTATGTTACATGTATAACCCTTGCTTAACCCTTGTGTTAATACCCAACTTCACCAACGATGTTTAGCAACCGGATGCCCATATTCTACATTATTTAAGTAATCAATATTTTTATGGAAATAACAAAAATTAAAAATTTTAAAAACCCCCGGTATATCTAGAAAAGATGTGATATCTTCTAAACGGCTGGACCGATTTTCTTCAAACATTTTCGATCAAATGACCTTTCAAACAAAAAAAACTAAATCAAAATCGGGCCAGCCGTTTGGGCTGTACGTGTACACGGACAGACACACAGACACACAGATACACAGACACACACCACAAACTTATAACACCCTTTTTTTTGGTCGGGGGTTAAAAAATTAATGAAATAGTTTTCCTTGAAGAAATATTACCATTGATTATAAAAATTCATTTAAACATACTCGTAAATGATCATATTCATAAAGAAAAACATTCATATATATTTAATGCTTATTAAACAATTTTTATTAAAAAAATTGTATGACTAACGCAGAAAAGTTTTAATTTTTATACAGCGCAGTAGTTTTTCTTACAATCTGAGAATACCACAGCTGCACATTCATTTCTGCATATGATAAGAAATCGGAAGATAATGTAGCATTCGAATTCATATCCACTGTATCGTGTAGCAATGGAAATCAAACGATTTCGCATCATAATGTATTTGTTAAGATTTGATTATCGTGAGTTGTGGACTTAATGAAAATTTATCTCGAATGTATAAACCTAATGAACAATTTACATTTTATGAGCAACTATATCCTTACCTTCAAGGAGAGCTATGTGTGCTATCAAAATGTGGTGGATTTGCGATGGTGAAAAAGCCTTTAATTTGTAGAACATAACTTATATTATATATACGAAAAGAATCAGGGAGAGAGTTGTAAAAAAATTATCACCTCCAACCCGCGGAAGATATATTTTATAGTTCCTACCTATAGCAAAACACTTATCTTCATGGAATCTTACAGTTGTGGGTATTACTATACAGTTTTTGGCTTTCACGAAAAAGCAGCGATGTGTTTTAACGTACCTAAAAAATTTTAATTCTACTGTCAACTATGCATTCAGAGTAGGCTGTAAATGACGATTTAAAAGTTAAACATGATACTATACATTGTTAAATATTAATATATAAAAGTGGAGTTGACACCATGGACCTAATGGTTAGACAATGTACTTATCAGGGGCAAAGTTCGAGGTGGCAAATGCCACTATTCTTCAACATATTGGACATTGCTTCATTTGCATCATATTTCTTTTATTATGAAAACAACGAAATTATTGAGAAGAAAAAAACAGAGAGACGTCCTTTTATTCGTAAGCTATCCGAAAAGGTTTCTAAGCCAATGATCGAACTACGTAACCAACTAAAATTGCAATGCGAAACGTTTTAGGTCGTCCAGTAGCAGCTGATGCAAAAGACTGCTTTCAATCAGCTGAGCTAAATAAAACAAGAAGGAAAAAAAAAAAAGTTTGGTAGAGTGGACTAAAAATGCAACAGTGTAACAGATTTTTTTGGAAATTCATAGAATTATAGATTTCATGCGATCAGAGTTGTTTTTCTCGTCAGACAGCTGAGAATATTGTTTTTGCATCATATTTGATGTATGATAGTGTAGCACCTAAAACACCATGTCGAAGCGATATTTTAAGTCGGTCAGACTTCTACAAGGTGTTCTTGTGAATGAATCATGCGATCGTGTAGAACAGTGAATCAGGGTTTATAATTGCACAGAGTGTAATAAAATATAGTAATTTTCGAAATAATATTTTTTTATCTACCAAGTTATTTTGTTCATAGTTTTATACATATTTGGAATATATATTATTGCAGGTACTAGGATTCCCGTATGCACATATAGCGATAGTCAAGGTTTAAACAAATTTTTTGCAATAAAAACAAAACAAATTAAAATATTAATTTTTTATCAACTTTTTTCATGTAAACTTAGTTTGGCGGGTAGCCCGGTACCCGGGTATTAACACAAGGGTTAATTTTTATTTACTTTTTCTTTTGCTATCTGGCATCTCTTGGTTAGTAAATACTGCAGTGTTCCCAGTTTAGGGGATATGTCCCCAAATTGGGGATTTTTGTCGCGATTGGGAAA
Organism: Tachina lurida; assembly: GCA_944452675.1. Classification (NCBI taxonomy): domain Eukaryota; kingdom Metazoa; phylum Arthropoda; class Insecta; order Diptera; family Tachinidae; genus Tachina; species Tachina lurida. Next base: position 122,271,489 of record OX101752.1, on the reverse strand, counting down.
GAAAATTTCGTTTTGGGGATCTGGGGATTTGAGGGCATTTTTGAAGGATTTTTTTTTTATAACTGATGGTCAAACAAAAATGATTTTTCAACTAAGAAATATGCGTCTGGCAAGTCCAGATATGTGTGTTACTATTCATAGTGTATAGTTTCTAATAAAGAAGAAGTATCAAGGTATATTAACCAATAATGAACACTACCAAAACAAAAATACACTACAAAAGGCAATACGACTTGTTTCACTTCTTAGAATAAACACACACTTTAAAAATAATTCAATTTGTTGTGACAAATTTAATCCTTCTGCTGAAATGCTAAAACTTTTTAATACAAGTACTATGTACAACAAAAGTTTCTGAGGCTGATGAATCAGAAGATTTCGATTCTGAAGTTTTTATACTAGTGTATATTAAACTATGTGTAATTTTTTCTTTTCAAGTTTTATAAGTAAAAATTTAATTTATATGAATGTAAATATACTCCTAGCTATCGATATAAATGCATTTTATTGAACAAATATGTTATTTTTGTCATTACTTTTCAAATAAAATTAAATTTTTTTTATTTTTTTCACAAAAGAAAAAAATCGATTCAAAAAAACTCAGTTTGGGGATTTTTGGGGATGAGAAATCAAAAATTGGGGATAAGCTCTAAAAAAAACTGGCAACACTGAAACACTGAACGATTAATTTCTCACGAATTTAACAAAATTAAGAGTAAATTATTTTTGCTGTTGTTGGTTTTGATTTCGATTAAGCTTTTTTATATACATACATATGTATGTATGTAAGTATGTAGTTTGAAACGGTCCAGTAATTCAACAGCGGATTGAATGGATCGAAAAAAAAAATAAATAAATTTTTATTTTTTAAGCACAATCAGTCAGTGCATGTTCGAAGTGTAACGGAGAGAGTTGAAATTATTTTAAAATTTCGTTTAGTAAAAGTATATGTATATAATATTTTTAAGCAAATGTTAAACGAATAAAAATTTAAAATCCATTTATACAAAAATATTAATATGAATATTTTGAAAAATATATAATTTTTAAGTGTTTTTGGTTGTTTAGTTTGGTCATTAACAAATATCTGATTTGATAAATGCAATCAGTTTTGGGAAATTTTAGAGGAACGTCAGTGGAAGTGTTCAATTAAAAAGTGGCTTTTCTGTACGGAGTAAAAATATAATACCTATTCAATATAATTCATTAAATATAATAACAAGTAAGAGTGCTATATTCGGCTGTGCCGAATCTTATATACCCTTTACCAACGTACGTACATATATATAGTATACAGACACGTACATACATATTTGTTTTGTGAACAAATTTATAATTTTTTTAAAGTTTCCATCTTTGGAGCTATAATTTTCATTTTTCAAATTTCATACACCAAACTTTTCTTTCAGAAGCATAAAATATATTCAATTTATAAAGAAAAAGAAAAAAAAAACAAAAAGTGTAAGTTTTCCAACCCTGGAGTCATAATTTTGGATTTTTCTGATTATTAATACCAATCTAGTTCTTTAAAAAATACATAAAATATGTTAAGTGAACAAAGCAAAAACGAAATAAGGCAAAACTTAGTTTCATTTCATTCCTTTAATATTAAAAAATTCAGTTAAGTGCGACTTTGAATCGCGCACGAAAGGAAGGTTTTTTGCTTTTTTTGAAGTTTTTTCAGTTAAAACGATTTTTTCAGTTTTGTCGCTTTTTTCTCGTTTTGGCGATTTTTTTCTGTTTTTTAGTTTTTTTTCGTTTTGGCGATTTTTTTTTTCTTTTTTTGGCGTTTTTTTTCATTTTGGCGATTTTTTTCTGTTTTTTAGGTTTTTTTTCGTTTTAGCGATATTTTTCATTTTGGCGATTTTTTTTTCATTTTAGCAATTTTTTCGTTTGTTTGCGATTTATTTTAGTCTTAGAAATTTTCTTTTAATTTAGTGCTTTTTTCATTTTGGCGATTTTTTTCTGTTTTTTTTTTTGGGTTTTTTTCGTTTTGGTGATTTTTTTTTCATTTTGGCGATTTTTTTTATCATTTTGGCGATTTTTTTCTGTTTTTAGGTTTTTTTTTTCGTTTTGGTGATTTTTTTCATTTTGGCGATTTTTTTTCATTTTGGCGATTTTCTTTCATTTTGGCGATTTTTGATTTTATTTTAGCAATTTTTAAATTTTTTTGCGATTTATTTTAGTCTTAGAAATTTTTTTTTAATTTGGTGCTTTTTTTCGTTTTGGCGATTTTTTGTCTGTTATTTAGGTTTTTTTCTTTTTTTGGCGATTTTTTTCATTTTGGCGATTTTTTTCTGTTTTTTAGGGTATTTTTCGTTTTGGCGATTTTTTTCATTTTGACGATTTTTTTCTGTTTTTTAGGGTTTTTTTTTCGTTTTGGTGATTTTTTTCGTTTTGGCGATTTTTTTTCATTTTGACGATTTTTTTCTGTTTTTTATGGTTTATTTTTGTTTTGATTATTTTTTTTCATTTTGGCGATTTTTTTTTCATTTTTGCGATTTTTTTCTGTTTTTTTTTCGTTTTGGCGATTTTTTTTTCATTTTAGCATTTTTCCGTTTTTTTTTGCGATTTATTTTAGTTTTATAATTTTTTTTTTAATTTGGTGCTTTTTTTCGTTTTAGCGATTTTTTCTTGTTTTTGGCGATTTTTTTCGGTTTGGCGATTTTATAATTTTTTATTTTTTCAGTTTTACCGTTTTTGAAAATTTCAAGAGTTTTGCTCTTACGGTTTCCAAGATACAGCAAATTGTCAAAATTACATAGTCAAAATTGCATTAACTGATGGAACACCCTTTAATTTAAATTTTTTTAAATTTTTGTGTTAATTTTTGTAGTCTGTATAAAAATACACTAACCTTACAAATTTCAAGTGTATATACATACATACAATTGTATATATACTACATAGGATTTTAAAATTTTTCGTTGCTCGTTTTGGAACACCCTTTAATTTCCAATTATCATGTATTTGTTGTTGTAGCGGCCAAAGGTCTACGTACTGTGTCCAAATTTCAGGTCTGTAGCTCTTACGGTTCTCGAGAAAATACTAATATAGTTCTAGACATAGTTCATTTTACATAACACAAAAAGTTAAAGTTTTCCAACCCTGGAAACGTCTTTTTAATTTTTTTGTATTTTTTTTATTTAAAATTCCAATTTTAGTCGTACTGAAGTGTAAAATATGTACATTTATTAAAAAAAAATAAAAATTTGTTTTCGGGAGTTACTTTTATATGGCAAAATGAAGTTTAAGTTTTCCAGCTCTGCAATCGTCTGCCCGATTTTGCTGAATTTCAATACCAATCTATTTTGGAAAATTTCTGACACACCAGTCCAAGAACGAAGTCTCTAGCTCTTCTGGGAGCTTCGGAAAACCGATTTCACGTACAGACAGACGGACAGACGGACAGACGGACAGACGGACAGACGGACAGACGGACAGACGGACAGACGGACAGACGGACAGACGGACAGACGGACAGACGGACAGACGGACAGACGGACATCGCTTATTCGTCTTCCCTATGCATAAGGATCCAGAATATATATATTATATGGGTCGCTTATTGATATTATAGAAATTACAAACGGAATGACAAACCTATATATACCCTTTTACCATTTTTGTTGGTAAAGGGTATAAAAATAGTTGCTTAGGCAACTAAAGAATAATATTTGTGCCATTTATACAGATAGCAAAATGTATGTACTTGTGTAGAAACAATTCATATAATTCAGCTAAATAAATGAGCTTACGGACAAGCTTAGTATTTGTTGTATAATTAATAGAAAATTATTGCAATTAAATTAAATATGCAAACAAAAGCCACAAAAGAAAAAAAAAAACAAATAAAAATTGTATATATGTAAATAAAAAACATTAACGACGACCAGTCTTCATTTAAATGGCTGCTGCTAGTTAGTTCAATGCTAAGCTGTGATTAGCAAATCATTTGAAACCACAAACGCACGCACTCTCTCGTGCACACATACATACATACATATAGTACACCAAAAACACTGGGACTGACGACATCTCTGCCAAAAATCGGCCGGAGCGAGTTTAATAAGTAAAACAATTCCAACGATTATTGCCAAAAAGAAAGACCCAAAGTTGTCTCTCTATCATCAACATCAGCAAACAACAGCAGTGCCAGTGGCAGCAGCTTTAACAAGCAGCAGCACCCGTGTATTTTCGTTTCTGTTCCTGCCGCCGTTTTGTAAACAACAGGCCCACATTTGAGATATGGCGCAATTTTGGACACCTTTGTCAATTCTTTTACTCTTGGCTGTCTTGAATCCGGTAAGTACTGAAAAAAAAACAAATACAAATCTAATTAATAATTCATAAACATTAAATTTGCTAGTACAGTGGTTTCTCGATTTAACGAATACTCACTACACCAAAAACTTGTGTAGTCGATGAATAAATAAAAAGTCTAATAAATTGTCCACAAGAAATAAAACTTTGATATGATAACAAAATGAAAATAAATTCAGTAAAGTGCGACTTTGACTCGCGCACGAAGGGTTCCGTACGTTGGCTTTGAGCATTTTTTAAATACAGTGTTTTTTACGTTTTTTCAGCTGAAATAATTTTTTTTTTATTATTTTTCGCTTTTTTCTCGTTTTGGCGATTTTTTAATTTTGGCGATTTTTTTTTTAATTTTGGCAATTTTTTTCATTTTGGCGATTTTATGTTTCATTTTGGCAATTTTTTTCATTTTGGCGATTTTTTTAATTTAGCGATATTTCATTTTGGCGATTTTTTTTCATTTTGACGATTTTTTCATTTTGGCGATTTTTCCGGTTTTCCGCGATTTATTTTCGATTTAGAAATTTTTTTTAATTTGGTGCTTTTTTTCGTTTTGGCGATTTTTTTTTGATTTTGGCGATTTTTTTTTGGTTTGGCGATTTTATAATTTTGAGATTTTTTTGTTTGCCGTTTTTGAAAATTTCAAGAAGTTTGCTCTTACGGTTTCCAAGATACAGCAAGTTGTCAAAATTGCATAGCCAAATTGCATTAACTGATGGAACACCCTTTAATTTTAATTTTTTTAAATTTTAGTGTTAATTTTTGTAGTCTGTATAAAAATACACTAACCTTACAAATTTCAAGTGTATATACATACAATTGTATGTATATTACATGGGATTTTAACATTTTTCGTTGCTAGTTTTGGAACACTCTTTAATTTCCAATTCGCATGTATTTGTTGTTGTAGCGGCCGAATCTGTACATACTCTGTCCAAATTGCAGGTCCGTAGCTCTTACGGTTCTCGAGAAAATACCCTGTGACGGACAGACGGCCAGACGGACAGGACGGACAGCGTACCGAAAACAATAGGGTTCCATTTCACCTTTGGTGTACGGAACCCTAATTAACTTTATTAACAGTTTTTTTTATTTTTACTATAAAATTTTTTATTTTTTTTTATTTATTTTTGCTGTGGCATTTTCTAATACTTTTCGTATAACATTAATGTTAGAATAGAATAGGGGGAAGATCTTGTGCAAAGACCGCCACTGCGATACCTTATGGATATTTTGTATCATAGATCTATGAATTAGATTAATTCAATCTCTATATGACCCTCCATATGAAGGTCAGTACAGATATTGGAGAAGCCCGCCTAATATCATCTGAGCACTTTTCCACAGAGGATAGTTCAGTCCAAAGTGACCAGACAGAAAACCAGTAACAAGCCGTAAATTATTCCTGTTGAAGTTCAGGATGCCATTATATGTAAATAGCTGCATCAAAGATTTGGCCTGTCTTAAACCAGAAAAAGACAGCCACATCTCCTTAGCGATCAAAGTGGCATCTTCTTCAGAGACATCACAGTCGACCGACTTACGCCACAAAAAGGCTTAGGTCCCATAAAAGAAGCAGCAAAGGCCCTCTTGGCCAGTTCGTCCGCTTCCTAATTCCCTGGAAGACCGCTGTGGCCAGGTATCCAATAAATGGAAACCTTGTTCCGTATGAATGGCTTTTGTAATGAGTCAAAGCACTCTAAAACTAGCCTGGAATGGAATTCCCATGAAAGGAGAGCTACTTGACTATCGGAAAAGATAGCTATATGCGCACCTCTAATGCCCCTATTTAAATTAATGTTAACACATTTGGTAATTGCCAGTATTTCTGCCTGAAATACAGTAGGCCATTTGCGCAAGGGTAAAGAGGTTTTTACGTTGTGCCCATAAACTCCAGCACCAACTCCATCTTCCGTCTTGGATCCAACCGTATACCAACATAAGCTTCTGGAATCCACAACGGGACTGTTTTCGTGCCATACTGCCCTGGGTGGAAATGTGACATTAAAACTCCTGTCGAACCTCAGTTTATCCTATCACTAGGCATTCCTAGCAGTCCTAAGTTGGGCATTGTATTCAAGACCGACGAGTGCCTATTTCCAACACAACGAGCAAATGTCACGAAACCCATCCTTTAAGCGGCCATTGCCGCAGATAATCTTATAAAGATTTGTATGGGTGGTAGTCCAATCAAAGCCTCCATTGGTAAGGTTGGAAATGACCTCATTGCGCCTGTTGCAAAAAGACACGCCAATCTCTGAACCTTACAGAGTTTAGTTGTAGCCACAACCTGGCGAGTCTTTTGCCACCAAACTATATCGCCGTACGTTATAATTGGCTTAACAATCATTGTGTAGATCCACATAACCATTTTCTGGCTCATGACTTAGGTGCACACAGCACAACTCTTCATCGCCCAGATCGCCCTAGTGGCTTTCTGTGTTACGGATTCAACATGTCGGTTCCAAGTTAGCTTACTATCAAGGGTAATCCTTAAGTATTTGACATCGGTCGAATAAGGAATACTACATCCATTCAACGATACTGTCCCTAGACCAATTTTTCATCTAAGAGAAAAAGGTACCAGGATAGTCTTGTCAGAGTTGACCGCCAGGCCATGTCTCCCACACCATGTCGTTACAGTGTACAGAGCATTGTCCATGATCTCTGAGAGAATGTTGAATTTATTTGTAATCTTTTGGTTTGCTGCAAGTATGTAAATCAAATATATACGTATTTACTTTAATATCTATTAGATTTTGTCTAGATTTGCTATATAAAACAAAATATATATCGTCACCAGATTTTGCAGCACTAGGTTCTACTGGATTTTAAGTATAACTAACCTAGTGATGCAACTATGTTTTTTCTTGATTCTACTAGAAAATTAGCAGATGTTATTAAAAAGGTGCGTGAATTAGCTATATTGTAAGTGTTTGGTTGTAGTTGAAGAAAAATGTCAGTCAATGGTTTTTGTTTTGGATAGGAAATCTTGATAAATGTCAAAAAATTGGTGTAAACGTTATAAATTTAAAAAAAAGTGTAATATTCAAATTACCAAATTTCGAGCAGGGAATGAATGCGAATTTTTCGATTTAAAATTCTGCCCGAGAATATCATCGTTCGTTAAACCGGGATACCACTGTATTTCGAGCAATTGGCGGTCTTTTCGTTTTGTCAAAATTACAACATACATTAAAATAGATATCATAAATTGTTAATTTATTGTATTTGCTCTTATTTTCGTTTACGTATGAAACTGGAGTGAATTCATGCAAAACACAGCGTGCTATTTTCTACTTAAAAACGTCTGACGATCTTCAGTATAAGACATATATAAATTATAAAAATTTATGTATCATAGTTCTTCATTTCTATTAATAACTTTTCTAGGAATACTCGAAATAGGCTATTATTATTATTGCTTTTACAATATTTCTTTTATCACATAGGAGACCGTTTTTTTACTTCAATGTTCGTATGCGGCAAAAATATACATAATGAATTTGAACATTTAATTTTGGTACTGTTTCTTATTATTATTGATATATATTACAAATAATTTTATTCAAAATTTAGAGATTTTTAATACAATTCAGTAGTCTGATAAAAGGATCAAAGAAGAACTACCGATGGACTCTTAACTTAAAGGCCATTGCCATAACTTCAAAAAGTCTGTAACAAATGTTATACAAGAAAGTTATTAAAATAAAAACTTCGGTTAAATTGACTATTTTTACAAATAGTTCCTTTTGAACCCACTTATAAATAAGGTATTGCAAATTTTTTTCTGACAAATTAGTTCCAACAAAAGCTTTTTTTTAATTCAACACAAATATTCGAGAATTTTTTACCTCGGAAATTAAAATTTTAAATTATTTTAAGAAATCTCCTAAATTTCGAACACTGCTTCATTTAGGGTACACTTCTCGATTGTTTTTAAAACGCACCAATAATCATTATTAAGTTATGTTCTTTTCAAATATGTTAAAAAAAATTTACATCGTCTTTATAAATTAATGAGCAAATCTTTGAACGAACATCCATATTCAAATTTAATATTGAAATAAAAAAAAACTTTAAGTTCTTGCAAAATATTTATAGAATATATTTGCATATAACTAAATATAGTCGAGAGAACAAAATAACAATATCAAAGTTCTTTCAAGCTATTAATGATAACTAACAAAAAAAAACCTTTGCATAATTTACGTTCTATGGAAAGTTTTTCCACCCCAATGGAGCATTATATATAAACACTGGCTATTATTAAATATTTTGCGATTGTACTCAAAAATGCGATGTTGAGGTGTCTTTATAAATGATAAAACTCTAGCTTTATTTAAATAAATAGCTCTATAATTCGTATTCCTTATCATACGAAAATGGCATACATACGAGTAGGTTGTATTTTCAACTGAACGCAAATAAAATATGAGAATGTTGGTGGCTAATGTAGCGAGTGCGTCGACTACAAAAGAAATCACAGTCTTCGAGAGCCTGATTTGAATCCCAGACCAGAGCAGTAATATCAACATCATAGCTTTTTCTGATATGCATTAGTGTCTATGCTACTGCATATGTACAAATCGTGGGTTGGTTTCTGGTTTGCGGCACAATATATTCAAAATACATTATGTCTGCAGCAAACCAGAAACCAACCAACGGTATATATATAGCTTACAAAATGCACCTACTTTGCGCCAGAATCTTTATCTTATCAGAGACCTATTAAGCTAACAGTCCAACCTAAATTAGAACGTCAAGCGTTGCGTTAGCAGCAGGGTACGTATTTTCCGTACATTTAAACGTATAAAATATTGTTCTTATTTGTGTTTTTCTCCACAGCAGTCTACACAAACACACGACTTCAAATGCCGCTAGCTGCATTTGTCGCCTGGTAGTCAGCAACTTAATTATTTTGGAGACAGCAGCACCATAATGAGCACCTGATATTTTAGCATAAATAAAAATTTCAGTGGTTCCCACCTTCAAATATTTCTCACTTGTAAAAATAAACTGCTTATAGCTATGCTATTTATTGCGCGATACAGGAATTAGGACGTTATTTTCGTAACAAAAATAATCGACACTATTACAGTTATAACTTTATTTTTGTTTTGAATTCTTTGTACTTAAAAGCAGAGTACGAAAATAAACGAAACAAATTGGTTGATTTTGTTATGTTTTGTTTTGTTCTTTGAAGTGAGTGAAACAAAAATAAAACAAGAACAGTGAGAAGGATTGCTCAATTTGTTTTTGTATTATTTTTGCACATGAGCACAAACCAGAAAACACAGCAGATGGGCTGTAAGCCGGGTTACAGCCGCCACCAGCCCCAAACAATACATTAATATAATCGTGCGCTGCTAGAAAAGAAAATAATTGGAAATAAATGGAAACGTTTTGAAATATTAGGAAACAAATTTGACATCATCATATAATATAGTTTTCTTGCATTGTAATTTCATACATGAAATTTGTTTTATATAACTAAGCAGCATAGCTATAAGTTTTATTTAATGCTTGTCAAAATTAGCACGAATTTAAAAAATTTATTTATTTTTAGCTTAGCACGTCCAAATGCATTTAGTTGCTACTAATCAGTAGACTTCAACTACAATTCAAAACAGCTTAAAAATCCGAATACTTATAGACAAACTTTCAATTTATATACAAGTCAATAAAAATATAAAAGAAAAAGTAAGAAGTACAAGCCTTTTTTGTGAAATTTGTACAAAAGATTTAATATGATTTTAGGAATTGTTTCGCATTATTAACTCCAAAATCAAAATTTTTTTTAGATAAAATTAAGGAGCGAAGCTAGCCCATAATGTTTACAAGCAAGTCTTAATTTATGAAAGCTTCTTTAGCATTTCCTTAACATGTATTTAAGTATTTCCAATATTTATTTCACATTTTCACTTTGATTGCCATGGGCACTCACTGCTGCTACGACTCTAATAATTTCTTTGAATATTTTAAGCATACAGAAGGCTACCGACTACACGACCACAAAAGCCGCTAGCAATAATTGTAGCCATTAAGCCTGCTACTTAATTATATTGAAAGCGGTAGCGATATCACAAGAACCTGATATTGAATTACACATATTTCCGTTCTGCCACTTTCAAATACCTTACATTTAGAAAAATAAAATTTCTTATTTAATTAAAAAAATTTATATGTTGATGGCTCAGTTATCTAGACTAAAGGCCATGACTCTCAATCCTAGACAATAGCACGATTTACGAAAAAATAAAACCCTGATCTTATGAATTGTTATTGTATTTTGAAAATTTTCATTGATGCCATAGATAGGGTTGTATTTTCTCAAAAATCGTGCGATTGTGTAGGATAGTGTATCACAGACTTAAAAACACGTCAGTATACTTCAGCCACAATTCAAAAAGTTACAAAACCCCAATGTTTATACAAAAACTCTCAGTATATTATTGAGAATCACAAAACTAAATTCATAGTAGTTTAAGAAACTTTTTCAAAAACAACAAATAACATTATTTCGCATATCGTCAGTTTATTCAAAATACGTTATGTCTGCAGCAAACCAAAAACCAACTGACGATATGTTGCCTTTTTTGTTTTTCATCAACAAATAAATTTTATAAGTTCGTATTAATATTGACACGCGTTAAATTTAAATAAAATATCGAAATAAATTACTTATATAAAATATGCTTCTAAAAGTACAACAATTGTTCAATTTCGAGATTTTTTTCTTCTTTTCACATTTTGTTTATATTGTCCGCACTATATTTGCTCATTGTTGCCAACAAAAATAGAAATAGGTCTAAGTTGGCTACAGCTACAAAAGTGGTCGTGTAGCCGTGTCATTTTCATACAAAGGCGAATCAATAAGCCCATGACTTTTCGAACTTCCCTCGTAGTTATATAAAATGCAACACTGTTCCCATCAAGTAACACCTGTTGGTATACTACTGTCAAATTTTGAGCATATGTCGGCATTTACTTTGCGTTTAACAGCTGTTCAAAGCATACAACCTCGTATAAAAATGGAAAAAAGTGCATTTCGAGTGCTTATTAAACATTATTGTTTGCAAAAAAAAACCGTCAATCAAACCAATCAAAAGCTCGATAAATACTATGGGTACTCTGCACCATCGATTTCAATAGTAAAAAAGTGGTGTACTGACTTTCGTTGTGGTCGCACAAGTACAAATGACGCTGAACGTTATGGACGGCCAATTGAGATCAGTACACCCGAAAATGTCGAAAAAATCCACGATATGGTGTTGGCCGATCAAAGAGTAAAAGTGCGTGAGATTGTTGATGCCATAGGCATCCCACGTGGCTCAGCGGTTTCTATTTGGAATTATTACTTGGGTATGACAAAGCTTTCCGCAAGATGGGTGTCGCGTTTGCTCACAATCGACCACAAACGCAAGTGCAGTTTCCATGGCAAAAATCCATGAATTGGGCTTCAAATTGCTCCCTCATCCACCCTCTTCTCCAGATTTAGCCTCCAGTGATTACTCTCTATTTTCAAACCTAAAGAAATGGCTCGGTGGAAAGAGATTTAGCTCCAACGATGAAATTGTTGACCAAACAAATGTCTATTGTAAAGACCTCGAGAATCCTATTTTTTTGAAGGGATACAAAAAAACTAATGCCCTAATTCACTAAAAAGAATTAGGACGTTTTTGTTTGAAAATGCTTCTGAGTTCTTGTCTTTGAAGTCTCTAAATTATTTTCTTCAAAAATGGTTTTTGTCTTTGGCAATGAAAAATATAAATATTATTGCCATGTTTTTAAAACATAAAAATTCAATTAAATTATTATACAATAGTTTGAAAAATATATGAAAAAATATGTGTTGGATATAATATTTAGAACAAAATCATAAAGCAAATACACGAACCTTCTAGCATAGACAACAAATAATAATCGTTTTAAAGAATCAAAACTGCTTCTTTTTTCGTCCATAAACAAGACGATACATTCGTCGAACAGAATTAGGGCATAAGTGGATTAAGTGTATTGAGTTACAAAATATTACAATGAATGAAAACCAAAATCACGAAACAATCATGGGGGAATTCCACTCATGAAGATTTTCATTTTAATAGTGCTCATGCACGCTCATGTGAGTGAAAAACTGTCCATCTATAATTTAGACTTCGCTATCAGGTGTTATTGATGTTGATGTCATTATCATATAATTAATTTTCCGACTACACGGCTACGACTACGTAATCTGTATTCTTGTTGTTGTGCAGGCTGCTGTACTCTATGTTTTTAATGCTGATTGATAGTCCTCTTCAATAAGCTAAGCTTATCTGATTACGGCGGGTTTCATTAAGGTACGGTCAGACTTGTGAAAGATTTGACCAAAAACATGAAATTTTTGATTGATTTTGTTTGCCATAAATCTGACCATAAAATATTTTTGACGGCAAACAACATTTAGAGAAAATAAATTTGTTTATTAGCAAATGAAAGTTTCTCTAATGTGAACATAGTGTTAGGGTGTTCTTTTACTATTGTTAAATTTTTTTTTTAATGAATGTGGTTTTATTTCATAACGAGTGTAATTAAGATTTTAAAAACCCATTTCGTTTTATTTGATATAATTCCTTTTAGATTTTGGATTGGGGTAAATTGTTAATTCCAATTAAGCCATACATACAGATATACATACATACATACATAGTTATGAGAGAATCATTGGCGTAGAAAGGCCTTTCTGGGGTGGGGGGCAAAGCCCTAAATAAGTACTCAAATAACTTTAAGCTTAACATCTCTAAAACATTAATGTAAATAAAACAATTAAAAGAAAAATGTTTGCCATGGATGCTAAGAAAAGAAAACTTGGTATTGCGGGAAACCGCAAATATGCAATTGCATGTTTTTTCTTCTATGACGTATTAATGCAATGACAAGATATTTCCGTTTCAGAACTTTTTATGAATTTTGGCATCGATTTGTTAGTGCATATTTTTGCATATTTTACCCTTTAAAGCATATTTTTGCATATATCAGTCTTACATGCATATTTTTAGCATATTTTCTAAATTTTAGAGCATAATTTACGCTTTTAGGGCATATTTTGATAGTTTATATATTTTTTTTTTATCTTAATTAATGTGTTGGTCAACATTTGTATTTTTATTTTTCGCCATCTATATTCTCATTTCCAATGAAAAATGTGCATACACATTTTTCTTATATTTATATATTACGCAGTTATTATGGACGTTAGTTTTAATAAAAATTCGCTTTGCTAGTTTTGACGGACTGCCTCGATAAGACGTTGGAGGAACACTGTCAATGTATAAAAGTTCACTTAGATGTGACAGGCAACGATTTTTATTTGAAAATCTAGGTTTCGTTGTTTATTGCTATTGCTATAAAATTATAAATAAAAATGTTGTCTAATTTATCCAAAATTTTTACGAGTATCCAAAAATAATTAGTTCATGTTATTTGCTTTAATCAAAATTTGTATGGCAATTTTGTTTTAACGTGCACTTGAAACCCAAAATATGGTTTTAATACCGCAGTTATTCTTTGTTATTATTAATTGTTTCCTTTCTTTTGTTCATTTTATTTTTGTCTTATTTTATATGAAAATATTGTTAAAACTTTGGATTAAAAATATATTTTCATTCACAAATTAACCAATTTATTTTATTTTTAAGAGCATATTTTTTGAGTTTTAGTGCATATTTTAAAGTTTTTAGTGCATATTGAATGCGCATAAAACACTTTTTTAGAGCATATTTCTGGTTTCACTGGTGATAAGGAACTTGCTCAGGATGTATGTTAAATAATCATTTTCAGTTTTTGTTGTACTTTTAATTCAGCTTTATATCTTTTTAACAATTTAATTTAAAAAATTGCAGGCTCTCAGTCAAACAACTGTCACTTTATTCTCTCAAGTAATCCTCTCTCTTGCAAATTTAATTGTAAACGAACGCATTTCAGTAAAATCCAGTACAAATTAGTAAAATTTTTTACAAACTTTGCGGTAAACGAACACACTTAATAACAATTTGTAAAGCACTGTTATTAAAAATAATCGATTATTTAAGTAGTATTCTGAGTACATATTACAAAGACGAATAACCGCATTAAAAGTAACCCCCACCCCCTGAAAAAATGCCTAGCTACGCCAATGGAGAGAATGGGTTTCTTCCAAAAGTTGTCCATTTGACTAAAAATTAAAAATTAAATTTGCCTTTTCAATTAAATTGCGTAACCTCATTTCCCGTCACCTTTTTCTTATTCTCCTTTTACATAAAAATTAATTCCGCTTAACAAGTCATTTATTCTTTCCTCAATTTACATTATTTCGTTTTTTGTTGTGCTTTGTATTATTATCATTATCATTATTATTATTTTTAATTTTTTTTTTATTTTTTGCTTAAAACCAAAAGAGCAAGTGTGAGCAAATAATAATGTTAACCCTAATCTTACCTGCGACTGACTGAGGGAAATACTTTGTTCTCTGAACTAGTAATAAAATCTACAGTATAGTAATAATTCAATGAAGCATATTCTTTTCACTTTGATAGTGCGTATAATGAATTTTTCAAAAAAAAAAATCTGATATATAAATATATAAATAATTTTCAAAAATTTAGTTGCCTGAAAATTAACGGTTTTATTATTTATTATTATTTTATTTACTCTAAATAGTTAAGAATAGCTACTTTAGCTGGAGATATCAAAGTAAAACTTGAAGATAATAATTTCGTATTGGCGGAATGAGGGGTCTTTATCGCATTATAATCTCAGCAAATGAGTTCTAGTTATTAGAGCTATGCTGCTTAGCTATATAAAACAAATTGCATGTGTTAAATAACAAGGCAATAAAATTGTTTGTATTTGTAAAACTATTTATTAATGATTCATAAAAATTATTTATTTTATTATTATTCATAAAACAAAATTCGCAGACTTAGCACGCCTGTTTTTTAAGTTCTTATTAGTCTGTAATCTGGCATCTCCTTCTAAACTAAAAAATGTAAGCAAGGAAATTAAAACATAAATAAATTTATAACTGTAATAACTAGTATCGATTTTGTTTGTTAGGAAAATCACATCCTAACGATTGTGTCTGACATAAAGAGCATTGCTCTAAATAAATATTTCTCCAGTCAACCTTTAATTGAAAAAAAAAAATGAAAAATTTAATTGACATCCGTTTAGTGTTTTTCATATGTATTTTATTTTCCGGACCAGTCTCTTGCTTTCATTGGAAACTATACAATAATAAAAATTTGAAAAGCATTTTTTTTAAAGTGAACTACGATTTTTACCTCAATAGATCCAAAGACAAGGCTTGTTTGTATCTCAATAACTTTATTTATATCAAAATCTACTTCACACATTTCGGAAATGAGTTACCAAATTATTTCAAGGCCTCTAGTTTATCCATCTTTTACATGATTTACACAAGTCCTTAAATATGACTGTGGAAAAATACGCTTAAGCTGATTAATTCTTGTATGATCTTTATAAACCCATAATGATATTATGAGGGTTAAGGTCAAGTATTAATGTATGTATGTATATAGAGTCATATCTGAAAAATAGCAATTGTAGAGTTCATTCTGAAGCAGAAATCATTATATGGTATTTAATCTTGTGTAAAAATTTCATACAAATGATTCCTATAATCATTTCTGGAGGGAAGACAAATATTTAATATCTTCGTTTAGTTGTATGTAAATTGAAAACTTTGAACTTATTTTATCCAAAACTAGGCTTTTTGAGTTATTCCTATATTGCAATATGGGAGCGATGTATTGTTATATAAGTCCATAAATAAATAAAGGTTGTTTTTTATAGAGTGACACAGGTTTAAATCATATTAAAACAAAGAAATATATTTATAATATCAATGAAAAGCGCTTTATTGGAAAGAAAATTTTATGAAATTAATGTTTAAATATGGTTTCTGCCATGTGACCCATGGCTGGCGCTGGAAGGCACAATCTGGATCACCAATTTTTATAAACTTTTCGCAGCATTTGCGGCATTATTTTGCCGATAGCTCTTCGAATGTTGATTTCCAGGTGTTCGACGTTGTCGAGTGACTTAATATGACCCTAAAAAAAATAACAAAATGGGGTTAAATCACACGATCTTTGTGGCCATTTAATTAGGCCATAAGTGAAATTATTTTTTCTTCAAAAGTTTCTTTGAGTAAATCAATTGTAGCGCCCGCTGTGTAGCATGTGGCGCCGTGCTGTTGGAACAACATATCAGCAAGATTAATACCACGTTATTAAGGTACGAAAATATTTTGGATCATGTTCCTATACAGTTCACCATTGACAGTATAATTCTGACCATCATTGTTTTTGAAGACATATGGGACAATGACTCCGACAGCCCTTAAAGCGTATCAAACAGTAATTTTCTGTGGATGTAATGTTGTTTCGACAAAAGCTTGTGAATTCTCTTCACTCCAACTGCAACAAGTCTGCTTATTTACGCACCCATTCAACCAGAAATGGGCTTCATCGGAAAATGGGAAAAGTGCACGATGAGTTTGACGAATAGAACAATTATTTTGATTAAAAATTTCAACAATTTGCACGCGTTGCTCTGGTGTAGGTCGATTCATAATAGCAAAGAAAAGCTACGATATTTTGCTTTTACATTTACGTAAGATAATTTGCCATCAAACATCGAATACCGCCGATGAAATTTCAAAGCAATCCTAACAAAAAGCAACTATTAGTTGTTAAATGGGTGCGCAAATAAAGCAGCGATGCCAACTCACAGTTGTGACTCTTAAAAAAACACCCTATATAAACTGATTATGCATAATTTTTTTTTATAAAAAGCATATACCCACACCGATTATTTATGAATTCTTCTGAGTATGTACAATTTATATACTCGCACATTTTCGCACATATTTTTTATATACTTGTATGTACTGAGTTCAATACTGCAGTATGAGACTTAAAGACTCTTGTATGGGACAACAAAAAGAAAATAAAATCATTTAAAAAAACTTTATGGAAACTTGAAGTATAATTTTTTTTATCTTAGAATTTTTTTAATATTTCGTCTTTATCTCATAGAATGGGATATTAAAAGTATTTTGAATAAAATTAAAAAAATTTTATTTAATAATTAAACTACTTTAAAATCTTTCGAAACTTAATGCGTAAATAGCCCTGCAACCGAAGGAATACTGGATCCGATCCTAAGAAGTACGTACACCGTTAAGGGATTGAATAGTATTCGAGTATCTACATATCGCTCACATACTCATAACTAAACAAGTAAGAGTGCTATATTCGGCTGTGTCGAATCTTATATACCCTTTGCCAACGTATGTATATGTAGTATATATTTATATACATACATATGTACATATTTGTTTTGTGATATAATTTATAATTTTTTATTATATTGCATTTCTTAGTAAGTGACCTCTTGGTTTTTATCGACTAAAGAATTTGCTTGAGTAAAGATCTTCCTAAAATATGAAATATGTTTAACTGAAAAAACAAATATTTTTGGTTATTTTTTTACCCAATTTTTTTTTTATTTCCAACCCTGGAACCATAATTTAAATTTTTCTGGTTTTAATTCGAGTACTAATTTATTTATTTCTAAAATATAGAATATATATAATTATCAAAGATATAACTAGCTTTATTTAATTAGTTTTATATATACTTTTCCCAACCATGGAATCATCATTTTATATTTTTTTGGTTCCTTATATCAATCTTGTTTTTTAAAAAAAATATAAAATATGTTAAGTGAACTAAGAAAAAAAGAAATAAGGAAAATACTAGTTTTATTTAGTTACTTTAATATCAAAATAAGTTCAGTAAAGTGCGACTTTGACTTGCGCACGAAGGGTTCCGCACATTCGGTTTTGAGAAATTTTTAAATGTGGCGTTTTTGCTTTTTTTAAGTTTTTTTCAATTTAATCGATTTTTTTTTTAGTTTTTTGGTTTTTTGCCGTTTTGGCGACCTTTTTCTGTTTTTGGGGATTTTTTTTCATTATGGCGTTTTTTTCATTTTGACGTTTTTTTTCTATTTTTGGGGTTTTCTTCATTTTGGCGATTTTTTCTCATTTTGGTGATTTTTATCCTTTTTGGCGATTTTTTTCATTTTGGCGATTTTTCCGATTTTTCTGGATTACTTTTAGTCTTAGAACTTTTTTTATATGGTGCTTTTTTCGTTTTGGCGATTTTTTGTTTGTTTTTGGCGTTTTTTTTTTGTTTTTGGCAATTTATTTCGGTTTTGCGATTTTATAATTTTTTAGTTTTAACGTTTTTGAAAATTTCAAGAGTTTTGCTCTTACGGTTTCCAAGATACAGCAAGTTGTCAAAATTGCATAGTCAAAACTGCATTAACTGATGGAACACCCTTTAATTAATATTTTTTGAAATTTTAGTGTTAATTTTTGTAGTCTGTATAAAAATACACTAACCTTACAAATTTCAAGTGTAGATACATACATACAATTGTATGTATGTATATTAAATGGGATTTTAAAATTTTTCGTTGCTCGTTTTGAAACACCCTTTAATTTCCAATTCTCATGTACATGTTGTTGTAGCAGCCAAAGGTGTACATACTCTGTCCAAATTGCAGGCCCGTAGCTCTTACAGTTCCCGAGAAAATACCCTGTGATAGACAGACAAACAGACGGAAAGCGTAGCGAAAAGAATAGGGTTCCCTTTCACCTTTGGAGTACGGAACCCTAAAAGGTTAAATTTTCCAGATGTGAAGGTTTTTATTTTTCAAATTTTCTATACCCAACTTTTCTTTCCAAAACATAAAATATATTTATAAATAAAAAAAATTATTACACCTAGTTAATTTTGTATATCACAAAAAGTGTACGCTTCCCAACCCTGGAATCATAACTTAAAATTTTTCTGATTTCTTACAACAATCTTTTTCTTTTAAGAATTTAAGATATTTTAAATTTATAGATAAAAAGGAAAAATTAGTTTTAGTAGGTTATTTTTATATAACAAAAATTTTAAAGTTCCCAACCCTGGAAAGGCCTTTTTGATTTTTTATTTTTTTTTATATTTTAAATACAAATTTTATTCGTACTAAAATATAAAATAAGTTTATTTAACAAAAAAATTTAAAAATTTTTTTTATCTAGTTACTTTTATATGGGAAAATCAAGTTTATGTTTTCCAGCTCTGAAACCGTCTGCTCGATTTTGCTGATTTTCAATACCAATCTTAGTTGGAACATATCTGCCACACCAGTCCAAGAAAGAAGTCTCTAGCTTTTCTGGCAGCTTCGGAAAACCGATTTCACGTACACCAGACGGACGGACGGATGGACATCGCTTATTCGTCTTCCCTATTTATGAGGACCCAGAATATATACATTTTATAGATCGCATATAAATATTATGAAAATTACACACGGAATGACAAACCTACCCTTTTCCATTTTTGGTAAAGGGTATAAAAAATTTAAAATTTTGCTATAGATTTTCGAAAAAAAATTTTCAACCAAAATGCAAGCCAAATCGTTTCAATTAGCAAAGAATTTTGAAAATTGTTTGACAAAGGACAGCATTATGCATGAAGGTAAAATTTCGTATATTGATTTCCGAAAAAATATGGGACCAATGCCGGTAAAACTTTTCAAATAAAAAAAAAATTAAAATTTATTTACAAATGACAGATTTCCCCTAAAAACTGATTGGAAAAAAATCAAGGGACTAAATTGCGGGCAACCCCTTTCGGACGAAAAAATAATTTTGAAATCGGTTCACAGAGTTATGCATAAGGGGAGCACAATTTTCCCTTCGATTCTCTTCTAATTTCAATCTTGAAATTTGGTCAATAAGATTGACGTTCTCAAATTTAAGCATAAATTCTTAGTTTTTAGCAAGAATTCTAAAAATAAATAAAGTCATCTTAATTTTAAGATCGTAATCTTTAATTTAAGAAAGTGGTCCTAAGCTTTAACAGCACATTCTTTAAATAAACTAAGTTAATTTTATTTTAAGATCGTATTTTTAAGAATGTGATCTTAATTTAAGATTTTCATTAAAAAAAAATCTTGAATCCGATCTTAAAACGAGATTTAATTCAGGATTACAATGCGATCTTAAGAAAGTTAACATTTTATTCTTGAATCAAGAATTTTCACTTTCAAAGGACTATTGAGATTGAAATGGTTTGATTTCGAGCGTAAAATCTTGATTTTAGCACATTTTTCCCTTAGTGTGCAGTATAGGTAAACGTACACGCAAAGAAAAAATATGGTTGAGGTAACCATAATCAAACAGCAACATACTATGATTGAATTATATGGTTGGAGTCAAATCATATTATTGTCAATGGAAAAGCAAAGTTTAAACAATATTATTTTCTGAGTTAATAACAATATTATCTACAAAAACAATTAACTATGTTATTCCTAATCTTATTATTGTAAATAAGACAACACTATTTTTACATGTGACTAAAATATAATTGAGACTTTCCATACCATGTTCTAATATTATAATAATATTGTTAAATATGATCATAGTATTATTTTATGTAATAATAATATTTTGTTTTTTAATCATATATTTATTGGCAAATCTCTTGTTTAAAACAGCTGTGCTGTAAATCCGAAGTAAAAATAAATTAATATTGTTGAAAGAAAATGTATGTATAGAAATGTATACTTACAAATATGTATGTGTATACACGAAATACAGACATATCTGTATAAAGAGATATACATGCATACATATGTACATATTACTTTTATTTATCTACCCTTTTCTTTATACTTTTTTTTATTTATTTAACACCACGCGTGCACACCCGATAGCTTACAAACGAAACACTGAACTGACAGAAGATGTTTCTGAAAAAGATTTTTTTAAAAACTTAACATAGTATGGTTTTGGATAACATTGTATTGTTATTTACATCATATTATTTTTACACAATAATACAAATTATATTGTAGTCATACATTTTTAACAAAACTATATTGTTAAACTCTAACCATATTGAACTTTCTATGAATATAATAATGTAATTATTAAATTCAAACATTACTGTGTTTATCGTAACGACATTATTGTTTAAAATAACAATAACTAGTTTTCAACGACCACACATTTGTTTCAGAGAACATAATATTGTTTTCTCAACCATTTTAAAACCATATCTTTTCTTTGCATGTAAAATCAAAGTTTATGTATTGATAATTAAAGTAGGAGTCATCTTTGCTTTCCTAGCTCATTTTCAAGATCAATACATTTTTGTCTACATATATTTCGTAAATAACTGGAAAGTACTAAAATAAATAATTTTACATTATTATTTAAATTCATAAGTGCTCATCTTATTCACTACGAGACAGTCATTCATTACTTTGTAAGCCATTAAAAATTACAAAATCTCTAAAGATTTTTGCTCAACGAACAATTGAACAATTCCTTAGAATGGATACTCTGATAGCAATTGAGCTTGAATAATTTTGCATGAACATTTCCATTTGATGTGCAAATATTACTTAGAAGTCATAGAAATTAATCAAATTCATAACCAACTATTTTCAAAATTACAAAACGTTTACGAATAATATACACTGAAAGAATTTTCGGCCTAAATTCTATGAATTTCAACATTAATCTAATGAAAAATTCATTAAAATTCAACCAACGTCACGCTTCGTTGGATTAATGAAACCAGTTTCTTCAAAATTATTTCATTGAAAAGTTCATCAAATTTATTTAACAGTGTAATTAATGCAGTGCTATAACTTCATCGAAACAATAAAATAATTGCATGACAAGCATGAAATAACTTAAATATAAAGTGGTTTCTTAATAATTATAAAATATTGTTGTCATAAATCCAATAAAATATTCTTACGAAACCAGAATACCAACGAAGCAATTCTAATGAAATTATTTCACAATATTCATGAAATTTTTATTGGATTTGTGAAATTATCATTAGATTTGTAAAAAAAATTTAATGAAATTGTTTCATTGGACTTATAAAGCAAAATTCTTTCATATGTAAGTCCTTATGTGTCTCGGGGCAAGTAATATAATTGCATGATATTCTGATATGATATCCTTTGTCAATTAGTCTTTCAGTTTATAATGCATTTTGTGAGGTATGAGGCTGTATTCATTCTATTGAAACTACTCTCAACAATCATAATTAATATTTTCCAATTGCAGGGCAATCAATACAGTTGTGAATTGGAAATGCAATTACTTATATGTATTAATGATTCCACTGTTTTAAAACTGAAACTGAATGGTGTTTAAATACTGATTTTGAATTATATTGTTTTATAAAGGTGGAAAGAGAGCTTCATAAATATATTTCCATATATGAGCTCATATATTTTATATTTGTCAATATATTATTTCATATATAACATTTTTCGCATATATAATGCTATGCATTTTCATACATGAATTCATATATATTCATATATCTATATTTATATACATTCATATATTAAAACACATAATTGTTTTTAGCTGGGTACCAAAATAATTTTCTTGTAAAACTTTGTACTTTTATTTAATGAAACATTTGTGGCGGCCTTCGAAATCAACCCGTTGTTCCATTATGCTATTGTTTGTTGTTCCATTATGCTAGTGTTTGTTGATCCATTATTATTTGTCATAATAATAAAAATTTGCACATATAATTTGGCTTACGATACGAGCGATACGAACAGAGTTACAAATAAGTTACAAATAAAAAAACTAGCTAAAAGACATTTCATTCATAATTTTAAGAGAAAAGGTGAATCCATTTAATAAAAAACAGAAAACTAATACTCATACACAAAATTTAATATAAGAAATCAGATTAAAAATAAATCAGATTTTTTAAAAGAAAAAATAATCCGTTTTTATATTAACACTAGTTTTCAATTTAAATTTTTGTAGTAAAATGAACTTTGTTCCTTAAAAATATCTAGAATATTCCGTTATATTGTATCAAATTAATAAGTGAATCCGTCTTCTAATTATTTGATTTATTAACAATATATAAAATCTTACGATCCTTTCAACAGGATTAATTTTTTTAGTTACAAGTTTTTGCTTCTATAAACTAACCATACTGTATATATTTTCTCATACATTTCCAATTCACCACTGAGTCAATAAACTGCAAGCTTTTTTGATTGCAAAAACGATTTTATATGGCTCCATATACATGTTACATCTTATTATGTCTCTTAAGCTTTTTTGGCTTTTATGTCACGATATGTACATAGAAACATATTTGTGAACATACTCGTATATACACATGTACTTGTACCCATATCGTTTATTTCAAAAACCAGTCAAATGAACAATTTTTGATTTGAGTAAATCAAAGAAAACTTTTACTTTTACAAAACTGATATTTTTTCCATTGAAAGTTATTAATTTTTGTAACTGTTTGAGATGAATATATAAAGTTTTTTAAATACATATCGCTCATTTACTTCAATAGTGTCGCAACTCAAAAAAAACCAGTTTTGCAGAAAACGTGTTTTAAGTTTTCTATTTGCATACAACTCAATGAAGACATGAAAAAATATTCTTCTCTCAGGAGGTGATGGTAAAAGCTATTTATGTTTATGAAATTTTTATATATTATAATTATATTTTATATATTATATATATATTTTATATAAAATACAAAAATTCCGCAATATTCTGCATTATTAACGCAAAAAACTTATATTTCGAGTTATGACACTATTGAAGTCAATGAGCGTTATATAATTACATACATATGTACAGTGGAATCTCTCTTGAGCGGACACTGAAGGGACCATTGAAATGTGTCCGTACAAGGGGACTGTCCGGTCAAGAGAAAACTAAAGATTTAAATGCAGCGCTAAAGAGGGTGTCCGCCTATAAGAAGTGTCCGTTAAGGGAGATTCCACTGTACATGTATTGAAAGCATAATAAAAAGTTTACACTTGATTGATTACTGCAACAAACAACCATCACTATTGTAAATTTCTTACGAAGTATTCTAATTTTATTAGGAATTCAAAGAAAAATTAAAAATGAACTTTTTAAAGTGTTTTATATTATTATCATATCGGGCCTTATTTTTTTTTAGTCGTAAGCGACTTACCCCCTTATTCTGAACTTTGTGACTAATAACAAAATTATAACAAACGACAATTTTTATATTTTAAACAATGTAAAAATTGTCATTTGTTATAATTTTTATTTTGTCACAGAGCTTAGAATACAGGACTTAAATTAAAGTTTTCAGGAGTAGGTTTTTTTTTTAAATATTCAAATATGTTTTTGTACGTAAATTGTCGCTTACGATAAAATTGTACAGACTGTATCTTAAAACTTATCGACATATCGAGCCATAACCGCCAAAAAAGCTAATTATTTTAACTCTGTGCTTGGATGAAAATCGATTACCTACGGTAGCAAATAATCGATTTTCGACAAAAAAATTATGCTCGAAAGTTATGTCGATGAAGATTTTTTTGGCAAAAGCGACAAGTTATCGAAAATAGAATTTTTTATTGAAATTAAAATTTTATAGGCTTATCCATAGTTTAGAATATTTAAAATGCCAAAATTGTTTAGAACTATCAAAATGGCACAAATTTTTGATATCTTTTAAGATACGGGGTGAAAAGTTTTATCGTAAGCGGAAATTAATTAATTTATTAATACTTATGTTATTAGATATTTTTAATGTTAAAATTAACATGGAAATTAATTAATTACAAAACAAATTTTAATATTATAAAAAAAGCTTCTCCTGAAAACTTTGGCCCTTAGTATGAGTTGCATTCGATTTTCGATCTTCGTTGGCTATCGAACATCGAAAATCGAATGTGCAATTCATATTATGAGCATCGAAAATTTCGTTGAGCAACGAATTTTCTATCGAACAGAGTTTAGCTTTCGATTAAGTATTTTAGCTTAAAAATTATTACAAACTATTGTTTTTCATTTTTAGGTAAAGTTGTTGCAAATTTTAAAAATTACTTTGAGTGATATTCACAATAAGGATATTATTTGTCGAATGCTCGTCATAATGCCAAATGAAAATTCAATCGATAAGTACTTTCAACTACAGTTGAAGATCGAAAGTTACTCGTAATAAGGGCCTTTAATTTTTGTTGCTTACGATTAAAGCGAAAATAAGGCTCGATGTACGAGTATTGGGACCTAAAATATAATTGCATATTAAAAAATAAAACAGTATAATATTTTCTGCAGGTAAGGCAGGAAGAGAATATATTTTTATCAAAGTGAATGTTGATATGGCTAGCCTGGAACTAAAGTGGTCTAAGTAACATTTTTGACTTAATCGGCCTATGAGCACTTTCGAACATAAATACGATACGAGTAAATTAAGCTAGGCAAAAGTTGTCTATCTGTTTATACGCCACCAAAATATGGTTATCGTGAAAATACAACTTTAGAATTTATTGCTTTTTGCACTTCTTCTAAAGTGGTCAAACTTAATTTTTTTTTTTTGTATCATAGACCACTTTAGTTCAAGGTTAGCGATATGAACAGACTGGCTTCTGCACTAAAAACGAGAATTTATCGGCTTTGCTTTACCCATAATATAAGGGCATTATTTAATTTTGTTTTTCATGAAACAATGTATTTGCCTTTACAAAACAGTAATCACCCAATAACTCAATTTTTGTTTTTTTTTTAATTAACTGTTTTTTGAAATAAACGATAAACAATAAATAAATTTCTATTAATCGATAATAGTGCAAGTATAAATTAAAATGTTAAATAATATAAAAATATTTTTAGATTTATTCAAATGTAATCTACTAAATAAATAAAGCTAAATATGACCGTTCAATAAGTATCGTAATAGTTTTATACGTACATTGTTTCATTTTATATAACAGAAGATAATTAATACTAATTTTTTTTTAAAGCAACTATTACGAGTTATGATATTTTTACAGCAAACTAACAATGTGAACTTTTCAATGCTTTATCACTAAATAATAATTATTTTTATATGTATAAACATTTACTTTGAATCGCTAATTGTAAATTTCTTACTCGCTGGTGTTGTTTGACATTGAACTTGAAATTTTTATAGTGAAAAAATATGAACTTTTGAGCAATGAATACTAAAATATTTAAGCACCTGCTATAAAAATAGGTTTATTAATTTCAAATTAAATTTTTCTTAATATACAATTGACTACAGTTGTGTGTAAAACATTTAGCACGCACGAGCTGCACTATTTCGAATGATAACAGAAAATTAAAACGGTTACAAAAAATAATTCTCAGAACAAAGGCGTAACCACTAATTACTAATGAAAAACTGTTTGAATCAGACATGTATGTATTTATTGATTTAAACAGTTTTCAATCATGTTGGATTCTACAAGATTGTTTATTATTTATGTATGAAACTGTTTAACTTGATAAATACGTTTCTGAATACAACAGTTTTTCATTAATAAATACTGGTTACCCTTTTTTGGGCACATATGTGCCAAATGTAAGTAAACTCGCATTAAGAAGACAAAACTATGAGGCAGTTGTCTATCAAGTTTTGCAAAGCTCGCTGCCAAAAACTATATTGTAGTAAAGTATTGATTGTTTTTTTAACCCCCGTCTAAAAGAAGGGGTGTTATAACCCTGCAGAAAATTTGGTGACAATTGATCCAAATGTACTCGTCCTATAACTGGAGAAAATGTGGGTGTACGTAGTAGTGTATGGTGCCAAATGTAAGTAAACTCGCATTAAGAAGACAAAACTATGAGGCAGTTGTCTATCAAGTTTTGCAAAGCTCGCTGCCAAAAACTATATTGTAGTAAAGTATTGATTGTTTTTTTAACCCCCGTCTAAAAAAGGGGTGTTATAAGTTTGTAGTGTGTGGCTGTGTATCTGTGTATCTGTGAATCAGTGTGTCTGTCCGTGTCCACGTGTCCACGGCTGGACCGATTTCGATTTAGTTTTTTCCGTTTGAAAGGTGACTTGATGGTTCTTAGCCATGTTTTAAGAAAATCGGTTAAGCTGTTTAGAAGATATCAAATCTTCTGTAGATATATTCGGGGGTTTTTAAAATTTTTTTTTTTTATATTTTTGTAATGTTTAATATCTCTTCATAATGAATTATGAACGTTTGCTGCCTGGACAAATTGCGGACATAACGTGGAATAAAAATACAAATAATTTTATTTTTAATTTAAATTATTCATTCACGTAATGAGGCGGCTTCATTGATATTTCTTTATCATTAAAAGCATTAATAGAATGATAATTTTCATTTGTTGAATGAAATCGCTCTCTTTCTGCAATTGTTCATTGATTATCCTTCATTGTATTTATGATAATATTTTCGTTGATATTATGAAATTCAATTTTGTCTAATTTTAAGAAGACTATATATCATTAGATTTGATGATTTCTTGTGCAAAAACACTTTATAATACATGAAATAAAATTAATTTTGATAACAAAAATATATCATTCAATCGATTTTTTGAAATTCCCTAAAAGCTTAAGAAAAGGTTTCACACATGCAATGAAAATGTTTCTTACATATTGCGAAACAGTTTTCATAGTGAAAATTATTTTATAGCTATGCTATTTATGCCACGACACATTAGCTAGGACGTGACTTTCGTAACAAAAATAATCGACACTGTTACAGTTATAAATATATATTTGTTTTGATTTCTTTGTACTTAAAACCAGAGTACGTAAGCAAACGAAACAAATTGTTCGATTTTGTTTTGTTTCGTTCTTTGAAGTGAGTGAAACAAAAACAATGCGAAGGATTGCTTTTGGCCGCCGCTGGCCAATTTTTGCTAATTTTTTGGGCTTGGCAATGCCATTAAAAGTTGCACAACCTTGCAAAATTTACGCTGATAATCTTGCATTTACTCAGCCACTGATAATTTTGCAATTTTGCTTTTTCGAATACCGTGATCGTAAAAATCAGTCCCGATTGGCATCCCTAGTATGTATACACTTTGTTATACAAAAATCGCTGCTGATAATGCTTGTAGCTCTACATAAGTTTCATCACACATTACTCTCATATAAAATTAAATGTTTCTTATCTCTTGTGGAAAATCAATACAATGCATTAGTTGGAAATCCCATTTTTAGTAACGAAACAAAACATAAACCTGAAATGGACCCAAAATATTATTACGTATATAAATTCTTTAATATTTTTACAATAATACCTTTCAGTAACTTTCTTTAATAATTTTTTTTATGGTAATTGTAATTGATAAACAAAATTTTTGGAAATCTGTAAATATCTGAAATGTAAATATTTTTAATACAATCAAGAAGTCAAACGTCATCAAATTAAACTTGATATTATATTCTTATGAATTGAATAGGCTAAAGTTCGTAACGCTTTTTAAGCCAAATTACATGTGATAATTATTAATGAACAAATAACATCAAAGTTAGTTGTAAATATTCTGACAACAACACATAGTTGAACGGAACAGCCAGCCGTTTTCGAAGGCCACTAAACCTTCCTCATCAGCGTTCTTCTGTGTTTTGGTCCACTGTGTGTGGTGTCAGTTGATGTAGATGTCTGCCTTATATACGTAACTTTATTGCAAATGGAATATGTGAATTTGTTTGATTCATTGCATTTCAATTTGCCAATGTGTTTCGTAATGTATACGCAAGTTAACATCTATATATATATACCATCTTCTATATATATTACCATCTTCTATATATATTACAACAGTCTTACCATTGTCGTTTTGTTCCTTACTAACTATACACATGTTTGTTAATTTGCTTATTTTTGTTCTACTTAAGACAAACTTTTTTGGTTTGTTACTATTAAGTATATTTTTATTTTTAATTTTTGCCACAAGCCAATGACTATTAATTAGTTAATTTAATTATTATTTTTCGAACTGTATTTGTTTCTATATTCTTATGAATTGAATAGGCTAAAGTTCGTAACTAAAGTTTGTCTTAAGTAGAACAAAAATAAGCAAATTAACAAACATGTGTATAGTTAGTAAGGAACAAAACGACAATGGTAAGACTGTTGTAATATATATAGAAGATGGTAATATATATAGAAGATGGTATATATATATAGATGTTAACTTGCGTATACATTACGAAACACATTGGCAAATTGAAATGCAATGAATCAAACAAATTCACATATTCCATTTGCAATAAAGTTACGTATATAAGGCAGACATCTACATCAACTGACACCACACACAGTGGACCAAAACACAGAAGAACGCTGATGAGGAAGGTTTAGTGGCCTTCGAAAACGGCTGGCTGTTCCGTTCAACTATGTGTTGTTGTCAGAATATTTACAACTAACTTTGATGTTATTTGTTCATTAATAATTATCACATGTAATTTGGCTTAAAAAGCGTTACGAACTTTAGCCTATTCAATTCATAAGAATATAGAAACAAATACAGTTCGAAAAATAATAATTAAATTAACTAATTAATAGTCATTGGCTTGTGGCAAAAATTAAAAATAAAAATATACTTAATAGTAACAAACCAAAAAAGTTTGTCTTAAGTAGAACAAAAATAAGCAAATTAACAAACATGTGTATAGTTAGTAAGGAACAAAACGACAATGGTAAGACTGTTGTAATATATATAGAAGATGGTAATATATATAGAAGATGGTATATATATATAGATGTTAACTTGCGTATACATTACGAAACACATTGGCAAATTGAAATGCAATGAATCAAACAAATTCACATATTCCATTTGCAATAAAGTTACGTATATAAGGCAGACATCTACATCAACTGACACCACACACAGTGGACCAAAACACAGAAGAACGCTGATGAGGAAGGTTTAGTGGCCTTCGAAAACGGCTGGCTGTTCCGTTCAACTATGTGTTGTTGTCAGAATATTTACAACTAACTTTGATGTTATTTGTTCATTAATAATTATCACATGTAATTTGGCTTAAAAAGCGTTACGAACTTTAGCCTATTCAATTCATAAGAATATAGAAACAAATACAGTTCGAAAAATAATAATTAAATTAACTAAACTTGATATTGATTTTCATGAAAAAGATATATAATAAAATAAAAATAAATGCTTTTATATAGTTAAGCGAAATTTATAATTTATTAACATGAATAAATATTTATGTATGCATGTATGTATGTATGTATATGGTCTTGGCGGGGAGGGGGAACATAAAATTGCTAGTATAAATACATGTTTGTATTTTCATTATTATTCGGCCCTGTTCTGTAAACCGATCGATTTAAAATCTCACGATTTTAGAAAACTAACTCCGACAATAAAAATATTTTTTTAGATTTTTTTTTAAATTTTTTTGTTATATAGATTCTCAAATAAAATATCGCACGGAAAATTATCGAGTATGATTATAAGCACGTCGGCAGGGCATTATTAATTTGTTGAAAACGATAAATTTACTCGGATTCGGTTAACAGAACAAGGCCGATTATTAGCAGACCTTTTGGTGTATGTGAAAAATGTGGCTCTCAAGGAAAAAAGTTAGGTAGTTTTTTTAACAAAAGATCTTCTGATAAAATATTTAATAACTCCGTCAGTTTATATCGAATTTTTTTTTTTAGCCCGAACCCCTTTTTACTCGTAATCAACTATATTTTATAAGTAAGGTTACAAATAATATGGCTCCCGTACAAAAATACTGTGTAAGAACGAATCCAATGGAGAAAATTTTCAAAAAAATCTGAAAAAATAAAGTTAGAAAAAAAATACTCACGTACATCTGGAATTTACTGAAATAGAATTTATATTGTTCAAAAACCCTAAGTACCTTCTATATAAATCCGTTTATAAATTTAAAATTGGTTGGTTTAATATTCAACTTAGTTAAAGGTTGATACCCGTAAGTGGGAGCGGGTCAAAAAAACTGGTTTTTAACCGTAACTTATGGTTTTGAGGTGTTTGGAAAATTTCATAGATAGATTCTTGTTATACTCGACAATGCCTCCCAGAAAAATAGTAACACACCCATGTTATTTCGGCATCATAAATTTATGTCACACACAGTGTTATCAGTCATTCCAACAATACGAGTATTTCTGTCTTGTATTATTATTTTAAGTTCTAATGGAGCTAAAAAAAATGCCCTTTACATACACTCAGGGAAAAGATGCAACTTAAAAATAAGAACGCGTCACATTAATTAAATTATTTTCCAAATAATAGAAAATGAATATTGAAATACCTACAAATAAATAAAATTAATTAATTAAAACTGTAAATTAATATTTTTCCATATTGAAATAAGAAATTTCAATATGACTAGACTTTCGTTAGTGTTTCTTATTAATTCAATATGGTTTTATTGATTTTAAGCTGTTTTTTCTCCGGGTGTACTTGAAAGATGTAGAAAAATTTCGCATTTCGCCTCTTTAATTTTTGTCACACAGTGTAATCGGTAAAGTGAGGGT
Organism: Tachina lurida; assembly: GCA_944452675.1. NCBI lineage: Eukaryota > Metazoa > Arthropoda > Insecta > Diptera > Tachinidae > Tachina > Tachina lurida. The sequence continues at coordinate 122,239,731 of OX101752.1, read as the reverse complement.
GGCGTTGGCTGAAGTAGTTAACACGTTGACTACAAAACCGAAGGTCCTGGGATCAATACCTGAATCCAAGAGTCATTAAATAACAACACCACTCATTTTTCTGATGTGCATTAGTGTCCCTTTGTATCAGTTGTTGTATGAAAGTTCAAGTGATGAAGGCATAGTCACTGGCCACTGAACTATACCGACCTCAGCAGATACTAATCCTAATGTAACATCAGAGCGCCCTCCTTCGTTGTGTAGCAAAATCATCGGCGAAGTAAAATAATCTATCAAATGGCTACAAGACACAGCTTCAAAAAATTAATACGCCTCATATAACATCAGAGAGGCGCTGCAACACTGCATTATTTAAAAAAAACGTGCAAAAAGCAGAGTTGTAAAAGAATGAAGTTTTCCTCTATCTCTTCCTTCTCCACCTGTCTTCTCTCTCACTATAACTTTCATAAAAAAAAGAAGGTAACACCTAGTAATAGTAGTAGGCATTAGTTGCCTGAATGTTACTTCTCTTTTAATAATAATAAAAAATAAAAAAAAGTTGAGTTTTTTAATAAAAATTAAACAAATAAAAATCAATGCAACTATAGGTTGTCCATGTAACACGGAGTATCTTGGTGTATTCCTTGTGCATGTTCCACTTCTCTATTAGTATGGTTTTTTCAGTTTTAATTTGGAAAATAATCGTTATTTGCGACCCCAACAGGAAAACTTAGAAGACCGTCTTAGTTCCAGCTTACTCCTAAAGAATGTCATATAGAAGGCCTCGACTCTTGCGCATAAAATATAGGATACACATTCCACATTCCCGTCAATGAGAAGAGAGAAGAGAAGGTTTAACATTTTGTGTGTTGTTTTTTTTACCACAGCAAAACAAAATCCCCTTATTTTAATGCATTTCACAATCACTGGCAAAAGAAGAGTGAGCGAAAGGCCTACCCCGCAATGACAACGTGTGTAGAAAAGATATGAATATAGAATGGAGCAAGCAGACCTTGCATATCCAAAGGTCTTCTAGAAGGTATCCTTGCTCCTTTTTTTCCCGCTGGGATATGATGTGCTAAAATTATTGTACGACTAACATGTGCGATACAATTATATCAAAGCTGTCCAGCGGGAGAAACACGAGAGCAATGTATTTGCGTATTTGTATTCATTTATATAAGAAGTCTATCGATGTTCAGCACTCTGGTGCTACTTTGGGCAGCTATGAATTACATGAATACCCAGCGGGAAAAAAAGCAGCATGGATGCTTCCTAGAAGGCCTCTATACTCCTGCTTTGGATGTACACGGCCTGCTCGCTCCAATCTATACTCATATATTTTTTACACACGGGGAGTGTGGAATATGTATCTCATCCTTTATGTGTAAGAATCGAGGCCAAAAAATTCCTAAGAACTAAGAAGGTCTTCTGAGTTTTCCCGCTGGGTTTAAATGTATTTATATATTTGCGGATTAGAAGCGATTTATAAACTTATCATCACGTGCAGTCTGAAAAATAAATTTAAACTATGTAACAACGACGCGTCGCGACGTAATACAGGTTTTAAATGCAAATTTAATGTGAAAGTGGTTCCCAAATACTTTTATTAAGCCATATTTTAATGGAAAATTTTTTGGAATTTACTGAAAATCAAATATAAAATAAATAATCTCTGAAGAATCTGTTTTAAATGAATTTTCATTATTGAAATGATTCATTACAAACAAATCTCTTTGTTTTATACTGATTTATTAAATGAAAATTTCCCACAAACAAACAAAAAGTTTCAAAACTACATATTAGTTCACATGTCATTTATAGACATGCAAGTCATTAGCAACGGCTATGAGAATTATTGTTATCATATGTGTTTAATCTTATTGTAAATAAGTGATATTCATGAGACTTAAAAACTCCAACTTTTATTTTTACTGATCCAACATTTGAAAATATATTTCCAGAGACTTTTCTTATAGTGTTTTCACACGGACATAGTTTTAATAAAAGTTGGTTTTAACGTTAAAACCAACTACCATACAAATTGTTTTTGTTAAAACCAACTTAAAACCATTTTAGAATTGGTTTAAAGTTGGCTTTATGAAATGCAACCTTGTTTTCGCTGTGCTAAATTCAGTGCTGCCAAGTTAAAATGACCGGCAGCAGCTAATAATGGTTATGCCCAAGCCACATCAATCAGGTACCCGCATTTCTACAACAAACATTACAGCAGCAATAACCACATGTACCTTGTTGCTATAAGTTACCATCTTACTTTTCAAAACAGGGTAGCATCGTTAGATTGTATGTTTATTATAAGAAATGTCAAACACCATACAAAACTGAATATTCGTTAGGTGTTTATGGATACACAAAAAAAAGCATTTTTTAGGCTTATACCTACACAATCCAAATTTGACATTTGGCTTGGTATAATGACATTACTCACCTGGTGGAGTGCTACCACCTAATAAATGCACCTTGGTTATGCCAGTGAATAACAATAGATGTCGCTTGAAAGCTTTTCAACTTTAAAATGCATGCATCAGCAACGATAATCAAAAAATTATGAAAAAAGAGTTTGTTGGAAGGAAAACAACGACAATATTTGAATTGACCTATGGGAAGTGAAAATAGACTATATGACTGACATCGATCCTGGTTTTACTGTTAAAACCACGTTTTACCTTGCAGTGTGAAAACACTATTACACGCAAGCAATATTGTATTTGCTATTATCTTAAGCTGTTTTCACATGGGTTGTGTTTTACGTATGACTTTTTAGCTGCACAACTCGTAGTTATTTATATAATTTTGTATGTCTCTCAAAATCGTCAGCTTGCAGACACCTTTAGGACATTCACGCCTTTACAAAATTGCCTAGATTTCCACTGAAATCTTTTTATCAAAATCTTTACAGTCTACACTCAGTTTTTTTCGACATTTATTAAAAATAAAAAACATTTTAAGAACCATTGACTGAAGTTTTTTCTAAACTATAACCAAAAATCTGGAAATATAGCTAATTCCTACATATTTTTCATGTACTTTAGTACAATTTTGAAAAAACTATGGTTGCATCACTAAGAACTTTAAAATTTTAAAGAAATTTCGACAAAATCTAGATTTTGCTCAGGTGTAAACGCACTGTTATAATTAATATTGTTATGACAAAACAGCTGATGGAAAAATTGTCATCTGACATTGCCGCCTTACTTTTACTGATGCAAAGTTTTAATACTTTCACATGACATGTACATGTACAAAATCTACCATATAAGATGTAAGATACAGGTCCTGTGAAAGTCGTTTTAGCCACATATTAATGGAGTGCTGAAAAGAGGACAAAGACTGGCTAAAAGCTGCGATTACCTTGTTTTGTCATGATATGGTGATATCATATGTTTCTTCCCACGGGGTTAGCTTTTATCCAATTCAAAAATTTTGGTTGTAAGGCATAGCGTTTTCACCGATGCGCCGTCTTCAGTGTCCTTCCAAGAGATATATTATGACATTTTTGGGCTTATTACGGGTGTCGTATTTCGATTACGACTACGACAATTTTGTAAAAGACTAAACTACATTGCAACATATTTTCTATAATCTAGTACAAAATCGTCGGGTAAATGTATATATAGGAATCTATTAATATAATGAATAATGTGAAAATATATATTTCCATGATTCGTACGGAAGTTCTTGATTTACATATTTGTTGGGACACTTTCCATAGAATGACAATGAGTAGTCAAAAAACATACATAATTAAATAGTCTTAATTTAAGTAACTGCGTATAATAATGATTATACCGAAAACAATTCGTACGCTTACATATTTTCTCTCAAGCAACTAGGATTATAGCTCATTCCAACACACAAGAGTATATCTACTTAATTTATGCAAACATCTAAAATACGCTAATATACTCAGAGTATATATATTTAGTCTGACAAAACAAATATGCGCAGGATACTCGCAATATTTATTCATCGCTTGCCACCGTATACATACATTTGTGTTTCTAAAAGGGAGCGGTAATGTGTGGAGTGTGTGTGACTATTTTAAAACATGCTTTATGTGTGGGTAAATAAAATAGCCCTGTCATTACGCATGTGTAGCCGATTAATAGTCCGAGTGGTTTTATACTCAAGCATGTGATTGTAGCTCACACAGTCTATACGTTTTAGTTGTAGTAGTTTGTGTTGCATAATTTACACAATGTGTGTAAACAAAGCCGTTGTATATTTATAGTTATACGCATTCGGTTAAAAATTAGTGTGTGTGTTTGTATATGAGCGTGTTATTAATTCTTAGCTGTACGCATTCATAGCTGTTTTCCCGCCAATACTCATAAAGTACTTAAGACCATACTTTTATAATTCACTGATACATACATCCCGCTACTTATCGAATTTAAAGACGCTAGCTTTAAGCTGTTTGAGGCGCGATTACAGTGTATTAGTTGCTTACTTTATTATTTTATATGTATATATACATATATGTATATATATTATTTTTAAAGGAACTATATTTTTAGTTAAATTAACTTTTTTTCAAAAGAAGTGTTTGAATAAGAATCCTTTCAAAAATCAATTTTTAAAATTTCGAAATTAAAATATTAAAAAATAGATAAATTTCGCGCGTATAAAGTTTTAGCATTTGTTCTGACACTCTAACATTCATATGTACATACATAAGTATTTGCTTTTAATTTAATTGTATTATCTTCCACGTCTTGCGTCAATAATACTCGTAGGAGTTACTCGTACTATATTTGAGTGAATTATTGTAAAAAAATAATTCTTAATATTTCGTTCTTTTTTCATATAAATATTTATTTTAATATTAAGAATAATAACGCCTTAGGAACAGCTGATAAGATACTTTGTTGTGAAATAAAATTTTTTAATACATATCGTTAAATGTTCCCAGCAAGACAATATTTATAGCAGCTACTAAGTATGTATAATTTATGTTATTGTCACGTTAGTTGCAAAAGCACATCAAAGCTTTCAATTTAATCGCACAGTGGGTAGTATTTAATGTATAAATGCTTAGAAAATAATTTCTTTGAAAATACTAAATATTTTTTTTTTGCAAATGTAGTTTACGACACCAGCAATTCAACTATGTATAAGTTATATAAAATTAGGCGTGGGAATAAATAATTTTAAATAGAAGTGTGCTTTTTTTTCTCGTATATTCTGTGATTTAATTTAATTTATTATTTACATCAGGAACTTGCATGTTGTGTGATACGAGGCCTGTTCTTGAAAAACATTTACTTATTACGTCTACTAGATGTCTTATAGATGATCTCTTTATCGACATTCAGTTGGGTATAAATATTCCTTTAAGTATAATGACAATCTTAATATGTACATGCATATGTAGAAGCATAGCTCATCTTTATGGGTAGTTGAGCATTAAAGCGGAAATAATTAGAAAACATTAAATTTCTTTTCAACTAAATTCTTTCGTCAACTCAATTCGCAATTTGTCACCTTTTTAATGACCAGTGACTTTTCGATCGCCTTCTTCAAACTCATCTTATATTGAAAATTTAACTTAATACACACTTTTATTAAAAAAAACAAATCAAAATTATGACTAATGCTAGAAACACAATTGGGATGAACGACGAATTTCTTTCACGTTGACGAATTCGTCGATAAGAATTCGCTGAGTAAATTCGTCGTATGAAGCACAATAACGACGAATTTACTCACCGAATAATGATAAAGTTGGTTATTGTGTATGCAAAGAGAGAGAGAAAATTGTTTTTCCGTCGTTCGTCTGCGTACAAAATAGAAATAAACCTATATCAGAAATCGCCACACACGACGAATTTCGTTCTACGGTGGTGTTGTGTTCATTTTCATATGTGCATATGTGTTTTATTTTTTATGACGGAAGTTCGCACCGAAATATTCGTCGTTCGTCCCAGTTGTGTTTCTAGCATAATGCTGAATATACATTTGACGTTTCTTTTGTTGTCATTTTACAGTGTCATTTTCCAAGTGTGTGTAATATCATGCACATTAAATTTGTTGTTTGGAAATACTAAATAATGCCACACTACGATAAATATTGGAATTACAAACCTTGCCACTAGTTCACACTATTTCTGTGCCACAAAATAGCATAATTTGTATTCTGTCAGGTATAAATTTTAAAATATTGATTAAATTATATTTAAGCTGGTAAACACTATTATAGTGTTTTCAAACTGAAAGTTCAAATATGGTTTTAACGTTGAAACCATAAACAGCTGATTTTGCATTAATGCTGCAAGATTGTTAAATTCAGGCTTTAACTCACAGGCTGTCTCAATATAAAATAAATGTCTTGTAGAAATGCTTGTATTTGTTGTTGTATTTTTTCTGCTTTTTAATAACACTTATTTGACAAACTGTACAACAACTGTTTTTGTTTGTATGAAAAACTCAGATATTTCACAATGCGCTCTAAGGCCGAGGCCACGCAATGAGCGGCAAAGCGGTAAGCGACTGAGCGGTGAGCGGCAAAAAATTAAAACATATGGAATACTACTGAAGTGGCCACGCACAGAGAAACATCCGTCTTAAAAAGTCGGCGGCGGCGGCTTAGGACACAATAGTAGGCGGCGGCTTATAAGCCGGCTTGAGCCGGCTGACACTCACAGCCGCTTTTTATAAGTTTTTTAAACACATTTCTAGTACAAATTTGCAACTAGAAAAAACAATCAGCCGGCTGCAATTTTGAGCCGATGCTAGTCGCATGCATCAGCGGCGACTTCATTTTACATTGAAAGTCAGCGGCGGCTCTTGTTTCTCTGGCCACGCAATGAGCGGCATTTCTGAGCGGCTAAGCGGCGCCGCTCAGGAATAGAACTTGTTCTAATTTTTAGTTGATTTCTGAGCAGCGAAGTATAAACATGGGTATAAAATGCTATTATGGAGGATCTTCTGAGTGAGGACGATATTATATTGGTAAACAATACGCCTATTAGCAGCAGTACTTTCATTAATAATAATATGCCTAGCACTAGCAATACATCTACTGATTGTTTCACTCCAGTACAATTAAGAAAAAAGAGAAGAGGAGCTGAAACTCGCCGCTCTGCCGCTCACCGCTTTGCCACTCATTGCGTGGCCTCGGCCTAAAATGGAAATTATTTTATATTTTGTAACTAAAAATTTTTTAAATTATGGCAATTCTTATACATAGTGAAGAAGTGCTTGGAAATAAAGTAAATACAAAAATTATTTATAATGCATAAATATACTATAAGATAAACCTTTTTTATTGCAGATGGGTGGGTGTCAGTCATATCGACTATTTTCACTTTTCAGAAGTCAATGAAAATATTTTTGTTGTTTTTCTTCTTGTTGCGGCTGCATCTATTGAAGGCCTATTTACTAGGTTTGTGCAACTCAACAAAACCACAGCACTACAAAAAACAACACTATGTTTAAGTTGTCAGAAACACACACAAACATAATTTACTTTGTATGGTGCAAACTAACTTTTAAGAGTTTTAACACGAAAACACAGGATATCATTAGGACGATTGCATTGCTCTGATAAATTTACTTTGCATCTATTTTTAAGTTAAAAATCGTTCAATCGGTATCTATTCTTATTGACTGGCATAAGCATTATCAGCTGCTGCCGGTCATTTTAAATTGGCTGCACTGAATTTAGCACAGCGAAAACAAGGTTGCATTTCATAAAACCAACTTAAAACCAATTCAAAAATGATTTTAAGTTGGTTTTAACAAAAACAATTTAGGGTTAAACTAGGTTTTAACAGTTGGTTTCAACGTTTCAACCAACTTCTATTAAAACGATGTCAGTGTGAAAACACTATTAAGCTTTAACGAATAGAGAGTTAAAGAAAAATTGAACTTATATTAAATAAATAATTTGATTGACTTGATGAATTTTACTTAAATAAAATAACAATTCTTTTAATAAATAATTTAAATAAGTAATTAACATACTCATTGTTATCGTAGTAAATGTTTTCCTAGTAGTTGTCACAACTGGTGTCCCTCTTATTGCCATCTTTGTCTCTATTATCATGCTGGGGTATTGAGAAAAGATTTAGAACTTGTGGTGAGAGTGTGTAATTTTTTCCCCGGTTAACTCGATAAGTTTTAAAGACTGCTTGCTACTCATTAGTTATTTAATGCAGCTTATGAACATTTCCAAAAGACAATAACAACTCATTAGATCAGGGTTGCATATTCTCAAAAGTCGTTTGACTATGAAGGATAATGAGAACTAGCCTTAAGGAAAGGGTCCGACGAAATAAGAAACATATGAATTGATAAAATTGCTTGATGAACTGTTTTACTCTCGTGTATAGGTAGTTTGTGCTTACTTTTGGTCGTGCGTTAAAAACCAATCAAAAACTCTGGTGTGCTTCACTATAACGGGTAAAGGCCTTTGTTGCTATGTTCGCCCAAAATAAGTTACTATATAATTTTTAGTCTCGTAGCCTCAAAGAAAAAAGTTTAAAGGTGTTAAATCACAAGATCACACTGCCAAGAAACTTTTCCTGCGATGGCATTTGGCGCTATATTGTTGAAAACAAATATCGTCCACATCAATATCTTCCAATTCCGATCATGCAAAATAATTATTCAATATCAAATTCAAAACATCGACGAGGAGTGGACAAACCTGGGGTTTTTTCAAGACCGTGGGCTACACCAACAATAGATAGATATTTTTGTAGTAAATTTTAATAATTTTAATGTCTTAATGAAGTAGTTTTGCAGATTCAGTAATGACAATTGTTAAAATGGTGGGCTATTCAAAATGAAACTTTTTTTTAGTCCTTTTAAATGTTAAACTTGAAGCATGGAAGCAAATATACACAGCTTTTCAGAACAATTAAATGTACGAGTAACTGTACATGTAGATGAACTATTTTCTTTAAGCATATGTTAATCATTAAAGCTAATTTTAGGACCACCTTCGTTATATTTATGCACAAGAAAGAATTTGTATGAGCTTAAAAACTAAATATAAGTTTTATTTATCACTAATTTATTTAAATTTTCAAGTGAACCTGAATTAAAAAAAATTATTGTAAAGGTGGGGGATTTTTCTCAACTTTGCAACGAGAAAAAAAAATAAAATTGTAATTAAAAACAAGAAATACAAGTTAAAAATTTATTTCAAAATGTTGTTTTTTATTTATGTATAATTATTCAACAATCGATTACCATCTTTAACTTGTTAATAATTTGTGTCATAATTGTCAAGCACATGTTTGCATTCATGTATTATTTTGTATTTATTATGCGTTAAAAAAAATAAATAAATAAAACTCAAACGTGATAATTATATTTGCGATGGTGTGATAGATGTATGATATATGCATTTAAAGAAGTTTACAATAAGAACGGGACTGTTTATAGTCGTATTTAACATAATACGGCCACGTCCTTATGTCGTGTTTTTGACACAGCAGTTATTCTTTAAAAACTAAATTTAATTTTCAGTAACCAAATTCATTGAACCAATAAATATTTTGTATATATGCGGACCTACAAAAAATTTTGTAAATTCTGATAACAATTTTGTAAAAATTTGAATTTAGCAGAGAATTTGTTATTTAAGTGTACATATGAAAAAACAAGTAAGAGTGCTATATTCGGCTGTGCCGAATCTTATATACCCTTTACCAACGTACGTACATATATATAGTATACAGACACGTACATACATATTTGTTTTGTGAACAAATTTATAATTTTTTTAAAGTTTCCATCTTTGGAGCTATAATTTTCATTTTTCAAATTTCATACACCAAACTTTTCTTTCAGAAGCATAAAATATATTCAATTTATAAAGAAAAAGAAAAAAAAAACAAAAAGTGTAAGTTTTCCAACCCTGGAGTCATAATTTTGGATTTTTCTGATTATTAATACCAATCTAGTTCTTTAAAAAATACATAAAATATGTTAAGTGAACAAAGCAAAAACGAAATAAGGCAAAACTTAGTTTCATTTCATTCCTTTAATATTAAAAAATTCAGTTAAGTGCGACTTTGAATCGCGCACGAAAGGAAGGTTTTTTGCTTTTTTTGAAGTTTTTTCAGTTAAAACGATTTTTTCAGTTTTGTCGCTTTTTTCTCGTTTTGGCGATTTTTTTCTGTTTTTTAGTTTTTTTTCGTTTTGGCGATTTTTTTTTTCTTTTTTTGGCGTTTTTTTTCATTTTGGCGATTTTTTTCTGTTTTTTAGGTTTTTTTTCGTTTTAGCGATATTTTTCATTTTGGCGATTTTTTTTTCATTTTAGCAATTTTTTCGTTTGTTTGCGATTTATTTTAGTCTTAGAAATTTTCTTTTAATTTAGTGCTTTTTTCATTTTGGCGATTTTTTTCTGTTTTTTTTTTTGGGTTTTTTTCGTTTTGGTGATTTTTTTTTCATTTTGGCGATTTTTTTTATCATTTTGGCGATTTTTTTCTGTTTTTAGGTTTTTTTTTTCGTTTTGGTGATTTTTTTCATTTTGGCGATTTTTTTTCATTTTGGCGATTTTCTTTCATTTTGGCGATTTTTGATTTTATTTTAGCAATTTTTAAATTTTTTTGCGATTTATTTTAGTCTTAGAAATTTTTTTTTAATTTGGTGCTTTTTTTCGTTTTGGCGATTTTTTGTCTGTTATTTAGGTTTTTTTCTTTTTTTGGCGATTTTTTTCATTTTGGCGATTTTTTTCTGTTTTTTAGGGTATTTTTCGTTTTGGCGATTTTTTTTCATTTTGACGATTTTTTTCTGTTTTTTAGGGTTTTTTTTTCGTTTTGGTGATTTTTTTCGTTTTGGCGATTTTTTTTCATTTTGACGATTTTTTTCTGTTTTTTATGGTTTTTTTTTGTTTTGATTATTTTTTTTCATTTTGGCGATTTTTTTTTCATTTTTGCGATTTTTTTCTGTTTTTTTTTCGTTTTGGCGATTTTTTTTTTCATTTTAGCATTTTTCCGTTTTTTTTTGCGATTTATTTTAGTTTTATAATTTTTTTTTTAATTTGGTGCTTTTTTTCGTTTTAGCGATTTTTTCTTGTTTTTGGCGATTTTTTTCGGTTTGGCGATTTTATAATTTTTTATTTTTTCAGTTTTACCGTTTTTGAAAATTTCAAGAGTTTTGCTCTTACGGTTTCCAAGATACAGCAAATTGTCAAAATTACATAGTCAAAATTGCATTAACTGATGGAACACCCTTTAATTTAAATTTTTTTAAATTTTTGTGTTAATTTTTGTAGTCTGTATAAAAATACACTAACCTTACAAATTTCAAGTGTATATACATACATACAATTGTATATATACTACATAGGATTTTAAAATTTTTCGTTGCTCGTTTTGGAACACCCTTTAATTTCCAATTATCATGTATTTGTTGTTGTAGCGGCCAAAGGTCTACGTACTGTGTCCAAATTTCAGGTCTGTAGCTCTTACGGTTCTCGAGAAAATACTAATATAGTTCTAGACATAGTTCATTTTACATAACACAAAAAGTTAAAGTTTTCCAACCCTGGAAACGTCTTTTTAATTTTTTTGTATTTTTTTTATTTAAAATTCCAATTTTAGTCGTACTGAAGTGTAAAATATGTACATTTATTAAAAAAAAATAAAAATTTGTTTTCGGGAGTTACTTTTATATGGCAAAATGAAGTTTAAGTTTTCCAGCTCTGCAATCGTCTGCCCGATTTTGCTGAATTTCAATACCAATCTATTTTGGAAAATTTCTGACACACCAGTCCAAGAACGAAGTCTCTAGCTCTTCTGGGAGCTTCGGAAAACCGATTTCACGTACAGACAGACGGACAGACGGACAGACGGACAGACGGACAGACGGACAGACGGACAGACGGACAGACGGACAGACGGACAGACGGACAGACGGACAGACGGACATCGCTTATTCGTCTTCCCTATGCATAAGGATCCAGAATATATATATTATATGGGTCGCTTATTGATATTATAGAAATTACAAACGGAATGACAAACCTATATATACCCTTTTACCATTTTTGTTGGTAAAGGGTATAACTAGTCTCATATTTCTCTCAAAGCCACATAAAAAGGAGTCTATGTCATAGAAAATTAAAAAAATAAGATAACAAAATTTTTATTTTTCTTTAAGAGAAGTAACACTCAGGCAATTAATGCCTACTGCTATTACTAGGTGTTACCTTCTTTAGGAAAGGGATAGTGATAGAGATGGCAGGTGATGAAGGGAGAGATAGAGGAAAGCTTCATTCTTTTACAACTCTGCTTTTTGCACGTTTTTAATAATGCAGTAATGCGCGCCTCTCTGATGTTAAATGAGGCGTATTAATTTTTTGAAGCTGTGTTTTGTAGCCATTTCATTGATTATTTTACTTCGCCGATGATTCTGCTACAGAACGAAGGAGGGCGCTTTGATGTTACATTAGGATTAGTATCTCCCGAAGTCGGTAGACTTCAGTGACCAGTGACTATGCCTTCATCACTTGAACTTTCCTACAACAACTGATACAAAGGGATACTAATGCGCACCAGAAAAATGCGTGGTGTTGTTATTTAATGACTGTTGGATACGCCACCTCAAAAATAAAAAAATGGCGGTGGTCCATATTTTCTAAGTTATGGTTCTCTGAAATTTTAATAGGAAACTGTGAAGAGTCTCAAAAAACACATCTTATATAGCTTTTCTGATAGAAAGTTAAAAAAAAAATTATCTGTAAACCATGTTTCACGAGTTATTGGTCTTTAAAGTTTTGATATAGAATGCAGTTTAGTGATGTAACTCCAAAAAAATCATAATGTGTTCTTAAGACATATTCATTTCTTTTCTTCAAAGTTTTGTAAGAAAAAAATTCATTGAATGTCGCGCACCACTTTTTTTCTTTCAGTGCACCTATAAAAATTTTTGATACAACCATTACGCATGAATTATAGTCACTGTCTCATTTACGACTAAGAGAAAGAGAATAAGAATGTGTATTAATTTAGCTAATACTATTGTGCTATGAAACTGACGTCAATGGTCTAAAACCGTGGTCGGCAATTTAATGGCTGCCAGATCTGGTATCTTCATTTCCCGAAAAGCATTCAACTTTTAAAACATTCTGCCAAATGCTTTTTGGTAGAATTTGCTTAAAATAAAAAATGCTAATTTGTTAAATTTTTTATTTCAGTATAGAGAATAATTACTTTTATAGATGTAATTTTTTTACAATTATGTGTTTCCTACGTAATGTAGATACAATGAATACCTATGTATTATATGCTATGTATTATATGTAAGTACATATATGTGTATATATGGAGCCTTATTTTCAATTATCAGTAAGCGACAAAAATTATAGTTTTCGGAAGATGGTTTTAAAGTATTTAAATATGTTTTACGTCATACATAAGTTGTCGCTTACGATAAAATTTTACCGCCTGTATTTTAAAAGATATCAAACATTTCGACGTTTTGATAATTCTTAACTATGGCTAGGCTATTATTTTAATTTCAATTAAAAAGTTTATTTTTTTTCAACATCTTGCTTACAATTAAACCGAAAATAGGTCTCCATATACATAAATAGGACATACAAACATATATATGTATATAATTAATGTTTGAAAATATATAAGAATTCATATATATGCCCTGAATTAAATGTCGATGCTGAAAATGTACTAAGTCGCTTTTGGCTTTGTCACCAGTACTACTCTCTAATTAGTCCCCATACAATACTTTATGTTATAGACATTTAGCATGTGCTTGTCACTGAAAATCTAATGGTAAGATTAATACAATTGACTAGGTAGCGACTAGGTAGTTCTTATGGGAACATGGAGACATACCAACCACTGGTACATTTCTATGCCTTACTACGTACATACAAATTTATTTATATTGACAAGTTGTTGCAAAATATACCAGAAATACACCACATTTGTTTTCTCTCTTTCTTTTATACTGACGAATAAAGAAATTGTAGACAATGTAACTACTACTACAATTTTAATGTTGACATAGACACTTGGCCCCGTCTTACTGCAGGTTGGATAATAACAAATACCTACATATAATATGTATGTGCTATAAAAACACCTATAAACATGAAATTCAAAGTTATTTCAATAATTTTTTTTTTTAATTTAAATCTGGCATTATGGTTTTCTTCTGTAGAACATTTTAGCAGAATTTTTTTTACGGATCTAGCATTCTCTTATCATCATTTTCTGGCAACACTGGTGCCGCGCCAGAAGAAGACCTTCTTTGTGCAGTCCTTATTAAAGGACTCTTTCGCATAAAAGATACGATACACATTCCACACTCCCTTCTATGAGAAGGGAGAAGAGAAGGAGTAACATGTTTAGTTTTGTTTTTCTACTAAAGCAAAAGCAAAATCCATTAACTTGGAGGCCTTCCAGAATCTCTGGCGAAAGAAGCAAGAATAGAAGGCCTGCTCCGTAATGACAACGTGTGTAGAAAACATATGAGTATGGAATGGAGCGAGCAGGCCTTCTACATCAAAAGAAGGCCTACAGAGGCCTTCTAGAAGGCATTCTTACTCCTTCTAGTTCCCGCTGGGCGGGTCTAAAACATGACTATTGCACCAGGGTGACCGATGACATTTTTCAAAAAGCGGCACCAAATAGGGGATATATAAAAAAGGGGAAACATTAAAAAAAACGAGAAAACTACACTAAACTTTTTATTTTTAATCTATTTTTATATAGCTCACCCTGAAAAATGGGTGACAAAAAGTGGCAAGGCAGTCGAATAAATGGCAATTTGCCACTTTAGTCGGTCAAACGGTCGCGCTGTATGGCACATTACCATTGTTGCCATTTTATCATTTTCATTGCTAGATATAACATGTTCTTTCGTAAAAAGCATTCAAAGTTTAAAAAATCTATATAAATGTAAAATCTAACGTTTTGTTGTACTTTTCATAATTAAAAAACTCAAGCATGGGATTAATACATTAATTAATTAGTGATAGTGCCTAAACTAAAAAAAAATTTGTTTTGCAGAAAACGTTTTTAATGTTTTTCAGTTTACATACAACTCAATGAAGACATGAAAATATATTCTTCTGTCAGGGTATAATAACAATTTATATATGTATGTATACTTTGCCTCCTATTCTTGAGGCTATACTCTTAGAAGTAGATGCCAACATGAAAATAAAGGGTACTTATTTCAACTTGGATCCACTAACACTTATTGAAAAACGAATTTAAATTTTTCACATTATGTTGGTTTTATTATTTTCTTTGTGTGCACTTGTATTTTGACAAGAAAAAAATCGTGCTTTCCTGCTTTTATTTTGGCAACAAACGTACGCAAATCGAATGCAAAATTAGCCACAAAATTTAAAATTTAACTTGAAATGCACTCAACTTGTTATAAAATTGTTAAATGTGATGTACGTTTTGAAGGCCTTTTTCATAGTAAATATTTAATAATTAAAATTTAATATGATCCCTTAATGAAAAAACATATAAGAACGTTTAATTATATGATTCCGTAACTGCGATGATATATTGGAATATTGAAAAAATACAAGATGAAAAAAAATATTATTGCCAAATGTTTGGTTGCTAATTACGACCCTTTTTTAATTTTAAGTAATTGGTATTTTTATTTCTTTTTTATACACTTCACCAATATTTATATGCAATTCAAAAAGTATATATATTCTGGGTCCTTATTAATATGGAAGATGAATAAGCGATGTCCGTCTCTGCATGTGAAATCGCATTTCCGAAGCTCGCAGAAAAGCTAGAGACTTCGATCTTCGACTGATATGCCAAAATTGGTCGTAAATAGATTGATGTTTAAACTCAGCAAAATCAAAACGATTGTTTCAGGGCTGTAAAACTTAAACTTTTCTTGGCATATAAAAGTAACTAGCTACAATTAATTTTTGTTTGTTATGCTAATTAAACTATTTTTATATTTCAGTAAGAAAAAAGTTGGCATTAAAGATCAAAGTAAATCAGAAAGACGATTCCAGAGTTAGAAAATTTAAGCGTTTTTGGAATATGAAAGTAACGTAATAAAAGATTTTTTTTTTCGTTTTCCCGGAGGACAATTTCAACTAATAGCAAATAATATAGAAAACAAAAAAATCTAATTGGAAAAGGTACAAATTTCTCGCAGAATTTTATTCATAATTGCCCTGTATATGTAATGCGCAAAATAGAAAGGGACCTAAGGGTAAAAACCGTTTTATGTTCAGGAGAGCCATTTTAAAGATTTACATACGTGTATCTTTGGTGTACCATCACTGAGCGTGCTGGTATTTGTCTCATTTGAAAGCGACAAATCTCACGTGTTGGTCAACATTGAAAACGCGCGTAGGTCGTCCCTACCTCTTGTTTTGTGTAGTTGATTTTTACTGTTTTCTACCTAGCGCGCTGTTTCCATGAGTTTGATATCATTTTTGCTCGCGTTTTTACGAATACAGGTTTATTTTCTGAAATTATTAATTGTGAATTATAATAAATAGTCATTTATAAATTATCGTCAGATTTTTTTTGTATAAACTATCGCCAAATAGTGAATAATTAAAGTTGATTTTTACGAAAATAAGGTTTATTTTCAATTTATATTCCCCTGCAAATAAGGTGGCCTTCATGTCTCTACCCTGTACAGAGTATCTCCCCTGGTCATACCTGTAAAAGTAAATTAATTGCCTGACCATTGTTAAATATGCATACAAAATACATGATTAAATACTATTATCTTGGAAAAAATTATTATTTTAGGTATTTTTATCATGCCGCCCTTCCTAACATCAAATTACCTCTTAACGTAGATTGACCCGTACAAGGCCTATTTATCAGGTCAACGCAACTCTACAAAAACACAGCAATACAAAAAACAACTTTATGTTTAAGTTGTCAGAAACACACACAAACATGAACTAAAGTATATGGTGCAAATAACTTTTGACAGCTCAAACAAGAAAACAAACCATAAAAACAAAAATCATCGTGAGAGTTGCGTTGACCTGATAAATAGGCCTTGGACCCGTATATAAGATTCGGCACAGCTGCTGCTATACGCCATGGAAACAAATTCGTTTAAATCCCTAAAGTACAAGTAATTCGATAGGTAATAAAAATGCAATGAAATCTTTTCTTGACCTAAAGTCGATAAGATGATTGATTCTTAGACTAAAATGTCTGGACAGCAGATATCACTTCCTTAAGTTAATAGGATGAGGTAAAAATTCGCGAAGCAATCTTTAAAAGCAGGTGCTTATTTTAACGGTATAAAATTTCAAAGCGGAAAGAATGCAAGAAGCAAAGTTTGTGATTATGATGATGCTTTAAATATAATTTTAAATTAATGTATAAATTAAATGTTGTAACCATGATCACATATTATTTGGCCTAGAATGAACTTAGCATGCATGGCCTCAAATATTAAGCTGTATATTGAAAAAAATTCAACGAACTGTGGCTTACAAATGTGTGTTCATCGCTATAAACATAGATTTTTACAGAATTATTCTTAAAGGGAATATTTAACTTACAGGAAAAGGACTTTGATGTGAATTTAATTATTAATAAGAATTCATTGTTATAGCACCTTAACTACACATTGCGGAATGTAACATATGCCTAATCTTACTGGAGGCATGAACAAATATGAAATCTTACATATTCTAATCATCCTGGAATATTACAATTGTTGAATTAAATCACAGTTTTAAAATATATTATGATCATACGTAACTGCAACAATAGGATTAAAATGGAAGACTTCGTCAGTAATCTAAAATTTACTATGAAATTTATTTTTAGTGGTTATAAGTATCTTTTTTACATTTTCTATTTATAAAACTGCAGCACTATTTTCTTCAGTCTAACAAGGTCTTTAGGGAATTTAAACGATTTAAAAAATTGCCTAGGGTATTAATTGAAGAAATGTTATCCCGCGTCATATTTCAAAAAGTTGATTTTTTGTTTCACCTCTCTAATGCTAATATGCCTAAGCACATTCACAGTTTAATCTTCGTGCAGCTGTGTATTATATCCTCCCCCATGGGGATCTTTAGTAGATCACGGGGGTAATGTGGCTTTTCCATTGACGAACCTTTGGTACATTACCCATAGAACTTATGTGTTACTAACCAATCTCTGGCAACAGAGCAACGGATGTGTACATATTTATAAAAGGAAACAAGCCTGTTATGTCAATCAGGTGCAGCGTCACCTGGAACTTCCCTGAGTTCAAAAAACAATAGAGGTGAAGCCTTCCGGGGTGGAACTTCGAGGTATCACCAGATGCTTGTCTCTGGTACCACGGGGCGCGGTTGCCTGTCAGTAAGGCTACTCTAGGAGTATGGGCGTATGAAGCGCTCGTCAGGGACCTTAGCTAAAAGATCGATTTGATCCTACCCCACGGGGTTAAAGGGATGATGTTGAGCAGTGTAGAGTAAGCACTGGATTGTTGGCGGCACAGGCATGCGTCCAGCTCTGATGAATGGTTGCGCTGTGCCGCCGGCAATGGTGACGTATTCTCTTGGAGACCTCACTGTGTGTGTAAGCAACTACGCTCGCGGCGTAAGAACTTGGAAAATCGTACGTGGTTGCCACAAAAATCGCTGGTAGAATAGTCTTGGCTTTCTAGTGTTAGACCAATGCTAGTGGTTGGTATGATGCAGTCAGCCAGACCCTATTCTAGGTGCCGTTGCCATACAACAGATAGTACTGTTTTGACAAAGTCATTACGGCAAAGAGTTTAGATAGCTCTGAGTATTCCATCAAGGTAGTTGACGTAATAGTACAGGGATAACTACTATGATCGAAGATTGCAACCTATGTGCCTTGTTGAGTGGGCACATAGTTCATTCTAAAGGGTGCATGAGGGCGACGGTTTGGCGTCATGCCTAAAACCAGGTGTAGTACCCGCCACTACGGCCTAATCTCACGATAATATGAAACATACCTGTGCACTCTATCCAAATAATATGCTGCAGGAATGCGCAATCAGATTTACAAATTTATTAACTTTCAAAAAAATTTTAGTTTTTTCAGTACGATTGTAATGAATTCTTTATCTTTATTTTCTTTATTAGTTTTTTTAATTACTTAATTATTTGTACATGGATGTCAGTAAATGGTTGTGATTAAAAATTTTAATTTAATTTAATAAATGAACTTTTAAATTCATTTGTGGTAATATTATTAATTAATACTATTAATTAATATTAATTATTAACTAATATTAATGATTTCAGAAGGTGAACAAAATATTAATACTTTTCTTTCCTTTGTTTTGATTCCATTGAAAACATTCGAAGCAAACAGTTTCTTCTCGTCTTTGGTTTTTATTATATTTTGGTACGAAAATAAGATTTTCACATTTTCAGATGAATGTGGAATAGACAATATTTCTCCAGCATTACTGAAATATTGGAAAATACCGGTTCATATACTTAATTTTTCATTTCCAATACCTTCGAGCAAAAGGTACATATGTTGTCGTTTTTAAAAAACTTAAGCTTAATTTAGACGTGACATAACCATATGGTTATGGCTATGGCACGTCTAATTGAAGCTTTACAGCCTTATATATGCGCCCAATTAGCATAAGTGACAATCTTGACCATGGTCTTAAAGAGTTTTGCTATAGAATTATATTATTTTATCTAATTTTTCGACCTTTTTTAGGGTTTCGTACACCAAAGGTGAAAAGAAATCATATTGTTTTCGCTACGCTGTCCGTCTATCCGTCTGTCCGTTCGTCGGTCACAGGGTATTTTCTCGAGAACCGTAAGAGCTACGGACCTGAAATTTGGACACAGTGTGTAGACCTTTGGCCGCTACAACAACAAATACATGATAATTGGAAATTAAAGGGTGTTCCAAAACGAGCAACGAAAAATATTAAAATTTCATGTTATATACATACAATTGTATGTATATACACTTGAATTTTGTAAGGTTAGTTAGTGTATTTTTATACATACTACAAAAATTAACACTAAAATTTCAAAAAATTTAAATTAAAGGGTGTTCCATCAGTTAATGCAATTTTGACTATGTAATTTTGACAACATGCTGTATCTTGGAAACCATAAGAGCAAAACTCTTGAAATTTTCAAAAACGGTAAAACAAAAAAAAGCTTTAAGTCTGTTTTATATTTGTATCTTATTTGTTCAATATTTCGTTAACCTTCGGTTAACTTCTTCAAGATATATATTTTTCTTTTATTATATCCAATTTTTCTTTTTTCTTTTCTCCTTTCAATTACAAATTATAATTTTTTTTCTTTCTCCATTCAATTACAAAAAAAAAAATATAATTTGTAAGAAAAGAAAAAAGAAAAATTGAATATAATAAAAGCCAAATATATATCCTGAAGAAGTTAACCGAATGTAAACGAAATATTGAACAAATAAACTACAAATATAAAACAAACCTAAAGCCCAAGAAAATAGTTTAATTAAATATAGAATTCTATATTAAAAATCATTCCAGGACCTAGCAGTGCTTTAAATCTACATTATGTGCCGATTTTTAATGTCAAATTGTATGGAGAAACTCATTAAGACCATGTTAAATTTAACCACTTATGCTAACTGGCATGATGTTTTCCATTACACATAAAGCTGTTAATAACCGAAACTTCGAAATCGAAAATTTTTTTAGTTACAAATACCAATAATTGGTAGTAAAATCCAATTCATGATATTTTATTCGGTTGTGTTCATCATATCCAAAATTTAATCATGACAAAAATTTTTAAAATTTAGCTCCGATGTTAATGAACATTTCACTCACGCGTAAATTACTCAATATCACAAAAACGCAAAAATGCGTTGTTTCGTTATTTTTAAGAATATATATGTACATACATATATATATTCATTTTCGAAAAACAGGCTCTAAGTCATTGACTGATTTTAAAATAATTGCTAAATTAACAAACATTGTTGTATCGTTTAAAGTTGTGTTTGAAAAGAAAATTGCAAACAATATTTCTCCATCATGATTGAAATTTTCTTTTCAAATAAAGCTTTAAGCAGTACAACAAGGCTTTTGGATTGAGCAATACTTCAATTCAAATACAATTGCTCAATTCACAACCTATTGTGGGAGTCGTAGTTTGTACATGAGTTTTTGGTAATTTCAATAAAACCATTATTTATAAACATATGTTTACATAGAAATTATCAACAACGTTTGTACGAACTACGACTCCCACAATAGGTTATGAGTTGAGCAAATATATTTTAATTTTTGTTGAAGGTATTTTGATCATAATATTGAGATATTTCGTAAGTCTTAATTATATTTCGGACATTTTAAAATAAAGATATTAAATTTGTAAACCTTTTTAAGACTTTCAATACAATATTTCGTTTATTCTGCCATCGTATTCCGTAAGTTGCTAAAGCTAAATCTCTATCGCTAAAAATCTAGAAAATCGATTTCTCGATTTTCGGCTACGAATACAATTTTCAAACGTCTATTGATAAATCAGGCAATGGCTTAAAAATGTAATTCGCCGAAATTTGAGTGTTTTATGTCATAGGAAAAAATGTTTAATTTTCTATTTGTTCAGCATTTTAGTGATCAAACTTAGCTTTAGCTTTAGCGACTTATTGGGCTGGTCAATACTTCAATTATTAAGTCATTTAATGAAATTAGTAAATTAATAAATTTAAATTTCTTTTCAACTACGTTTTTGGTTTATTAAATTATCTTTTCTAAATTCTGCAATTGTGAAACTATTCAGTCTTCTTTAAGGTGGAACTCAGTGGTCCAAACGTCACTTTCGATAACGAGCTGATTCGATCAGGTTTTTCAGTTTGAGATTATGGCATTCGATATCGTACCATATTATTACGTTGTTAGATAGCGAATGCCATAATCTCAAACTGAAGAAATTCTATCGAATCAGCTCGTTATCGAAAGCGACGATTAGACCCCAGGAGCGTAAGCACCAAAGAGTCTAAGGCCCTTATTATGAGTTGCATTAGATTTTCGATCTTCGCTGGTTATCGATCGTCAAAAATTTAATGTTAAATTCATATAATGAGCATCGAAAATTTCTTTGAGCAACGAATTTTCTTTTCGATGAAGTATTTACTATGAAGAATTATTAAAAACGATTGTTTTATATTTTTAGGAAAAGTTGTTGCAAAGTTTAAAAATCTCCGTGAGTGATATTCACAATAAGCGCATTTTTTGTCGAATGCTCGTAATAATACCAAATGAAAATTCGTTCGATCAGTACTTTCGACTACAGTCGAAGATCGAAAGTTGCTCATAATAAGGGCCTAAGTTAAGGGCATAAAAGCAACAGGCTTAAAAAAATACTTATAGATTTAACTAATATATTCCAAGCTGCCGTTTCTAAGCACATTTCTGTGGTTTTCATTAATAACAGAGTATGTCCAAAAATCAAATTTCTTCAGTAGAGCCAGTAGAAGTTATTTTTTAAGCTCATTTAAAAACAATGTAGAAGTTGTGTTGTTGTTTTAAAAAAATATTGTGTAAATGCCTCCATATTTTTTTTAAATTTCTTAGAACCTTCTAAAATGCATTTAAAATATAACAATTTGATATCATAAATAAAAAATATATAACATACGATGTTATTAATGAAAACCACAGATTTCTATTTCGTTTGGATCAGCAACTTATAAGTGCCTACTTTCAAACTAGAACCATTTTAGAACTATGATTGCATATATTTACGATTACCCGTTTAACTAAAACAGTTTCGATATAAAAAGCTTTTCCGGATAAAACATCTTTTGCATTTATTAAATCTTACTAAGCATATTATATAATAAAGCCGACTTCTTGGAAAACCATTAAAATATCAATTTAAAATAAAACATGTTTAATTTCAATAAAATCTGCTTTGTTGCTGCATTGATTGCTGATTTCACGCTGAAAGCAATTGACTCAATCTAAATATCGCGATTGTGATATTCTTGTCACAAGCTTTTTTAATTTCATACAAAGTAAAATATTATTAAAAAAGGAAATATATAAATATACATACATACGATAAATTGAAAAATAAGAAGCCGAAAAAACATCTGTTAATATTTCAGTTACTAAATAATTTTTTGGTCATTGTTTTTGTTTTATTTGCATCTGTGATCGAATGAAAATACACAAAATAATTAAAAATTAAGTAAAACATGCAGTTGGAGTAAAAATTTCCGTTTATTAAAACATATTTCTGGCACAAATTCTTGAGAATTGCAAGACATTATCATTGACTAACGTTCGTGATTAATGCGGAGCTGAAGTTTAAGTTTAAGATAAAAAAAAATTGAGACCACTTGAAATTGAAAATGTTCGTTGCGACTGTAGCAATTAGGAGAAAAAAGAACTTCTTGCATTAATCCATGATCATTTCCATCACATGATAATATTCTTAACATCCGGTATCACATAAAAATAAAAATTTTCCTTATAAAAGGAGACAAATAAGGTAATTGCAAATGATTTTTATCGTCCAAACGATATAATGGTACATAATTTATGTTTATCTTTCATAGTGATTCAGGATTCTCCCTTTCCGAACCTCAAGGAATAATATGCATATTGGGCATTGATTGACTATTGAGTCCTCGTCCATACAGTGAAACATTTGCTGCAAAACATTTGAGTTTGTAGACGAGAGGAGAAAGAGGAATGAGAAAGGGTACTCTGTTTCATGTATATGAAGTTCTTGTTGAGTATGTCATTCTCGCCTCATTCTCATGAGAAATATATGAAAAAATGTATTAAGCCTCAAAACAAAAACTTCACAGTGTGGACACGAATGCAGTTTCAAAAGAGAAATCAAAAATGTTTCGCAGCAAATGTTTCAATATACGGACGAGGACTAAGGAGCACATTGCACTAAGCAGCAACTGAACTAACAAATCCGACGCTACCTAACGCGAATTTACCAAATTTGTATATTTTATCGCGTGGCGTCACATGGTTAATTTAGTACCACTTAGTACGATATGCTACATAAGAATTCATGCACTTTCTGACTCTCCTGCAAATATTAGTTTCACATAAATCCGTCTGTCTAAAAGCGAAAGCTCAATCACTGTTAATGATCAGGCTCACCCAGCGCGGTCTTAAGCATTAAACACATAGCCCACAGCAACCCATCAAAAAATTTCAAAAAAGGTAACCGGGTTTGGAATTAAGCAGTTTTGGTGGAAGCTGCTCCTTACTGGATTACCAACTTAATGATTTTAACAATGCGTGAGACTAAAATAATCGATTCTTCAGAAGTACTTACTTTTTTTATTTGGCAACTTGTTCACGTAATCTATTTAATCTAAAAAAATTATTCTCCACATTTAGCAACTTGTACATAAGTCATTATAAGGCAAGTAGTTCTGATGATAATGTGTAATTTTTTCTGGGAAGCTACACACTTCACGTCTAAAAATTATGTTGACTGTTATCGTCGACATATAGTCACCTACAACGACAGCAAAGCAACAGCATAAGCACCTGATATTGAAGTATAAGGCCTACATCACACAATCACAATGTACCGATTTTTGTCGGCTCACTGCAATAAAGTCATACTCGTAAGTAATAAGCTAAAATTGCTTTATTACTCCAGTAGTTCTGGAATAGGTCTATATGGCCTTACTACCAATGCAGTGTAGTGCAATTATGTTCTTATATATCAATTATTTGAAAAATAAGGAAAAGAACCCCGCTTAAGAAACCCACTTGTTTCCATTTTATGGTGCCTCCCGGGGGTGGTGTAAAATAAAAGAACAATCCACAAATTTTCCATCTCCACCATTTCCTCTGGCCTTATTTCGACTCCTTAAAGGGCTCCCATATAAAGAGGAAATTTTTATAAAATTTGCTGACAGCCCCTAGGGCTACCTATCGAAGTATGACCGACCTCCAATATTTTTTCAATACAAAGATTTTCTGTAAACATACTTGTCGTCTATCTTCAACTATTAAGGTTGTCCCCATACAGAAAAATAATTCTTTTTAAAGGCCGTTTCACACTATAATATAAGTGTTATTACTTTTGTGGAAAATGCTACTCTGACATGTTGAGATGTTATTGTCTTTTGAAATTGATGTTAGAAACCAGAATAATCTAAAAGAATATTCCCAGGGTTGGGAAACTTACACTTTTTGTGATATATAAAAGTAACTAAGTGTAACTACTTTTTTCTTTTTCTTTGTCCACTTAACATAATTAAATTTTTTAACTAGATCGATATAAGGAATCAGAAAGATCTAAAACGATGATGTCAGTGTTGGCCAATTTATCTTGTTTTGTATATAAAAGTAACTAGGTGAAATTAGTTTTTTCTTTTTGTTTACAAATTAAATATACTTTATGTTTTACGGCCCTTTTCACAATGTATAATTAAAAGCTAACAGGGAATTTAACGGCAAGTTTTGTATGAGAAACTGTCAGTTAAAGTTCACGTTAACTTTTACTCATACAATGTTAGAGAGATATAGTTTGGTATAAAAAATTTTAAAAATAATAAACATAGCTCCAAACGTGGAAAACTTAAAATATACCTGCTTTATAAAACTAATTAAATAAAACTATTTATTTCTTTGATAATATACCCTATATTTTCGAAAGAAATAAATTAGTATTAAAAATTAGAAAAATCAAAATTATGGTTCCAGGCTTGGAAATTTGTTGGTAAAAATATAACCAAAAATATTTTTATTCAGTTAAACATATTTCATTTTTTGTGGGAAGATCTTTACTCAAGATTTTTTTATATATGTTAACTTTTATATGGATATCTAGTTTAAGTATAAACGAGGACTTGTGCCATTTTGGTTATTATGATCTCTGCACAGTTAAGTTTAAAATCTTTGGTGTTTTGTTGGCAGATTGTAACGATTTCTTATTAATTTTAGTAAATGGAGATACAAATAATATTTATCGATTAAAAACAGGCATAACTATAAAATAAATAAAAGGAAATGTTAGATATCATTTCTCTGAAACTATTCCATTCTGTTAAACAAAATCGAAAAAATGCTTTAGGAATAAACCGTTTACATAATACTGCGATATAAACCATTTGTAACGGGATGTTTAAATTGAGACGCTAGACTGTTTTGCAACATCAAAGATGATTAAATTCGTGAAAATATAAAATAAGTTTGTTTACTTGGTACTAAAACTATTTTAGGATTAATAAATAGTAGCCCGGTTTTTGAACATCTCGAGAGCGAGTAAACAAGCCCCAAGTTTTTGGTATTGTATGGACGTGATGTTGACAACGGGAATAAGGGTGAATTTAAAATATTTTTTAAATACAGAGTGTGGAAAAAAATATTCAACTATTGCTAATATCGAAAATAAAATATTTTAATCAAATTCTTTAGTCGAAAAATACCGATAAGTGACTTACTAAAAATTGCACTAGAACAAAAATTATAAATTTTTTTACTCCATATACACGCAAAGAAAAAATATGGTTGAGGTAACCATAATCAAGCAGCAACATACTATGATTGAATTATATGGTTGCAGTCAAATCATATTATTGTCAATGGAAAAGCAAAGTTTAAATAGTATTATTTTCTCAGTTAATAATAATATTTTCTACAAAAACAATTAACTTTGTTATACGTAATCTAATTATTGTAAATAAGACAACACTATTGTTAGATGTGACTAAAATATAATTGAGACTTACCATACCATGTTCTAATATTATACGACCTTAATATTATTTTATGTAATAATAATATAATAATATATTGTTTTTTAATCATATATTTATTGGCAAATCTTTTGTTTAAAACAGCTGTGCGGTAAATCCGAAATAAAAATAAATTAATTATGTTGAAACAAAATGTATGTATGTATGTATAGAAATGTATACTTACATATATGTGTATACACGAAATACAGACACATCTATCTAAAGAGATATACATATGTACATACTATTTTTATGTATCTACCCTTTTGTTTATATTTTTTTTTTATTTATTTAACACCACGCGTTTACTACCGATAGCTTACAAACGAAACACTGAACTGACAGAAGGTATTTCGGAAAGAGATTTTTTTAAAAACTTAACATAGTATGGTTTTGGATAACATTGTATTGTTATTTACATCATATTATTTTTACACAATAATACAAATTATAATGTAGTCATAAATTTTTAACAAAACTATATTGTTAAACTCTAACCATATCGCACTTTCTTTGAATATAATAATGTAATTATTACATTCAAACATTACTCTGTTTATCGTAACGAAATTAATGTTTCAAATAACAATAACTAGTTTTCAACGACCACACATTTGTTTCAGAGAACATAATATTGTTTTCTCAACCATTTTACAACCACATCTTTTCTTTGCGTGTACGTACGTCGGTGAAGGTTAGGTTAGGTTAGCATGCCGCTGGTAAGGAAGAGTATAATTTAGAGTCCAGCTCACTTGGGTCCAATACCATGATCGCTTTGTGGTACCTGAGTGGTGAAGAGAAGCTAGTGAGAGAGGATGATAGGGAAGTGATAGAGAAGACAAGTGGCGAAGGAAGCGATAGAGGAAAGCTTCATTCTTTTACAATTCTGCATTTTTGCACGCTTATATCTAGTGTTGGAGCGCCTGCATCACTAGAACTTTTCCCACAACAACGGATACAAAGGACATTTAATGTAATCAGAAAAATGCATGGTGTTGTTATTTTGAATGACTGTTGGAGACAGGGCTTGAACCCAGGACCTTCTACTACTTCAGTCAACGCCACCCTCAATGTCAGTGAAGGGTATATAAGATTTGACACATTTCTACTTGTTTTTTTTACATACCCTAATCGAGCTCTCTAGCAGATTTGGTAATGTCTTTTATAATTATTTGCTGAACAAGTGTATTATGTAACGTTGTAATAATAATATACAAGACTATATTACAGACGATGCCTTATGCTCCTTATAAGAACTAAAGGATCTTATGTATATATCATATATATTACAGGTGCCATAAAAAAGCTAGGAAAAAATACCGCTTATTAAGATAAAACTTGTCAGTACAATTAAAATAGAAGAAAAAAAAATAGTTTGAAGTATCTGCTCATGTTTTGCTTTTTACTGTCTAATTCAGAAATACTAACCAGTACGAGTATCATATCTCAAATAATTCTTATTAATATCATATAATATTGGAATCCCTTCTTTATTATATATATGTAACGAATATCGTCTAGATATATGAAGCTTCTGGTTGCTACAGGGTGTTTTTTTAGAGGTATAGAACTTCGAATTGAAATAAAAGACAAGAAAATCGTTTTAATGTCCATCAATTTGGCTTTATTGGAAGGATAATTTTATGCCATTAATGTTTAAATATGATTTCGGGCATGTGGCCGCCGCGGCTGGCTCGAATAAAGCCAATTCTACAGGTCCAATTTTCAACCACTTTTTCGAGCATATGGGGCCGTATGTTGGCAATAACGCCACGAATGTTGGCTTCCAAGTCCCCTAACGTTTCTGGTTTGTTGGCGTAGACGAGCGACTTCACATATCCACAAAGAAAATAATCCAATGGTGTCAAATCACACGATCTTGGTGGCCAATTGACAGGTCCATTCCGCGAAATTATGCGCTCATCCAATGTTTCCTTCAATAAATCGATTGTGACGTGCGCTGTGTGGCATGTACCGCCGTCTTGTTGGAACCACAACTCATCCACATTCATGCCATCCAATTCGGGAACAAAATAGTCGGTTATCAGCTCCAATTGCTGTGCACGGTGGCGAATCGATTCATTCGGGTCCTCTTCAACACTTTGCTCTACAGCGGCAATTGTTTCTTCGGTGCGCACTGTTCGACGTCTCTGCGGATGCGTATTATCACATAGAGTAAACGTAGTGCGAAAACGATCCATGGTTAACCGAATTAATTGCTCTGATGGACGATTATGTCGACCATAAAATGGACGGAGCTTGCGGTAAACTTCGCGAACTGAACCATTATTTTCGAAATAAATTTGCACGATTTGCAAGCGTTGTTCTTTTGTCAACCTGTTCATGATGAAATGGCAAACCAAACTAAATATTAATCACTTGACAGCTGACAAAATGGCCGCCAGTTAAAAAAGTGATGCCAACTTAAAGTTCTATACCTCAATAAAAACACCCATTATATGTGAATCAGCCGTTTTATATGGGACATACATATATGTATATATATTAAATTGTTGAAGGTACAGTCCATGCATTTCAAGTTCAAGTTCTTATAAGTTCAATAATAAAATTGTCTATTCTACTAATGTCTGCCAAGTTATGCAACTTTTTAGTCGATACAAATTTAGTACAGTTGCTATAAGAGGATTTATTAAGTGAAGTACACACTATTAGGCATTTTCTTTCAAATTTTCTAATTCTTTCCATATAGATGGCGAGATGTTAATTAAAGTTCTAAATAATAGGATTTTAAAATCACTTTTTATGTATTTTGAATAAAATATAACCTTATAACTAAGAAACACTTTTCTTTTCTCTCACACAGCTGAATTAAGGCTTTGCAAAGTAAACTTTGCGTATCTAGAACGGGTAAATGTCCCACAGGCCCTACAAACTTTTCATGGTTGACACTTTCACCTAAAATTGTGTAATTCTTAAATTTTTTACTTTTATACAATATGGTTTTATTTTTTAGTTTTTGCAATTTCTTTTTATTTGATTTTTTTAATTATTGTTTAATACATTTCTGTTAAGCTCTTAAATAGATTTCGTATATTAATTTTTATAAAACTTAAGTTTTGCTTGAAGCCCATTTTTATTTTCAACAAACCAATAAAACATTAAGAAGCACACATAGTTATAGCCCTTTTAGACACGCAAAGTTTACTTTGCAAAGTCTTAATTTAGCTGTGTGAAAGACAGAGGGAGGAATAGTATCTCTTTCTGTCCTTCTCGCAGCTGAATTATGACTTTGCAAAGTAAACTTTCCGCGTCTAGAAAGGATATTTGTTATGTGTATCCGACAAAATGTTGATGACAATATCGCCAAAAAGTCATCAAAATAGTAGACAGAAGTAGCAACTTGGGAACTCTTAACACCATGCTGGCTCCAGGGTACATACATACTAACATATCGTCAGCTAAAATGCAAAAAGGCGTAAATAACAAAAAATTCAAAATTGAGTTTTTGATTGATTATTATGAATGCCATTAAACTACATGTCTTGACAAATTTTTACACTTCTGCCATCAGAAGTGATGCTCTTATTAACAAAAGCAAGGAGATGTAACTGCAAGTTTGTTAAGTTTTTGTTTAAATTTTTTGCTTCTCCTGTAAAATTATATTTTTGTTAGTTACGCCCTTTTGCATTTTAGCTAACGATATGTATGCATGTATACTTTTCAAATATTATGTAACAGGGATACTAAATTGTTCTTCATGCATTAAATTATGCATATATTTTAATTGGATTTAAGAATAATATAATAGAGTTAAATATAATAAATATAATACGTATTAAGGAAATAATCGTAGATTAGCCGGCAATTTAGAAATTGCTTTAAGAATGGTTTAAAATAACTCTTATTCAATAAGAAATCAAATACATAACTATAAACTTAAGCATTGATATTTCTTATTTAAAAATAAAAGAAAGATATCTGAATATATTTTAACAAAATCTTTAAAACTTCTCAAGAAGCCAAAAAAAAGGATTTATTTTTAACGCTATAAATTGTGAATACTTTTAGATAGTTTGTCCTAGTAGTAAAATATTCAGCGAGAGACGTGACCAATCCTCATATATAGAATCTGCCGAACGTAGTTCACAATATCTGGGTGGTGAAGCGGTTGGTAGTCGTTCAAGGAAAGTAACCACTCACTACAAGGAACAGTCAACGCTCCAAGCACACAATTCACCCAGAACTGATAAACAGGAAGACAAAGATTCTGTTGTGGACAAAAATATACGCAGTGTGTTTTCAATAAATTTTGGCCAAGGTTTACATTTATTTAACGTAAGTTATATGTAATTTTGTGGTTTTCATTAATAACAGCGTATGGGCGAAAATCAAAATTCTGCAGTAGAGACAGAAAAAGTTCTTTTTCAAGCTTATGCAAAAAAACTGTCTTAAAACTTTCTAAAAAACATTCCAATATAACAAACTGAAATCATATGGTTGAAATGAAAAATATTTAACATACGTTGTTATTAATGAAAACCACAAAATTTATTTATATGTAAGAAATCAAATCTGTACATTTGTATATATATATGTATATACATACATATAAGAATTAAAATAAATACTCGTATTTAGCAATTAATAAATATTTGAATTAAAAACTAATGTATTAATTTGTATATAGAATACAGTTCCATTTGTCAATCAAACACATTTCAATTCATATAACGATCAAATGGTTGGCGATCAACCAATTCAAAATGCGCCACCACAACCACAACCACCACCACCACTACCATCTTCGTCATCTCCTAGTGATAAGGCTTTTAAAGTTCAAAGAAGTCCCGAGGGAATACTGGAATTAATCTATAATGAAGATTATGTGACAAAAACGGAAAAGGATAAACTCAACCATTCTACTGATAAACAAAATAGCGGCTGTAAGTATAAAATTTTGAAATAGGGAAACAATATGTTTCGAATAGAAAGAATATGTTACTCAAATTAAGAATCAATAATTGCAGCATACAAAGAAAATTTCGAAAATATATTTCAAACTCATTTTTCCGCCGGACTTCCTTTGAAAAATGTAAGTTGTTATTTAGTTTGTTTGTATCTAAAATTTTTTGTATAATATTTTAGAATGTAAGTTATGATAAGGAATAATGGTAATATTTAATATTTAATAAATAACTCATTATAAATGTATAATAATAGATTTTATCTGCATATGTGTAAATTAATGCATGACTTAGCTTTTAGTTACTAATATGTAAAAAATGTACATACTTAAACTTCCAATATCGTACGATAATTGGCCTAAATAAAAATTACCCCAAATAAAAATTGGCCCCAAAATAACTGTGACAGACCACGTGCCTGTGCATCACAAAGTGCTTATAGAGATGACAGGAGACAGAAGATAATTTGTGTTTTCGGACGGTCTCGCTCCCTCAGTCACTGCGTCTTCTTTAAACGTTCTTTCGTGGTGGCATTTTTTAGCTTATTTTCATTTTATACTTTGCAACCTAATTCGCTGCGCCAATTTTGTAAATAAATGGCAAAAATTACAATTTTTTAATGCAATCTTTAATCATTTTAAAACAAATTTTTAATCGCCTTTAAAATAATAACTAGGATTGTCCGGTGGTCTAAATTAGACTACTTGACACCTATTATGTCTCATGCCAAAAATAAAGAAGAAAGTAGTCTTTTTTCAAGCAAATTTAAATCGCTTTCTGTTACTTTTTAGCCAACAACTTTAAAAAAATATTTATATTGTGCATATATACACAAAAATACCTTTTAAACCATATATCTTTCACCAATAATGGTGGACGGTAAGATTTTTAAAAATGTACGACAATAAAATGTGTGCCGTATTTATATAGTATAAGATAAGCTATTTCGCATTCTGTTTTTTAATTCAACACAACAAATTCTTTCGTTTAATTTTTTACAGTACAGTACAGTTCTCCCTTCCTCGCAGAATCTGCGTCACAAATTACACAGTGTGACAAAAAAAAACCCTACGAAGTGTTACTATTTTTGTGGTAGGTATTGTCGAGTAAAAGAACAATCTGTATTTGAAATTTTCCAAACACCTCCAAAATCTTGAGTTACGGGTAAAAAACCGGTTTTTCGTACCCGTAGAAACTTATCAACCTCTAACTAAGTTAAATATCAACCGATTTTATATTTATAAACGGATATATAAAGAAGAGACTAAGACCTTTTGAACCATAAATATATTGTTTCAGTAAATTTCAGATATAGGTATCACCAAATATAATTTTTTGGGTTTTTTTCGACACTTTTCTACTTGGGATTCGTTCTTAGGTATTTATTAAATATAATTAAATAAAAGTAATTCGCTGGTTTATTTTAAAAAATTCCTTAGAAATTGACTGAGTTATTAGACATTTTATTAAAATACTTTTTGTTAAAAAACTATCTGTATGATGTATTTCGCGTTTTATTTATACGCCTTCGGTATATTTAAGCTTCCAGGATGATGAAAGTACAATTTAATAGATGTATATCAACACAGAGTATAAAATTGGTACAACAGTGGTCGCCAAACTTTTTTCTTGGGAACCAAATTTTTCAAATATGTATAGCAACCTTAATAATCACCAAAATTTTTATTAATTATAGTATTTTTACATATTTACAATTTTACTCTTTGCAAATTTTTGATACCACTCTAACTTAAAGTTAGTATAACAGTGATTTGCAACGTGCGGCCCTCAAGCTGTACAAATTGTATAAATTGTTATAGGTATAGGGTACTAACTAGACATTGAGATGTAATCCAAACAAAATACAAGCTACTTTTCATTACAGTATATAAAACTACGATACCCACACCGAAATAAATTTTAAATTTGATGTAATTTAGCGGAATGTATGGTTGGTGCACGTAAAAATTTGGGTCTCAAGGAAAAAAGTTTAGCGACCACTGTTGTACCAGTTTTATACTCTGAGTTGATATATATCTATTAAGTTGTACTTTCATCATCCTGGAAGCTTAAATATACCGAAAGCGTATAAATAGAACTCGAAATACATTATACAGATAGTTTTTTAACAAAAAGTCTTCTAATGAAATGTGTAATAACTCAGTCAATTTCTAGGGAATTGTTTAAAACAAACCTGCGAATTGCTCTTATTCAATTATATTTTTTAAATACAGTTATAAAGAGTATGGTACCAGTACAAAAATACTGCCTACGATCGAGTCCAAAGTAGAAAAGTGTTTTAAAAAAAAACTAAAAAAATTATATTTGGTGAAAAAATACAGACATACATAGTATAACTAAAATTTACTGAAATAATATATACACATATGGTTCAAAAGGTCTTAGTCTCTTCTTTCTATAACCGTTTATAAATATAAAATCGGTTGATATTTAACTTAGTTAGAGCTTGATAAGTTCCCACGGGTACGAAAACCGTTTTTTTTTACCCGTAACTCAAGATTTTGGCGGTGTTTGGAAAATTTGAAATACAGATTATTCTTATGCTCGACAATACCTGCCAGAAAAATTGTAACACGTCCCAGATATTTCGATTTCATTAAAATTTGTCACTCAATGTTATTCTAGCTATTTTCAGACGTCAGTTTCTTCAACTTTCGTATCCTCTGTGCTTTGCATTTTTAGTTCCGTTTGGAACATAGGGTCCCAAAAAAAAAAATCCTTCACAATAACAAAAATGTTCAATCTTTGATAGAAAAGTTTACAAAGAAGTTGTTAAGTTTTTTTTATTAATAAATCTTAAACTTGTTTACTCTATTTGTCCTGATTTTTCTCCAGCTGATGATAAGACTGCAAAATATAACATCCATAGCCAGTGGAATAAATTGGAACTGGTAATTATTTAGGAAGTAATTTTTCTTTACTTCCAACGTATTAATAAGCGTGTATTTTTAACTTCTCAGAAATGGATTATAAGCAACATCCAGATAATTAATTAAAGAGCTAGGTTGGAGATCATTTGTAGTTTTCGCAAATACCTATTCATGGAGTATTATATTTTTATTTATAACAATCGGCCCTGTTCTGAAAATCACGTGATTTCAAAAGTAAACTATTAAAAGCGGACTTGATAGTGGGTTTTTATTGCTTTTTAAATTGTTTTCATTTATAATAGATTATTTTCTTCCAACTTCCAAAGATATAAATCGTGAAATTTACAAAAGCAATGATTAAGCTTTCATTAATTTTTTGAAATCACCGTGATTTGGCATGTCGTGATTTTCAGAACAGGCCAGAATATATTGATTTAAACAAAAAATTTAGGAAAAGGAAAATCAGTTTTACTCAATGTCATGAATTTGCCTTTGTATTGAACTTTGAAATTTTTGCAATTAAAATCCTATATAAAAATCATTAGAAATTACCCAAAATAGCACTACTTCCAGATCGCAAGTTCAAGATATTATTGACTTTCTTGTAAGCTCTTTTGTGTAACGGAAACAGCAAAAAAAAAACACTTGTATGAATATTACTTCTTCTGCATTAAAATGCTTGTCGTAAATCCTAAAAAAGTGATATATCCATTTTTTGATATTTTTATTAGTAACAGCCAGTATACCAAATGCCTAAAGAAAAATATTACAAAATATTATTAAGCTTGAAAAAGTATTGCAAATATATTGAAAAAGGTTTTCGTAACAATTGTAGAAAAATCAAAATGGAACCCTCGTGCTAATATTACATCCCAGCAAAAAATTTCAAAAAAGGTAATCGGGTTTGGAATTAAGCAGTTTTGGTGGAATCTGTTCTTTACCGGATTACCAACTTAATGATTTTAACAAGGCGTGAGACTAAAATAATCGATTCTTGAGAATACTTACTTTTTTTATTTGGCAACTTGTTCACGTAATCTATTTAATCTAAAAAAAATTATTCTCCTCATTTACCAACTTGTGCATAATTTTTTTAAATTTTAGGTAATGTGATTTGTAAGAGAGTAATGAAATTTGGTAATCAGAAAAGTAAGTCATTATATGGTAAGTAGTTCTGATGGTAATGTGTAATTTTTTTGCTGTGATGTATATTATTACTATAACTCTATCCTTGCAATTGTAAAATAAGTTAACTTTTTTTTTACTTTTGAAAAATAAAGATGTTAATTATTTACTACAATTTCATTTAGTATAACAACTTATGTTTTTCATGTTACAGTTGATTTTAATTTTTTCGCACTTTAATGCGATTACTACACAAAATTGCACGCTCACTCACATTGAAAATTAAAACCAATTTCACACATAAAATAGTTAATAAATTTGACAAGCCTTTCTCAATCGCCACAGTTATTGTGTATGACGTTTATAAGCATACTTTAGAAAAAGTTGTGTATAATAATAGTTTCTCAAGCATTGCTAAAAACTGCTTATAAATTCTGATTTTATAAACGTCATTATAAACTAAAAGCTTAAAATTCACAATTTGGATAAGCTTATTCTCAAATTGTATTGAAGTTTGATTTTTGTGTGGTATACTGGGCATTGTTTTCCATTTAATCTCACAATATGATGTATATACGTGTGTAAATAATTTCGCAGTTTCTTCAGCAGGTATATGTACGTTCTTATAATTTCTGATAAAAATTTTAAATAACATAATTTAAACGTCTTCTTTTATAATTTTAATTTATGAAAACACCAAAACACTTGTGAATACAATTTAAAAAAAAAATTAATTATGTTTAGTTACGTCAATGAGCTTATTTATTTACGTCAATGGTCACAAAAATAAAAAATTAACGCATGACCTCTTTTTTAATATGAGTAAATATTGAAAGAAATAACTTCTACACGCCACAGAGCCCAAAACACATGTTTTATTTAAGAATATAATATATGAACGATTATATCCGTGTGCAAAATAATATTAACAGAGTATAGAGTTTTGTGTTAATGCTCTTTGGAAAACTTAAATCATCAAGTTAAACTTGTGCACATTTCTCCCAGTTTTTATTTCAAAAAGTGTAAAACAACTTTCTCCAGCTCCTGAAAACACTGATTATGAACCCAACGAATACGAGTTCAGTTTTAGGAACGTTCTCCAGCTTGTAAATTGAAGAATTGCAAGACGATGTTGAAAAGTGTCAGTGTTTCCGGTCCAGGTTATTTGATTTCTTTTTCGTTGATGCTAGTTTTCGGTTGTATTAACTTCTACATCATTTTTTTAACGACCAATTATTTAGCTGTACTTTTTACTCAGATCAAATAAGTTTATCTTCTCAAGCACCGCACAGTGAAGCAAAAGGTGTAAAAGTGGCGTTTAATTGAAGTTTCAAAATTTAGTTTTTTTAATTAAATGTTATACTAAATAAAAATAAACAGTGGTGGCTATTTTTGAAAACTCATCGAAGAAGTGAAAATTATTATTAAAACGTAAACAAAGTTTCGAAAATTTTTTTTGTTTGTCGTGCATTTTCAAAGATATTTCCAGAGTTCTTATACCCCCTCCAATTAGTAACGCTTTTTACAAAATTTTTAGTATACATTTTCTAAACCATAACAAATTCTTAACCCTTCCTCTCCCCACCTACATCGTTAGGTAAGATGTGAACAGCCCCTAACGTTAGAATTTCAATGCGTTTCTCTCTTTTAAAAACGGTGAATTTTGTTCGATAAAAAAATACTAATTTTATATATATGTACAGTTTTCATTTTCATTGTAACTTTCACCAAGTCATCGCGTTTTCCAATTAAAAACCAATCGAATTCCTTAATGTTTCAAAGTTGGCCTTTTTCGATTTTTAAAGTAACAAAAAAATAAAATAAAATTTAGGTTATTTACTGCCAGTTTATAGAAGCCAAGTAGAAAATTATCGTCTTTCTATTAGCATTGAAAACAAAAACAAATTTGAGTTCTTCGTTTTTGTTTTCAATAGAAATAGGCAGTCGAGAATTTCTACTTGTCTTCTATAAACTGGCAGTTAATGTATGATATTTTTACTTAAATTTACCCTTAATTAAAAATGTTAAATATGACCATCAATTTATAATTAATAAATAAGTGCTTTATGTGAAATTTTTGTAATTTTTTTATGTGTACTCCAAAAATAGGCAAATTTGAAACATTAGCACATTATATCCTTTAATCTGACAAAAAAAATTTGTCACAATATTTAAAAACAAATTATTTTTGTGTAACAACTAAAATTTCTAAAAAAAATATTTTTCCACTAAGGCCCAATAATTCAGTTCTCAATTATATGTCATTTATCTTTAAGTACCATTTAAGTATCGAATTAATTTTTTCAGTACATAGTTGAGAGACATTTAAATGAAACTTAAATGCCCAAAATTGTATATTTAAATCCTACTTAAGTTTTACGACCATATCATATGTTATTGTGCTAGTGTGTGTTTACTGAAAAGATGTACATAACATCATGTGGTCGTATTAAAATAAATTTTGTTTAATTTTCATGAATATTTAACATATATGTATAATATATAGTTTCATATCATGGAAAAATAAATATAAAAATGCTTTCTGCTGCTCTTTTTGTTTAAAAAAATGTGTTTTTTTACAATTTTTGTTTTCCGCATTTTGATAATCTAACTTTCTTATTTATGATAAACAGCTGTTGTTTGAAAAGTCTTCTATAATACTGGGAAATTTTGTAGTGCTGCCGTACTTTCAATGTAATTTAATAAGAACTTTAGATAATCACTAAAAAAAATTAAACTACACTTAAGTGCAACTTAAATTTAAGTGGCAACTAGCTAAATGAGATGTAATTGAGAACTGTATTATTGGGGCTAAGACTTGCAAATCTAAATTTTTTTTGTTCTTTCAATATGTCATTATGATTGGTATTTCTTTTCAAAATAAAATAAGAAATACAAACATACCTCTTATTAAACTCATTTACAGTACTTCTAAGAACTATAGCACTCTTCAAATGATTTTTATATCTTCGTGTATATTCAAAGCAAACTTCCTCTTCCACTATGTCGAAGGAATTTCATCATGCACTTTTGATTGATTTTAATTTCTCTAACTTACTTCGGTACGAACTTTGAATCACATTAAGACTTAAGTATTTTCATACAAATTTTCATACCACTCATTCGAATCAGCACTTGATATTTTCCTTGCGACTGGTAAGATATATATTTTAAAATATTTTATAATATTTTATTTATTTACAATACTTAAATTAATGTTTTATTTGTAGATAAGAGCCTTTATATATAATCAGCTGTTTCCTACGTTGCAGTTACTTTACATTACAGTCGGGTAACTGAGCCTTAAGGCAGCTAATATATAGCATTATTAAGAAAATTCTAATTCCATATTAATTATTTGATCATTTAATATAAAATTTATTTGAAAAACTATATTAAGAATATATTTCAAAAATATTATTACTTGTGAATTCTCAAATGGTTTTTGAAAGTATATGCCTAAGAGGAGAGAATTTGACAGTTAAAAGTGAATGGTTGAAGTCTACTGATGATTTGGAAAAACACAAATGAAATGAATATAAACATGCTAAACCACCAACAAATAAATTTCAACTCATAATACAAAAGTAATCGCACATTTCCAACATAACATGCTGTTACTGTGCGACTATTGTGTTGAATTCTTTTTCATTGATCAATACGGAGGTATCTACATATATCGTCCCTACCATGTCAAACTATCCAATATGCAAATTTGTAATTTTCAGAAGAGCGCGGAGACCCGTCAATTGTAAGTTTAAGGTCAGCGTATTTCTAAAATTGACAGGCTTAAAAGATTTCTTATTTAATTATCTATCGTCCATCAGATTTCAACATTTTGAAACAAGGCATATTGTGTAAATTAGGGTACCAAGATAACGAATCTAAAAAACGAATTTTGCATATTGGATAGTTTGACGTGGTAGGGACGATATATGAAAATATAAATTAAAAAAGTTTGTTAGAAATAGTTGAAATTTACAAATTGGCATTACCTTGATTTAAAACTTCGTAAAAGGAAAACGAGACATAAATAGTCAATAAGTAGTCAATAGCTAAATAAAGCTGAAACTTTATTACAATTCAAGTGACTAGTTTTCCTGTTTTTATATTTCAATTACAAACCATATTTATTTTATCTTAATTTTTATTTTAATAATTTTTATAACAATATTCAAGGTTTGAAGCTTGGTTTAAGGTATAATGATTAAAATTAACAATATTGTTAAAAGTTGACAAGAAAATTATTTAAAATGCGCTATAATTATGCACACTGCTGTATATACTTGCTATTAGTCTGTTTTATTTTTGTCGTTTTGTTATTATGGGTTATTGTTACTTATGAATTATTTCTTAGCAATTAACATTGAAATGTTTATCATAATGTGACGTCCGTAAGTTATTAAAGTGATGTACATTATGTTGGTAATTGGTATTCGGGAAATGTTTAAAAATGTTATACGTAATATTAAAACTCATACAGACGTAAAACTGTTTGTTTGAGAGAAACCCCAATATACAATTCTTATATCAAGGTGCAAACTGTTCACTGTAACTTCACTTGGGTATAAAAACAACTTTTTAAGAGGACAAACCACTAAACGTGTTAAGTGCTTTGATATGACGAATCTTATTAACAGATACCACATTTTCATACAAATGATAAAAGCCAGATAGCATAAAAATAGAAGTTTTTATACGAACCAATAAACCATAAATAATATATATGTATATGAGCACCTAAAATCTAAAAGGCCGTAACTAACAAAAAATTCATAATAGGCATTTTGACTGATAATTATGTAAACAACAAAAAATACCTATTTCCTTAAAATTTTACACGGATAGTTAACTACATTGGCAACAATACGTAAGCCAAAAGGCAGTAATTTCACTTTTAACTAAAAAAAAAATTGGAACAAAAATGGCATCCGTTACTACGTTTATACGCGCGGCTTAATTACAAATAAAATTGTTAATTGTTGCCATATTATTGTTTTATTGCGACTTACTAACTCAGAAAACTATTCTCGATTAGCGCACTATTTGCAAATAAAATACTTAATGTTGCTTACTAACTTACTTACTTACTTACTTACAAATGTTTGCTAATAAAAAAACAATTGATAGAAGAAATTAATGACAATAAAAACAAATGATTATATGTTACTTTAAACATTTAAAAAATTTTTTTTGTTAACATAAATACCTTTTCTATAGAAGTGCTCAAGGTTTTAAACATTTACAAATTGTAAATTACAATGCCGTAGAATCAGTGAGTTAATTTATTTTCAAATATTTTTATTTGCAAATAGTGCGCGTATAAACGTAGTACGTGTTACTTTCGCTTTAACTTAATTTTTATACCCTTTACCAACAAAAATGGTAAAAGGGTTTATATAGGTTTGTCATTCCGTATGTAATTTCTATAATATCAATAAGCGACCCATAAAATATATATATTCTGGATCCTTATGCATAGGGAAGACGAATAAGCGATGTCCGTCTGTCCGTCTGTCCGTCTGTCTGTACGTGAAATCGGTTTTCCAAAGCTCCCAGAAAAGCTAGAGACTTCGTTCTTGGACTGGTGTGTCAGAAATTTTCCAAAATATATTGGTATTGAAATTCAGCAAAATCGAGCAGACGATTGCAGAGCTGGAAAACTTAAACTTTATTTTGCCGTATAAAAGTAACTACCGAAAACAAATTTTTATTTTTTTTAATAAATAAACTTATTTTACACTTCAATACGAGTAAAATTGGAATTTTAAATTAAAAAAATATAAAAAAATTAAAAAGACGTTTCCAGGGTTGGAAAACTTTAACTTTTTGTGTTATGTAAAATTAACTATGTCTAAAACTAAATTAGTATTTTCTCGAGAACCGTAAGAGCTACAGACCTGAAATTTGGACACAGTGTGTAGACCTTTGGCCACTACAACAAAAAATACATGAGAGTTGGAAATTAAAGGGTGTTCCAAAACGAGCAACGAAAAATGTTAAAATTCCATGTAATATACATACAATTGTATGTATGTATGTATATACACTTGAAATTTGTAAGGCTAGTGTGTTTTTATACAGACTACAAAAATTAACACTAAAATTTAAAAAAATTTAAATTAAAGGGTGTTCCATCAGTTAATGCAATTTTGACTATGCAATTTTGACAACTTGCTGTATCTTGAAAACCGTAAGAGCAAAACTCTTGAAATTTTCAAAAACGGTAAAACTAAAAAATCAAAAAATTATAAAATCGCCAAACCGAAAAAAATCGCAAAAAACAAAAAAAAAAATCGCCAAAATGAAAAAAAAGCACCAAATTACAAAAAAAATGTCTAAGACTAAAATAAATCGCGAATAACCGGAAATTTGTTTAAATGAAAAAAAATCGCTAAAATGAAAAAAAATCGCCAAAATGAAAAAAAATCGCCAAAGAGAAAACAACCCAAAAAAACAGAAAAAAATCGCCCAAATGAAAAAAAAACCCC
Organism: Tachina lurida; assembly: GCA_944452675.1. Lineage (NCBI taxonomy): Eukaryota > Metazoa > Arthropoda > Insecta > Diptera > Tachinidae > Tachina > Tachina lurida. The sequence continues at coordinate 122,197,630 of OX101752.1, read as the reverse complement.
AAAAACAGGGAAAAATAGGCAAAATGAAAAAAACCCAAAACAGGAAAAAATCGCCAAAATGAAAAAAATCTCCAAAATCAATAAAAGCCCGAAAAACAAAAAAAAAACCCCAAAAACAGGGAAAAATTGGCAAAATGAAATAAAACCAAAACAGGAAAAAATCGCCAAAATGAAAAAAAATCGCCGAAATGAAAAAAATCGCCAATAACGAAAAAAAACCCAAAAACAGGGAAAAATCGCCAAAATGAAAAAACCCAAAACAGGAAAAAATCGCCAAAATGAAAAAAATCTCTAAAATGAAAAAAGCCCGAAAAACAGAAAAAAAAATCGCCAAAATGAAAAAAAACGTCAAAATGAAAAAATCTCCAAAATGAAAATAAACCCCCAAAAACAGAAAAAAATCGCCAAAATGAAAAAAAATCGCCAAAAGGAAAAAAGCCCCAAAAACAGAAAAAATCGCCAAGATGAAAAAACCCAAAAACAGGAAAAAATCGCCAAAATGAAAAAAAATCGCCAAAATGAAAAAAATCTCCAAATTAAAAAAAGCCCCAAAACCCAAAAAAACAGAAAAAAATCGCCAAAATGAAAAAAACTCCCAAAATAGGAAATAAATCGCCAAAATGGAAAAAGAATCGCCAAAATGAGAAAAAAGCAACAAAACTGAAAAAATCGTTTAAACTGAAAAAAACTTCAAAAAAGCAAAAGAGCCAGATTAAAAAAATGCTCAAAACGAATGTACGGAACCCTTCGTGCGCGAGTCAAAGTCGCACTTTACTGAATTTTTTAATATTAAAGGAATTAAATGAAACTAAGTTTTTTCTTATTATACCCTTTACCAAAAAATGGTAAAAGGATATATATAGGTTTGTCATTCCGTTTGTAATTTCTATAATATCGATGTTGACAAGAGTGAATGTAAAATATATCTTAACCACAGAGTGTAGAGTAAAATATTCAACTATTGCTAATATCGAAAATAAAATAATTGAATAAAATTCCTTAATCGAAAAATACTGAAAGTTCACTTACTATTAATTGCTTTAGAGAAAAAAAATATCAGAAAACAAATATGTATGTATGTATCTGTATACTATATATATATATATATGTACGTACGTTGGTAAAGGGTATATAAGATTCGGCACAGCCGAATATAGCACTCTTACTTGTTTATTTGTATATTGTATATTCAAAATAAAAGGAATACATATTTTACATAGTTTTACTAAATAGAATAAATAGTTAAGCACTAAACACATAGACCACAGAATGATACATGGCTACACTGCTACAAATTCCGCTGGCAACAAATGTTGCTTTGTAGCCAGCCACTTAACTATTTTGAAGACGGCAGCAGCACCATAAATAATGGGTGTTTTTTATTGAGGTATAGAACTTTAAGTTGGCATCACTTTTTTAACTGGCGGCCATTTTGTCAGCTGTCAAGTGATTAATATTTAGTTTGGTTTGCCATTTCATCATGAACAGGTTGACAAAAGAACAACGCTTGCAAATCGTGCAAATTTATTTCGAAAATAATGGTTCAGTTCGCGAAGTTTACCGCAAGCTCCGTCCATTTTATGGTCGACATAATCGTCCATCAGAGCAATTAATTCGGTTAACCATGGATCGTTTTCGCACTACGTTTACTCTATGTGATAATACGCATCCGCAGAGACGTCGAACAGTGCGCACCGAAGAAACAATTGCCGCTGTAGAGCAAAGTGTTGAAGAGGACCCGAATGAATCGATTCGCCACCGTGCACAGCAATTGGAGCTTTGTCCATCAACTTTATGGAAGATTTTGAAGATTTTGAATGTGGATGAGTTGTGGTTCCAACAAGACGGCGCTACATGCCACACAGCGCACGTCACAATCGATTTATTGAAGGAAATATTCGATGAGCGCATAATTTCGCGGAATGGACCTGTCAATTGGCCACCAAGATCGTGTGATTTGACACCATTGGATTATTTTCTTTGGGGATATGTGAAGTCGCTCGTCTACGCCAACAAACCAGAAACGTTAGGGGACTTGGAAGCCAACATTCGTGGCGTTATTGCCAACATACGGCCCCATATGCTCGAAAAAGTGGTTGAAAATTGGACCTGTAGAATTGGCTTTATTCGAGCCAGCCGCGGCGGCCACATGCCCGAAATCATATTTAAACATTAATGGCATAAAATTATCCTTCCAATAAAGCCAAATTGATGGACATTAAAACGATTTTCTTGTGTTTTATTTCAATTCGAAGTTCTATACCTCTAAAAAAAACACCCGTTACATATGTGGTGCCGCTTTCAAATACTTCTTATTTATAAAAATAAAATAGTTTATTCAAAAATATAAAAACAAATCAGTTTATTTCTGTATATTTTTTTTGGCGAATTTTAATATTTATAGGTTTAGTTAATTTTTTCAATACTGTTAGCAATTTTTCGCTAACTTGCGATCTCTTCGCGTTTTTTCGCTTTTTTCCAAACTTTTTGCATTTTCAATAGCTTTTGCTATTTCTAATCAATTTTAAGCCTTTCTACCGATTTTTCAACTTCTCGCCAATTTTTGCAAACTTCGCGATAAAAGCGACTTTTTGCATGCTTTCAGTCTCCTAACAGTTTACCCGATTTTTAAAGAATATTAGACTCTGTTATTACCTCGCTATAAGTAAGTTTTTGCGGATTTTCGCCGTTCCGCGACTTTTACCGAACTTTTTGCATTCCTTACAGTTTTGGCAATTTTTGATCAATAGTATGGCTTGGTAAGGTTCGGTATAAAAAACTACTTCTTGCAAGTTTTTGGATTCCTAAGAGTTTTGCCGATTATTAAACAATATTAGACTTTGTTATCATCCCGCTGTTGGTAACTTTTTGCGAATTTGCTTAATTTTCGCATAAATATATTACTTTTGTAAGTAGCATTAAAATTTTATAAATTTTGTTTTTTATTTTGCCATAAAAAATATATCTTGACACTAATTTGATTTACATATTTTGCTATATTGTCAGCACTGTTTCAGCACTGTTTTTGGTTTGTAGTCCTCAAAAATAGAAATAAGTTTAATTACACCACAACGACAAAATCATCATATTCTAAAATTTTCATCATTTATTCTAAAATTTTTCTAGTAAGAAATAAATAGCCTTGAATCTATTAAGTTTTTCGAATCTCCTGTAAAAAGGTAACAAGTTCAGTTACGGCTTTTTGGACTCTAGCTAACGATATGTAAATGAGAAAGCAATTTTTTTTATCTACTAACTAGCAACTAGTTATTTTAGATACGCAGTAAAAAAACGATATATCCCTTAATTAAGCGGCATTTTAGAAATTGTTCGCCCCAACATAGGTCGTCTGTAAGATTCAGTATCAATTTAATTGTTATTTATTTTATTTGGTTATACCAAGGCAGATCAATAATTACCTAATTAATTGGCAGTTGCATGCAGTCTCATGCAAGAATTTGTCAAACACCTTAAAGATCCCTAAATAATGGCAATACGGCAACAATGTCTACATCAAGAACTAATTTTGATGGAATGACATTCAGTGTCTGTTATTTTAGAAATTGTGAGACTTGGTATTTCGTGTTCTTTGTTAATTAATATTTATACAAATGGATGATCGCAAAATTATTCAATGCGCTAGTGCCACAGTATGCTTCACAACAATAAGAAAAAAATTAAGACAACCTAAAATACGGCAAATAAAATGAAAGAGAAGAGCAGGGCTTAATATACGCACCACCAAAGTATTCGTTTTGTACTCTGCATTCCTTATTAATGAAATTTGTCATTGTATTAATGAAAAGCGTTCAACGTAATGGTTTCATTCCCGTTACGAAGTGTTTTTCTTTCAGTGTATGGCATTATGGCGAGTCACCTATAATCAAATACAGTATTGCCCATTATTTTAGTTCGAACAGCTTTTATTTATTCTACTGTCAAAACATATTTTATGATTAGTTATATAATTTATTAATTTAACGCTTTGAAATATAAAGAATCAAAATAATTTAGTTTATCACTTAATGTATTATGAAATTTTGAGTTTGTGAAATGAAGTATGGTGCACCATGAAGTGTACAAGAAAAATACACAACTGTTGTACAATGGTTTTGTGAGTTTCTTATTTCCTTATTCTCTATATTTACTGAGCACTTAATTACAATTACAATGTTCACTCTTAAAAAAAAATACAATATTGTGAACTTTTCAATGTCTTGCGCACACCTCTACAAAAAACACAATGGACTAAAATTTATAAAACTGCTAACACCACTAAGTTAAGTACAATTTTTATTTTGTTCTGAGAAATTTACAACCACCCAAACACAAATAATTTTCTTACACGGATTAAATATCACAAAATCTTATCGCACAAATATGTATATTTATGCACTTTATCTGCACATTTTGATTTCTTTTTAATAGCATGCATACATTTAGTGAGCCAAACTGAGTTTTGACAATTGTTGTAATCTATTTTTTCAGGGACCGAAAATAACTGTTATTTTTGAATTTTTGATTAAAAAAAGCAACCTCAAGGAAATGTCGGAGAATGAAACCAAGTATACCATTTTGCAAGTATTGGACCAAATTGTCAGAAAATACGATGCTTTTTAAAAATCTGACTTTTATTTTTTCAAGCAAAAATAAAAGTTATTTTTTGACTTTTATTTTTTTGAGCAAAAATAACAGTTATTTTTGACTTTTATTTTTTCGAGCAGAAATAAAAGTTATTTTTTGACTTTTATTTTTTCTAGCAAAAATAACAGTTATTTTTGACTTTTATTTTTTCGAGCAGAAATAAAAGTTATTTTTTGACTTTTATTTTTTCGAGTAGAAATAAAAGTTATTTTTTGACTTTTATTTTTTTGAGCAGAAATAAAAGTTATTTTTGTGTTTTCAACCCCTTTGACAAAGAAATTATTATTTAATATTCCAAATATTCTTTTCTAAATAAGTAAATTTAACGATTCACTATTGCAAAAGCGCCAAAATTTATAATAAATATAATGAATTTATCACAAAATAACTTTTATTTCTGCTCAAAAAAATAAAAGTCAAAAAATAACTTTTATTTCTACTCGAAAAAATAAAAGTCAAAAAATAACTTTTATTTCTGCTCGAAAAAATAAAAGTCAAAAATAACTGTTATTTTTGCTCAAAAAAATAAAAGTAAAAAAATAACTTTTATTTCTGCTCGAAAAAATAAAAGTCAAAAATAACTGTTATTTTTGCTCAAAAAAATAAAAGTCAAAAAATAACTTTTATTTCTGCTCGAAAAAATAAAAGTCAAAAAATAACTTTTATTTTCTGACTTTTACGATAAAAGTTATAACAGTTACGGTCCCTGTATTTTTTCTTAATGTTTTTGTAATATTTTAATATTAAACGCAATTTTCTGTTTTCATATGATCCCAATGCACAAAAATACATTCAAATTGTTATTAAATATATTGAAAAAGCAAAATTAACAAAATAATTTTTATTTTTTAGAAACAACTGACGACATCATTGCCCGCTGCGGATAGTGGTAAGTAATTGTATTCATTCTATTTGATGTATCCACAATATTTATTTGTACTATTTTAATTATTTCGTTCAAACATATTTGTTTTTCTGTTTATGATTCGATTAGGGTAAAGTTCGTACCGCACTGCAGTGCACTGTAAGATAAATTACATGTAATAATTTTTAAGGAACAAATTGCACTAAAGACCATTCTAAATTGTTATGAAAACACTAGCAGAACAGAGAAACATTATGTTTTCGAAGGCCGCCGCACCTTCATCATAAGCGTTCTTCTACTTGGTCCACTGTGCGAGTTGATAATTGGTTTAAACTCCAGCGCTATATATCGTTGGTCGAAAGTAGAAAGGCCCTTACTCAAATAACTGTAACTTTACAGGAGGGAGTAATAATATAATAATAAGCAGTATAAATGCTTGTACAACTGCTTTGTAAAACTGCATGTAAAGCGTTATTTTTATACCATTCACTAAAAATGGTAAAGGGTATAATCGTTTGTCATTCCGTGTGTAATTTCCACAATATTAATAAGCGACGCTTAAAGTATATTTATTCTGGATCCTTATGCATAGGGAAGACGAATAAGCGATGTCCGTCTATCCGTCTGTCTGTCTATCAGTCTGTCCGTCTACTCGTCTGTCTGTGTGTGAAATCGGTTTTCCGAAGCTCCCAGAAAAGCTAGAGACTTAATTTTTGAACTGGTGTGTAAAAATGGTCGGAAATAGATTTTTATTGAAAATCAGCAAAATAGAGCAGACGGTTTCAGAATTGAAAAACTTAAACTTTATTTTGCCATATAAAAGTAACTAGCTAAAATTTATTTTTGTTTAATTTTTGTTAAATAAACTTATTTTATAATTCAGTACGAATAAAATTGGTATTAAAAATAAAAAGAAATAAAAACAAGTAAGAGTGCTATATTCGACTGTGCCGAATCTTATATACCCTTTACCAAGGTATGTATATATAGTGTACAGATACATACATAAGTACATACATACATATTTGTTTTGTGATAAAATTTATAATTTTTTGTTATTTTGCAATTTTTAGTAAGTGACCTCTTGGTTTTTTTCGACTAAAGAATTTGCTTGAGTAAAGTTCTTCCTAAAATATGAAATATATTTAACTGAAAAAATAATTATTTTTGCTTATCTTTTTGCCCAATTTTATTTCGAATAAGCGATGTCCGTCTGTCCGTCTGTCCATCTGTGTGGCAGAAATTTTCCAAAATAGGTTGGTATTGATATTCGGCAAAATCGGGGAGACGATTGCAGAGCTGGAAAGCTTAAACTTCATTTTGCCATATAAAAGTAACTACCGAAAACAAATTTTTATTTTTTTTAATAAACAAACTTATTTTACACTTCAGTACGACTAAAATTGGAATTTTAAATTAAAAAATATAAAAAAATTAAAAAGACGTTTCCAGGGTTGGAAAACTTTAACTTTTTGTCTTATGTAAAATTAACTACATGTGTCTAAAACAATGATGCGCACACAATGCCCCCGGGGGCCGAACACTTTTCGCGATTTACACATACACAACAGGAATGTTGACGAAGCGCACTACAACCCAGTAAAAAAAATTGGAAGTCATTCTAAAGGAACTACATTTTCATTACTTCCAAAAAAAACGATATTTTAATTTGCGGATAGTTAGCAGAAAACCAAGTAGAAGTTTATTTTAGTCATACAAAACCTTGTAATTCGTCTATAGTTTTAGAAATTACTCACCAGAATTTTAAAAAAATCGATTATTTTGAAGAAATTTATGAACTATTTTTGGTCTAAAATTTTTAAGTTATTTGCTTAAATTTACATGAAAATACTGTTTCGCGTTTAAGTTCATATAAAAAGAAACTAATTGTTAAAATAGGTAACTATTAACCATTTTTACTAGATGAAAATATTATCATAGAACACAAAAAAGGACATTTTTCTTAAAATCGCTTCCAATTCGGTGACCAGGCATCGAAAAAGAGAACTTCTTGCAATGACAACCCTATGTAAAAATCATTAGATCGGATCGAAATTTGCACTACTTCCAGATCGCAAACTCTACATTTTCATGACTTTTTTGGAGTGTCTTTTTTTACTGGGAAAGAGTACAAAAGTTATAATTTTATTCAGTTGTATGCCAAATTTTAAGCAAGAAGGTTGATGTCGCTTGATTTGTTATAATGCAACAACAAAATACACAGTTGAGATTACAAGTTAGAGAAAAAGAGAAGAACAACTGAGTATTTTTATGATTTTTTTTCTAGCATTTCAATACACTTGGAATAATTGTATGTTTACATATTAACCATTTTTTATTATTTTGAAATGTGGAAGGTATATTATGAGAAAAAAATTTTATTTTCACTAAACATATTTAATGAAGCTGAGTGCCTTGTATGCAATCAAAAATTAAAAAAAATAAGTGCATACAGTTTTAAGCGTCATTATGAAAGTCGCCATTTAGAACTGTGTAGTTTGTCAGGGGAGGACAGAGATAGGCTTATAACAAAATTATAAAAGAATTTGGAATTGAAAAATAATAAAGCTTTGCGTGATTGTAAAATCAATACAAATACCGCAACATGCAGCCAACTAAAGGCTACATACCTAATTGCCTTAGGTTTAGCAAAAAAGGGGCGGCGTAAAACAATCATTCGTAATTGAACTTATTTTTATTTCCACTTAATCTTTTTCATGGATATACTATTTAATTTTTTTAATGCTTCATTCATACTTCAGTTCATGTTATTAATTAAACATAAAAAATGTTGTATACAAAAACATTATTCAATACATTTACCAGCAAATTTCTCCCAGTGCACTCACCACTACACACATTTTTAAGCTGTTCCTCTTTGTGGACAACGCTGGTCTAAAACTATGTCTGTCACAGGGTATTTTTTCGAGAACCGTAAGAGCTACAGACCTGAAATTTGGACACAACAACAAATATATGAGTAATATATATATAAATATATATATATATATATATATATATATATATATATGTAATATACATACAATATATTTAATATAGTTACATACAATTGTATGTATGTATGTATATACACTTGAAATTTTTAGGGTTAGTGTATTTTTATACAGACTACAAAAATTAACACTAAAATTTCAAAAAATTTAAATTAAAGGGTGTTCCATCAGTTAATGCAATTTTGACTATGCAATTTTGACAACTTGCTGTATCTTGGAAACCGTAAGAGCAAAACTCTTGAAATTTTCAAAAACGGTAAAACTAAAAAATCAAAAAATTATAAAATCGCCAAACAGGAAAAAATCGCCAAAAACAAAAAATAATCGCCAAAACGAAAAAAGCATTGTTAATACCAGACTCGTTTGCCTGGCTTAACTGAGATGTAAGTGGTGGGGCTTATCCAAGTGGTACACAAGGATAAGCAATTTAAAGAATGTTGATGTTTTTTACCCAAGTGATACACAAGGATAACTCAAGTTGTGGAGGAATCAATTAGTTATTCAGGTAGTACACCAGGATAATCTAATTGACTCAAAGAAGTGAAGTGTGTGACGATTTAAGTAGCAATCATAAATTTTATTCAATAATTTTAATATTTATACAAAAGGTAAAAATTAACTTAAAACTAAGACAATAACAAAAAATAAAATAATAAAAAAAATCAATAAGAGTACAAACATAATTTAAAACGGCCAGAAACTGTTAATTATTATCTTGCCAAATTCATTCCCATCGTAAGCTAAGCAAAACAGATATTCAATTTCACTACTGTCTGGCTGGTAATTTGAAACACACGTGGAAAATAAAAAAATGTTTTATTTATTTCGTAAATTATGCTGACATGATGGTTCTCATACCTGACTTGACAAATGTGTGAGAAATAAATTAATTTTATTTTAATTAAATTGTGGGAAAGAATTTAAGTGTACTTGAGACTTGGCAAAAATATGAATAAACAAGTAAGAGTGCTATATTCGGCTGTGCCGAATCTTATATACCCTTTACCAACGTACGTACATACATATTTGTTTTCTGAACAAATTTATCATTTTTTTAAAGTTTCCATCTTTGGAGCTATAATTTTCATTTTTCAAATTTCATGCACCAAACTTTTCTTTCAGAAGCATAAAATATATTCAATTTATAAAGAAAAAGAAAAAAATTTTTAGACCTATTTAATTTTACATAACACAAAAAGTGTAAGTTTTCCAACCCTGGAGTCATAATTTTGGATTTTTCTGATTATTGATACTAATCTAGTTCTTTAAAAAATACATAAAATATGTTAAGTGAAAAAAGCAAGAACGAAATAAGGAAAAACTTAGTTTCATTTAATTCCTTTAATATTAAAAAATTCAGTTAAGTGCGACTTTGAATCGCGCACGAAAGGAAGGTTTTTTGCTTTTTTGAAGTTTTTTTCAAATTAAAACGATTTTTTCAGTTTTGTCGCTTTTTTCTCGTTTTGTCTGTTTTAGAGGTTTTTTTCATTTTGGCGATTTTTTTCTGTTGTTGGGCTTTTCTTCATTTTGGAGATTTTTCTCATTTTGACGATTTTTTCTTTTTTTTGCGTTTTTTTCGCGATTTTTTTGGCGATTTTTTCTGTTTTTTTGTTTTTTTTTTTCGTTTTGGTGATTTTTTACATTTTGGCGATTTTTTTTCATTTTGGCAATTTTTTTTCTTTTTTTTAGGTTTTTTTTCGTTTTAGTGATTTTTTTCATTTTGGCGATTTTTTTTCATTTTGGGGGTTTTTTTTATTTTGGTGATTTTTTTCTGTTTTTAGTTTTTTTTCGTTTTGGCAATTTTTTTTTTCTTTTTTTGGCGATTTTTTTTCATTTTGGCGATTTTTTTCTGTTTTTTTTAGGTTTTTTTCGTTTTAGCGATATTTTTCATTTTAGCAATTTTTTCGTTTTTTTTGCGATTTATTTTAGTCTTAGAAATTTTCTTTTAATTTAGTACTTTTTTTCATTTTGGCGATTTTTTTCTGTTTTTTGGGGTTTTTTTTCGTTTTGGTTATTTTTTCCATTTTGGCGATTTTTTTTATTATTTTGGCGATTTTTTTCTGTTTTTAGGTTTTTTTTTTCGTTTTGGTGATTTTTTTCATTTTGGCGATTTTTTTTTCATTTTGGCGATTTTTTTCCATTTTGGCGATTTTTTTCATCATTTTGGCGATTTTCTTCTGTTTTTAGGTTTTTTTTCGTTTTGGTGATTTTTTTCATTTTGGCGATTTTTTTTTATTTTGGCGATTTTCTTTCATTTTGGCGATTTTTGTTTTCATTTTAGCAATTTTTCCGTTTTTTTGCGATTTATTTTAGTCTTAGAAATTTTTTTTGAATTTGGTGCTTTTTTTCGTTTTGGCGATTTTTTTCTGTTATTTAGGTTTTTTTCTTTTTTGGCGATTTTTTTCATTTTGGCGAATTTTTTCTGTTTTTTAGGGTTTTTTTCCGTTTTGGCGATTTTTTTTCAATTTGGCGATTTTTTTTTTCATTTTGGCGATTTTTTTTTCATTTTGGCGATTTTTTTTCATTTTGGCGATTTTTTTCTGATTTTTAGGCATTTTCTTTTTTTGGCGATTTTTTTTTCATTTTGTTCTGTTTTTAGGTTTTTTTTTTGTTTTGGCGATTTTTTTTTTCATATTAGCAATTTTTCCGTTTTTTTGCGATTTGTTTTAGTTTTATAAATTTTTTTTTTAATTTGGTGCTTTTTTTCGTTTTGGCGATTTTTTTTCTGTTTTTGGCGATTTTTTTCATTTTGGCGATTTTTTTTCATTGTGGCGATTTTTTTCTGTTTTTTAGGGTTTTTTTTCGTTTTGGTGATTTTTTTCATTATGGCGATTTTCATTTTGGCGATTTTCTTTCTTTTTGGCGATTTTTGTTTTCATTTTAGCAATTTTTCCGTTTTTTTTGCGATTTATTTTAGTCTTGGAATTTTTTTTTTAATTTTGTGCTTTTTTTCGTTTTGGCGATTTTTTCTTGTTTTTGGCGATTTTTTTCGGTTTGGCGATTTTATAATTCTTTGTTTTTTTTGTTTTACCGGTTTTGAAAATTTCAAGAGTTTTGCTCTTACGGTTTCCAAGATACATCAAGTTGTCAAAATTGCATAGTCAAAAGTGCATTAACTGATGGTACACCCTTTAATTTAAATTTTTTGAAATTTTTGTGTTAATTTTTGTAGTCTGTATAAAAATACACTAACCTTACAAATTTCAAGTGTATATACATACATACATAGAATTGTACGTATATTACATGGGATTTTAACATTTTTCGCTGCTCGTTTTGGAACACCCTTTAATTTGCAATTCTCATGTATTTGTTGTTGTAGCGGCCAAAGGTCTACACACTTTGTCCAAATTTCAGGTCTGTAGCTCTTACGGTTCTCGAGAAAATACTAATATTGTTTTAGACATAGTTAATTTTACATAACACAAAAAGTTAAAGTTTTCCAACCCTGGAAACGTCTTTTTAATTTTTTTATATTTTTTTAATTTAAAATTCCAATTTTAGTCGTACGAAAGTGTAAAATAAGTTTATTTATTAAAAAAAAATAAAAATTTGTTTTCGGTAGTTACTTTTATATGGCAAAATGAAGTTTACGTTTTCCAGCTCTGCAATCGTCTGCCCGATTTTGCTGAATTTCAATACCAATCTATTTTGGAAAATTTCTGACACACCAGTCCAAGAACGAAGTCTCTAGCTCTTCTGGGAGCTTCGGAAAACCGATTTCACGTACAGACAGACGGACAGACGGACAGACGGACAGACGGACAGACGGACAGACGGACATCGCTTATTCGTCTTCCCTATGCATAAGGATCCAGAATATATATATTATATGGATCGCTTATTGATATTATAGAAATTACAAACGGAATGACAAACCTATATATACCCTTTTACCATTTTTGTTGGTAAAGGGTATAAAAAAGTTAAACAAAAAAAAAAAAGTAAGCGTTTTGCTTAAATTTTAATTCAACTAGAGATTCTTTTTATTTTGATACCAAATAAAAAGAATCAAAAGAATTAACATATTGCGCCCCCAGGGGGATTGTTAATAACAATAGGCAGTTTAACTGAACACTTTCCGGCAATTTATGCTGCAGTAAATTAAGCGCCAGGGTCCAACGAAATGTTCCAGCTTGACCTGGGTGATGGCAGTGGTGCTATTGGACGCGTATTGAGTCTTCTTTTTACTAATATTTTGATTAACAGGATGGTTAGCAATGTTAAAATCAGAGCCAGTCCCACATAGCTGACTGCCAAGCTATGCACGCCATGATTCATGGTTGGGGTGGGTATATTCCGCATCTGTTCTCTTACCTCCTCTTGCAGTCGGGTTAAGTTTCCCATGATTCTTAGGTCTTGTAAAGTTTCGGTTATATTGAAGACCTTTTGTTGTAAATGGGGCAATGAAACTCCAGAGCTTGTATAGGAGGGATACAAAGTCGAGGTAATTGTTTGGTGCCCATATACGGTAATCAACTCATTTTTCATTGAACATCCTGCTGGCAAGGTAAGCAATAAAGGGTTGCATTTGTATACTTATAAGTATAGACAAACCACATACACCATGGTATGTACCATGTAATTATGGTGAGAGCGAGAGAACTTGTATAACAGTTCTTGTATGTGTTTGCATTTCGAAATGGCAATACAATTAAAACAGATAACAATTGCTTGTTATATTGCTGCTTAGGAACTGTTTGTATATGTTTTTGCTCACAAAAACATATTGTAACACAGGTATATGAAAAAAAACACTGGTACAACAAATAAATGATGAGCAGCAGAAAACCATAGGAAATATTTCTTACGCTTTGTTCACATTATGAACATACACACTTACTATGTAAAATTACACTTTTTTGTACACATAATATTTTATATTGTATATGCAAAAAATGGTTCTAATTTTACAAAATATGCATAGAAAATTCAAGTTAATTGGATTTAGTCAGAATTTTTAATAATTTGTGTAATTTGTGCGTGGTATTAACACTTGCCAAATAAATAATTATTACAATTATATTTTGGTTTGTTTTTTTTACGCAGATATTTGAAGCTTTTCTTGATTAATTAAGATGTACAACAGTGAAAGGAACACTGAACACAATATAACCTACTTGACAGTATAGGTTCTATTATACTATCAAAGGTTAATAAAACTATATACTCAATTAGTGATTTTGGTGACCAACTTTATGGGCCTCCATAGACTTAGAAAATCAGTACACGCTCAAGTTTTTGTCCAACAGCTAATTCAGGCTTGGTGGTAGTACTTATATATGTGACTATACATACCATAATGTAGCTAAGAGTTCACTAAAGGCCAAACCCATGATGTCGACAACGTTCGACTTGTCCCACATTTACATTCAAAACAAAAAAAATTTAAATTTTTTGTTGTTGTTTCAAATGTAAGAGTACGACAAGTCAATCGTTGTCGATATCGTGGGTCAGGCCCTAAATGTTAATATTTTACGAAAAATATAATTTCTATTTGCCTTTGGACTTTTAACGTATTGCTAACAATATTTGAAAAAGTTGTAACTAAGTTAGACCTGAACTAGTTTTGTAAACATATCAATATAACCTGAACGTGGCAATTTTGTAATCAATTGCAAGTTTAAAGTTTAAAAAATTGCGAAAAGAATATTTTTTTTACAACCTATAGATATTTTATATACAACCTATAGATAAGACTGATTCTAACAAAAATTTAATTGAAAAGGAAGTTAATAAATATAAAAATACTATTATACACCTACAGTGTGATTTAAATATTTTGAAATGGTGGGATGATAGAAAAAATGAGTTTCCGCTGTTATATAAGCTAAGCTGCCGAATATTCTCTATACCAGCATCTAGTGCTCCTTCCGAAAGGATATTTTCTGTAGCTCGGGCACTAATAACAGATAAACGATCACAAATTGGTACTAATGAAAAATCATTCAATGAAATTTTATTTGTGAATATTAATTCAAAGAACTGAATTTTGTTTAAGCCTATCATATACATATGTATGTATATATGTGCATACATACCGATACCTTAATGTAGAAAGCTCTAACTCATTTTTGCAAACGAGACTTGAAGTTTGCGATTCATTAGATGTTCTTCTATGAAATATGCATACAAGAAACTCGATATAATATATATGTATATGCATATACATATATATGTATAGATATGCATATGTAGATATATGTATGTACATATATTTTTGTATTGTGTAATTAATCTACTTTATATTATATGATTATCTTGAATAATTGATTTTTTAATTTAATGATGTACCTATGCCTAAATTCAAAAATTTAATAGTTTTTGTTGCTTAATTTTTTAATTATATCACATTAATTTTTGTTATCTTATTATTGAATAATTGATTTCTTACTAATGGGTGTTTTTTATTGAGGTATAGAACTTTAAGTTGGCATCACTTTTTTAACTGGCGGCCATTTTGTCAGCTGTCAAGTGATTAATATTTAGTTTGGTTTGCCATTTCATCATAAACAGGTTGACAAAAGAACAACGCTTGCAAATCGTGCAAATTTATTTCGAAAATAATGGTTCAGTTCGCGAAGTTTACCGCAAGCTCCGTCCATTTTATGGTCGACATAATCGTCCATCAGAGCAATTAATTCGGTTAACCATGGATCGTTTTCGCACTACCTTTACTCTATGTGATAATACTCATCCGCAGAGACGTCGAACAGTGCGCACCGAAGAAACAATTGCCGCTGTAGAGCAAAGTGTTGAAGAGGACCCGAATGAATCGATTCGCCACCGTGCACAGCAATTGGAGCTTTGTCCATCAACTTTATGGAAGATTTTGAAGATTTTGAATGTGGATGAGTTGTGGTTCCAACAAGACGGCGCTACATGCCACACAGCGCACGTCACAATCGATTTATTGAAGGAAATATTCGATGAGCGCATAATTTCGCGGAATGGACCTGTCAATTGGCCACCAAGATCGTGTGATTTGACACCATTGGATTATTTTCTTTGGGGATATGTGAAGTCGCTCGTCTACGCCAACAAACCAGAAACGTTAGGGGACTTGGAAGCCAACATTCGTGGCGTTATTGCCAACATAGGGCCCCATATGCTCGAAAAAGTGGTTGAAAATTGGACCTGTAGAATTGGCTTTATTCGAGCCAGCCGCGGCGGCCACATGCCCAAAATCATATTTAAACATTAATGGCATAAAATTATCCTTCCAATAAAGCCAAATTGATGGACATTAAAACGATTTTCTTGTCTTTTATTTCAATTCGAAGTTCTATACCTCTAAAAAAAACACCCTGTACATAAAGTATGTTAAAATTCAAAACACAATAATTATTGTTACCTGAGTTTTTTTTTAAATTCGTATGTAACTGTGTTTATATATTTTTTATATATGTAAGTACAAAAAAGAATTATTTTTGTTACCTTATTTTATTAAATTATTTTAATTTTTTTGTGAAACTCATTCTTGAATGATTTATGAGTTTTTTATTTAATGGGTAAATTGAATAACAAAAGCATTTGCTTTTTACTTAAATTTAAAAAAAAACACATTATTTTTATTTAAGATATATGTGTTTAACTTCAAAGCACTCAATTAGTTTTTTTAAACAAATTATATTAAATAAACGTTATGGAAAAAAAATCAAAGTAGCATAAAGCAGTCTTTCATTCATCAACAATGGTAATTTTTTTTCAACACACAATGTGTTACTTATGGTAAAAGCAGTTTTACGTATTTGATTGGTTTCAAAAAAACAGATCCAAACAAACATGTTATTCTCATTTACTCATTATACAACCACACAACAACAGTTTTGAAAAAACAACCATACCTACTAGAGACAGACACGCTAATTAACATAGCTAAACATATCAGAACCAATACACACGCAAAACTGTTGTAAACAGATCCAACTGTGCAACCCTTTGGTTAGCAATCCAGTTCCTTGTAAGACCTGAGAACCACTGATGCCGTTGCACACCATACTTAATTTGAGTGGATGTTGAGTTGCGACTAGCCATTGATTTCTTTTATGAAGTTGGTACCACACATTACTATGGGCTAGTACGTCGGTATTGCAACTTATGTCTGACTCGTTGTTAAATAAATGTATCTCACAACGACACATTGGTGAATTTTTGAAATACGTAGCTTGGATATTTGGGCATAAGAAAGTATCGTGATCAACGATGCGGCAATCACGGAGTTTGGTATCATCAACCGGGAAATATTCGTCTCGGTGAGCGTTGAGAGCCATCATTTTGGTTGTTGGAATGATCGCAACCAACGAGTCATTTACTAGTTGTGGAACTGGTGTAAGATAAAAGAGGTCGAATTCCTCTTTATGGGCTAGTGGAATTTCCAATGTGCAAATAATGTATTGGTTTGAAATGGCTGTATTAGCTGTCACTAAACCATACAGATGAATGATATCCGTGACTGGTAGTATTAAATCCGATGGCAGATTTGCCTTTATATTTTCCACTTCCAAAGAAAATTGTTGCGGTGTTAGTAGAGAGGGACTTATTCTGCCATGATATGTATCGGTTAGCAGATCCATTATGGCCTTTAACATTGTTTGCACATTGTCTGATATGATGATCAACTGAATGCTAAGCGAGAAAATAAGTTGGGACTGCTGGGTTTCATTGACAGTAAAGTTCTCGAGTCTTTTTAGCCTACAGTTTAATTTATCGAGGCTATTCTGAGTATGAGCCTCCGTTTGTTTCATAATATTAAGGGTGAAGTCGAGGAATGATGTTTGATTCCGTAGAAGGTGTGCCAAGTGATCCTCGTTATTCTTTATGCTGTTGATGGTGTCTGTCATTTTTTCGGCATACTGTGAATCGAGAACTCCAAATAATGAATTTGCAACATTTCCAACGAAATCAATTGCCCCTCGTTTCTTTCTTCTTAAGAGGCTTTCGAGACTGGTAGAAACTTTAAGTTTAACGTTGTTAAAATGCGCAACGAGCGCGATACATTGATGATTGAGATCTGAACTGTTGCAACATTTCATCAACGTATTAGTTCCGTTTGCTAGAAGTTGTACTTCATTGAGAAATGGTGATAGTTCAAAGTAGATAAAAAGCTTCCATTCTGAGATAATTGGTTTAACTTGACCAATCTGTTCAAAGTGTAACCCAGGAGAGCTAGTGATCTTTGTGTAGGTACCTAGCTGGCATACCACTAACGGAAGGAATAAGGCAAGAAGCATTAGTAGGCTGGTTGGAGATAATGTGCAGCGTTTTGGGGGTGGTGAGCCTTTGTATTTGTCAGTAGGTGGTTCGTTTCTCTTGAGTTCCGAGCTATTTCCTTTAGTTTTGTTCGGAGATTTGTAGTTTTCCTTGGGAAGGGAACTGCTTTTTACACCTTCACTGCCCAAAGACGTTGAGGGTGAGTTCTGAAAATCAGGTATACTTTCGTTGCCAGTAGTGGTGTAGGATGTATCAAGAGGAAGCAGAGCAAGTAAGTGAATTGCCCGTTTAATGATACCTGTAGATGTTTTTACTGTTGCCGTCCTCACGATACCGTCAGGCCCGGGGAATGTTTCGATCACCTTTCCGATTCGCCACGTCATGACAGGAGTGTTGTCTTTCACTATAACTATAGTACCCACTGGCAGATTTTGAGACTTTGATTGCCATTTGTTACGCTGCTGGAGTTCCGTGAGGTACTCGTGGGACCATCGTTGCCAGAAATTATGTTTTATTTTTGATATTAATTCCCATCGTTTAACGAGTGATGGCGACATCGACTGAGCAGTTGCATCGACTTGTGCCGTGAGAGGTTCCCCAATCAGGAAATGACCAGGAGTCAAGGCAGCTGCATCATTAGGATCATTTGATAATGCTGTTATAGGTCTGGAATTCAGTATTGCCTCTACTTCTATGACTACAGTTTCCATTTCTTCATAAGTTAGGGATGCGTTTGTCATTTCTTTGAGTAATTACCTTTTGGCTGACTTGACTGCGGCCTCCCACAATCCCCCAAAATGAGGTGCTCGAGGAGGAATGAAATGAAAAGAAATGTTTTTATTTGCACATTCTCGCTGAATGGCTTCTTGAGCTGTGGGGGTAAAAAGGGCTGATGATAATTCCGCTAGTTGATTTCGTGCTCCGACAAAGTTTGTTGCATTGTCGCAGTAAAGTTGTTGGCAGTGACCTCTGCGACTGGTAAATCGTTTTAGTGCTCCCAGGAACGCTTCTGTGGTTAGGTTTGTAACTAATTCGAGATGCACTGCTTTTGTGGCGAAGCAACAGAATACTGCAATGTACGCCTTTTGAGGTCGTTTTCCTCGAGTTTTAAAGTGAACCCAAATTGGACCACAATAGTCAACCCCGGCATTTATAAATGGTCTTGCTGGTGTAACCCTCGTTGCAGGCAAATTTCCCATGATCTGCTGGAGAAGTTTTGGTTTTGATTTTGCGCAACTTACGCACTTATGGATGGTTTCTCGTGCTAAGTATTTTCCCTTAATGGGCCAAAATCGTTGTCGGACATTTGCAAGGAGAGCCTGAGCTCCACAATGCTTATTTTCTTTGTGTATTGACTCAAATATTAGTTTGCTGATTATCTCATTATAAGGGAGGAACATTGGATGTCTTGTATCGAATGGCAAAGTAGACTCTTCTAGTCTGCCTCCGACTCTTAAAATGCAATTTTCATCTAAAAATGGTGATAAACTTTTGATCGGATTTGACACCCTTGGTTCTTTGCGTTTTTGCAACTGCTTGATGTCTTCTGAGAATGCAAATTTTTGAGTTTCTCTAATAATTATAAGAAGTGAATCGTGGAGCTCAAAAGGTGTCAGAGCTCTTTGAGTTTGTCGATCTGCCTTGGGGAGCCTAGCATTTTTTATGAATACGTTGCAGGGTTTTAAAAGAATTTCTATGGTTGATAGAATGCAAAAAAAATTCAGTCGTTACCGAAACCAGCATGTTATAGGAAATTTTCTTCTGTTCAGGTAAAGGTGTGTCAGGAGTTGGAGAGAACATCGGAGGCCAATGTTTCTCATCACCATGAAAAAAGAATGGCCCATACATCCACTGGGGTGTATGCTGCAACTGCTGTGGATCCAATCCTCTAGATATTATGTCTGCTGGGTTGTCCTGGGAACTCACATGACGCCATTGATCAGGTGTCGAGCTTTCTTGAATTGGAGCTATTCGATTTGCTACGAATGTATGCAACGAAGATGATCGTGAATTTATCCATGCTAATACTATTTTTGAATCAGACCAGTAAAATGTTGGCATTGTATTCATATCCAGATCGTGCTTAACTTTTGCAGCTAAGTTGGCACCTAACTAGGCAGCACATAATTCCAGCCTGGGCAGTGTTTGTTGCTTGAGAGGGGCTATACGGGACTTCGCACAAAGCAAGTACACAATAACTGTTTTATTTGGCAAGAATGTCCTGATATATACTGCGGCACCATTTCTGAGGCATCTGTAAAAATGTGTAGTTGCGTATTGCTTGGAATCGATCCTTTATATATATGTCGATGAGCTTGAAAGGTTTTGAGTTCACTCAGATTACTTCTAAAGCTTCGCCAGCTATTTTTGCCTTGACGACTAGGAGACAGTAGTCCGAGTGGGTCAAATATACGCGCTAAATCTGAGGTGACTGTCCTTTTCGTCACAGCCTTGATTGGTTGTATTTTGACCTTAATTTTCAGTAGATCATCCTTGGGTAGCCATACTAATCCCAACGTTTTTATATAGTCGGTTTCGTCTGTGGAAAAATCAAGACTAACTTCTTGATCATCATTGGGGATATTGCGTAGCAATTGGGTATGATTTGCACACCATTTTCTTAAATGAAATCCGTACTTTGAAATGACGTGTTATAGTTGACGCTGAGTTTCTAGTGCTATGTTCAAGCTATCGGCTCCCCCCAAACCATCGTCCACATAAAAGTTCTTTTCCAAGAAATTGGCTGCTAACGGAAACTGCAGGTTGTTATCATGGCTTATTTCCTTTAGACATTTGATTGCCAAGTATGGTGCAGGTCTGGTTCCATATGTCACTGTATTCAACTTGAAGTAACTGATGGATTCAGAAACATTACTTCTCCATAGAATTATCTGGTACTGTTGGTCTTTTGGATGGACCAATATTTGTCGGTACATTTTTTCTATGTCTGTTGTGAACACGAAACGTGGAATCGGAAATCGCAGAAGCACCGTAAACAGCTCATTTTGTAGTGGTGGCCTGATGTGCAAAATGTCATTCAAAGATTTTCCTGATGAGGTTTATGCTGACGCATCAAATACCACCCGAAGTTTAGTGGTGCTACTATCAGGTCGTAAAATGCAGTGGTGAGGAATAAAGTATTTAGACCCTTCCACTTCATCTATGTTGATTTTCGACATATGTCCCATTGTTTCGTAATTCTTCATAAACTGCATATATTGAGTTTTCAGGGAAGCATCTTTTGATAATCTACGTTCCAAGCTGAGGAAGCGGTTAAAGGCAATATTATGTGAGGCGCCTAAGAAGATGTTTCAGTACAGAATGGAAGTCGTACTACGAACCGTCCTTCTTTGTTACGAATAGTGTGTTGATTGAAATGTGCCTCACATTGGGCGTCATAGGGAGATAATTGATGCCCAGTGCTCTCGATCTCTTCCAGTTTCCAAAATCGTTCAATAGCCGTATTCATTTTATCCTCTTCAGTTAAAGTACCACATATTGCTGATGAGAGTTGTTCTCCAGATACCTTTCCAGATACTATCCAGCCAAAGGTGGTATTTTGTAATATTGGGAGGTCATCACCGAGTTTAATTTGTCCTATGGCAAGGATTTGATGGTAATATTCTGCGCCTAACAAAATGTCAATTTTTTCTGGTCGGTTAAAAGTTGGGTCCGCCAGTGTGACATTGTTGGGAATCGCCTACTTATCGATGGTAAGTTGTTGAGCAGGTTGAGGAGAAATGATTTGTGGCAACACAAATGCCTCAAGACGTGTTGAAAAGTTGTTGAGTCTGGATTGAAGTGATATGTTGACACGGTGTTGAACTTTGGTGCGGTTTTTTCCAATTCCATTGATTGAAATTGATGTGGTTCTTGCTGGGAGCCCTAGAGTTGTGACTAATCTCTCTGTAATGAGGTTGACTTGTGAGCCCGAGTCGAGAATTGCCTTACATTCAGTTTCTAGTCCATTTGCTTTGACCTTTACCAACGCTGTTCCTAGTAGGACATATGGTCTTCTGCCGACGGAACTTGTCGTCATGCTTTCAGCTTCGTCCTGTGGTGTGCTAACGAGAGATGTCACGTTTGTTATGGAGGGGTTGTTAAGTGTAGCTGCCTTTCTGTCTGAGTCAATTTCTTTCTTAGGAGGAGTAATTTTTCTTGATGACGAATAACCTTGTGGGGTTGGTTCCAGATGTACCAAGGTATGGTGCTTTTTTCCACATTTCTGGCAGCGGCCTGCAATTGCACATTGTTTGGTACTATGGGTACTACTAAAGCAATTGACACATAATTTATGTTTCTGTATCATGTTTAGTCTGTTTGTTGAGCTTACATCGATGAATTTCTTACATCGATACAATGGGTGGGAATCTCGCTTGCAAACTATGCACAACCGGTTTTCGTGTCGAGGTTGTGCTGTGAGCGCGCATATTTTGTTAGTGGAAAACGAAGGTTTTTCCTTGTGTCCCATTGCTTCCAGAGTGTGAAAATAGTTCTCAAGGAATGTCAGAAATTGGTTGATTGTTTGTAGTTCCTTTGGGTGAGGAATTGATTGCTCATATTGAGCATGCACTGTTTTATCTAACTTTTTACCAGGATGTGGATAAGGATTGGATCCCACGATAATATTTGAAGCCCCATGTTGGAGAGAGCTGCCAAACATTCCTTTGTTGTATCGTGTAATCGCTTAATAGCACCTAATGTGGATGCCCCAGATGGTTGGTCAAGTAGTCTCTGAACTGCTGTTGCTACCATTACCCTTTTATTGTTGTATCGATCTTGCAGCAATTGCCACGCCACCTGATAATTGTCTGCAGTAACCGCAAGATGATTAATGAGGTTCGCTGCTTCACCAATGACGTTGGTTTTTAAATACCACATTTTATGAGCATCAGACATCTGTTGATCATGTACGATTCTTGTAAATAAATCGGAGAATGATGTCCATTTCATGTAGTCACCTTCAAATTTTGTAATGGTGATCGTAGGCAAAGGTAAGGTTGATGGTCTGGCCGTAGTTTCTGTGGTTGAGTGGTGGAGGCTTCTATTGGCCGTGGTGAGCTGTATGATTGCTGATTGTGCAGCTTGTTCGAGGCGAACATATCTGCTTGTATCGTAACCAGCAATGTCTGGGTCGGGATATTTGTCCAGTAATTCATCATTAAGCCTTTCTAATTGAAGCCACAGCTGAGAGATAGTGGCCTTTTTTACATCGTAGTAAAATTGATCTTGACCTGGTTGCAACTGAAGGCCTTCTAGCTGTCGAGTAAGCGCCGCCATTTTTCCAAGTGACCGGCTGATTAATCCATCGTGTCCCCCAGTTGCGCCGGCTTGCGATTGACCTGAGTTTGCCGATGTGGGATGGGGATCATGTCCCCCAGTTGCCCCGGCTTGCGTTTGACCTGTATTTGCCGATTTGGGATTGGAATCATGTCCCCCAGTTGCATCGGCTTGCGTTTGACCTGTATTTGCAGGTTTGGGATTAGGAAGTTCTTTTCTCCCGGATTCTTTACCTTGATTATCGAGTTCACGTTCCATTATAGCTATATATTTCGTCGCCATGGCCTCAATTCGAATATAGTAGTCGGATGTGAAGTATTCATCAGATGTGTCTATGTCCTTCAACTCTCGTAATTCATTGTCAGCCGTGTCGAACTCTGTCCAAGCGGTCTTTGGACGAGATAGTCGTTCCTGGTAATAGGTTGCGGTTTTCCGGCTGGCTGAATCCTTGGTGAAATTTCGAATAATGGTTGCAATATGTTCTCCCGTTTCCTTTAGTTGGCGGAGCAGTTTTGTTGAAGTTGTTTCCATGGTGGATTAGTTGTTGCGGAAAGCAGGGAAGTGATGGCACTATTAGTTAATTCGAGGATTGCGTGTCCTGTCACGGTCGCCAAAAATGTTAATACCAGACTCGTTTGCCTGGCTTAACTGAGATGTAAGTGGTGGGGCTTATCCAAGTGGTACACAAGGATAAGCAATTTAAAGAATGTTGATGTTTTTTACCCAAGTGATACACAAGGATAACTCAAGTTGTGGAGGAATCAATTAGTTATTCAGGTAGTACACCAGGATAATCTAATTGACTCAAAGAAGTGAAGTGTGTGACGATTTAAGTAGCAATCATAAATTTTATTCAATAATTTTAATATTTATACAAAAGGTAAAAATTAACTTAAAACTAAGACAATAACAAAAAATAAAATAATAAAAAAAATCAATAAGAGTACAAACATAATTTAAAACGGCCAGAAACTGTTAATTATTATCTTGCCAAATTCATTCCCATCGTAAGCTAAGCAAAACAGATATTCAATTTCACTACTGTCTGGCTGGTAATTTGAAACACACGTGGAAAATAAAAAAATGTTTTATTTATTTCGTAAATTATGCTGACATGATGGTTCTCATACCTGGCTTGACAAATGTGTGAGAAATAAATTAATTTTATTTTAAATAAATTGTGGGAAAGAATTTAAGTGTACTTGAGACTTGGCAAAAATATGAATAAAAAAAGTTAAACAAAAAAAAAGTAAGCGTTTTGCTTAAATTTTAATTCAACTAGAGATTCTTTTTATTTTGATACCAAATAAAAAGAATCAAAAGAATTAACAAGCACCAAATTACAAAAAAAAAATGTCTAAGACTAAAATAAATCGCGAATAACCGGAAAAATTGCTAAAATGAAAAAAAAAATTGCCAAAATGAAAGAAAATCACTAAAAAACCCCCAAAATTAAAAAAATCGCCAAAATTAAAAAATCCTCCAAAATGAAAAAAAGCCCCAAAAACAGACAAAAAAATGAAAAAAATCGCTTAAATTAAAAAAATCTCCAAAATGAAAAAAAAGCCCAAAGAACAGAAAAAAATCGCCAAAATGAAAAAAAAACCTCAAAACAGGAAAAAATCACCAAAATGAAAAAAAATCCAAAATGAAAAAAAACGCCAAATTGAAAAAAAAAACTCCAAAATGAAAATAAACCCCCAAAAACAGAAAAAAATCGCCTAATGAAAAAAACCCCAAAACAAGAAAAAAGCGCCAAAATGAAAAAAAACGCAAAAATGAAAAAATCGCCAAAATGAAAGAGAACCCCAAAATAGGAAAAAATTAAAAAAAAATCGCCAAAATGAAAAAAAACTCCAAAATGAAAAAAAAACAAAAAAAAAAAAGAAAAAATCGCCAAAATGAAAAAAAACCCAAAAATAGGAAAAAGATCGCCAAAATGAAAAAAACGCCAAAATGAAAAAAAACCCCAAAATAGGAAAAAATCGCCAAAATGAAAATAAGCCCCAAAAAACAGCAAAAAATCGCCAAAATGAAAAAAACACAAAAAATGCTCAGAACCGAATGTACGGAACCCTTCGTGAGCGAGTCAAAGCCGCACTTTACTGAATTTTTTAATATTAAAGGAATTAAATGAAACTAAGTTTTTTTTGTTATATCGTTTTTGCTTCGTTCATTTAACATATTTTATGTATCTTTTAAAGAACTTGATTGGTATCAATAATCAGAAAATTCCAAAATTATGACTCCAGGGTTGGAAACTTACACTTTTTGTGTTATGTAAAATTAAATAGGTCTAAATAACTATCTTTTCCTTTATACATTAAATATATTTTATGCTTCTGAAAGAAAAAATTGGCGTATAAAATTATAAAAATGAAAACCAAGGCTCCAGAGATGGAAACTTTGAACTTTTTTTGATAATGGAGTAACTAAATAAAACTAAGTTTTTTCTTTTTTCCTTTTTGCTTTGTTCACTTAACAAATTTTATGTATATTTTAAAGAACTAGATTGGTATAAGGAATTAGAAAAATCCTAGATTATGATTCCAGGGTTGGAAAACTTACACCTTTTGTGTTATGTAAAATTAAATAGGTCTAAAATTATTTTTCTTTTCCTTTATAAATTGAATATATTTTATGCTTCTGAAAGAAAAGTTTGGCGTTTAAATTTGAAAAATGAAAATTACAGCTCCAAGGATGGAAACTTTGATTTTTTTTTTGATATTAAGGTATAAAATTATTATTTTTTATTTCTTTGTTCACTTAACATCCTTTATTAATTTTTTAAATCAGAAAAATTTAAAATGTTGGTTCCAGGGTTGGTAAATTTATTGTTTTTTTTTACAAAACTAACTAGGTCAAGGTAGTTTTTTCTTTTTATTTACAAGTTCTATATACTTTATGACTTAGAATGAAATATTTTGGCATAGAAATTAGAAAAATAAAATACATAGCTCCAGAGCTGGAAAACTTAATTTTTTTCTGGTATATAAAACTAATTATTTCTTTTGTAATTAAATATATTCTATATTTTATAAAGAAATCAATTAGTATTAAGAAACTCAGAAATATGGTTCCAGGGTTTGAGATTGAAAAAAGTTTCGGTAAAAAAATAACCAAAAGTATTTTTTTTTAGTTAAACAGATTTCATGTTTTAGAAAAATCATTACTAAAGATTTTTTTATACATGGTTAATTTTTTATGGATATCTAAACTAATTGAAGTATAAACGAAGGTTTGTGCTTATTTTGCTCTCATCATAATAACTATTAATTTCTAGTAAATGGAGATAAAACTAAAATTTATCGCTAAAGACATAAAGGGCATGTTCCGTTTCATTTTCCTGATACCTTTCCTTTCTGCTGAACAAATTTCAAACAAATCCTGTAGGAATAAAACGTTTACATAATAGCACGATGTATACCATTTGCAATGGGAACTTTAAATCAAGACACTAAGCAGTTTTGCAACATCAATGATTATTAAATACGGGAAAATATAAAACAAGTTAGTTTACTTGGTATGGAGGTGCAATACTAAGAATATTTTAGAGTTATTAAATAGCAGCACGGTTTTTGAACATCTCGACAGCGAGTAAACAAGCCCCAATTTTTTGGTATTGTATTGACGTGACGTCGATGTTGACTGAAATAAGAGTGAATGTAAAATATATCTTAACCACAGAGTGTAGAGTAAAATATTCAACTATTGCTAATATCGAAAATAAAATAATTGACTCAAATTCTTTAATCGAAAAATACTGAAAGGTCACTTACTATTAATTGCTTTAGAGAAAAAAATGGTAAATTTTTTCCACAAAACAAATATGTATGTATGTGTCTGTATACTATATATATGTACGTACGGTGGTAAAGGGTATATAAGATTCGGCACAGCCGAATATAGCACTGTTACTTGTTTTTTGTTATAGTGTAATTTTTAGTATGTGACCTCTTGGTTTTTATCGACTAAAGAATTTGCTTGAGTAAAGATCTTCCTAAAATATGAAATATGTTTAACTGAAAAAATAATTATTTTTGGTTATTTTTTTACACATTTTTTTTTTATTTCCAACCCTGGAACCATAATTTAAATTTTTCTGGTTTTAATACGAGTACTAATTTATTTATTTTTTTCTAAATATATAATATATTTAATTATCAAAGAAATAACTAGCTTTATTCAATTAGTTTTATATATTGAAAAAGTGTACTTTTCCCAACCCTGGAATCATCATTTTAGATTTTTTGGTTCCTTATATCAATCTTTATATCAAAATGGCTTCCGTACATTCGGTTTTGAGAATTTTTTTAATGTGGCGTTTTTGCTTTTTTAAAGTTTTTTTCAATTTAACATTTTTTTTAATTTTGACGCTTTTTTCTCGTTTTTGGCGATTTTTTCTGTTTTTGGGGATTTTTTTTTTTATTTTGACAATTTTTTTTTATTTTGGCGATTTTTTTCATTTTGGCGATTTTTCAAGTTTTTTGCTATTTATTTTAGTCTTAGACTTTTTTAATTTGGTGCTTTTTTTTGTTTTTGCGATTTTTTTTCGGTTTGGCGATTTTATAAATTTTTGATTTTTTTGTTTTATCGTTTTTGAAAATTTCAAGAGTTTTGCTTTTACGGTTTCCAAGATACAGCAAGTTGTCAAAATTACATAGTCAAAATTGCATTAACTGATGGAACGCCCTTTAATTTAAACTAGATATACCAAACGGACGACATAATCGTCCGTATTCTAGATGTCAATA
Source organism: Tachina lurida (assembly GCA_944452675.1). NCBI lineage: Eukaryota > Metazoa > Arthropoda > Insecta > Diptera > Tachinidae > Tachina > Tachina lurida. The sequence goes on along the minus strand of OX101752.1, from coordinate 122,169,860 downwards.
ATTATATTAAGATTCAAAGAAAAATTATCTAAACGTTATAAAAAATTCATTAAAACACAGTCACACAATATGCATACATATTTACATAAACATTAATTCGTACATAAAATTGAAAAAAAACCAGAAACAAATCCCTTTTATGGCTTTCATACCAGCGATGCCAACTTAGCTATTTTGGAGCTAGATTTAGCTCTTTTTAATTGCTTTTAACTCGAAATTTTTCCCTTTAGCTCTTTAAAAAAAACACAGCTCTTTTCAATTGTGGAAACGGCACGTTTAGCACTTTTCGCATTTTATAATGAGTTTTCCCGTTTTTAGCCTATTGTTTCGTCTTTGAGGCATTTACATTTTTGCAACTATGTAAGATGTATTTATGTATGTACTGTGTGTTTCTGAATAATTAGAAAATTTTTGACAAATTATTGAAATGGATTGATTCTTAATGCCAAAAATATAGAAAATCTTGGAAATCAAATCCCGCGTTTAAAAATGGATTAAACCAACAAAAGATCCATTTAAAGCTTTGTTCAAATATTGCAATTCAGTTATAAAAGCGAAACATTTTGAGTTAGTACTCCATTCGGAGACTCAAAAGCATAAAAAATGTATGGCTCAATTTAACGATATTGTGCTATCCTAACCAGACATATCATTTTCACCAGACGTTCCAACACAAACGGAAATTGCGCACGCAAATCTTGCATTATATGCCGCAGTACATACACCGTTTTTAGCAACGGATCTTTTATTTTTTCTTAATTTTATTTTTATTATTGTTAAAAATCTTGAAGTACAAATTGAATAATAAATACATTCATAGATTTTTAAACGCAAAAATCTAAAATTTTTAAATTTAGCTCTTTTTAGCTCTTTTTGACTACTCGGTTGGCTCGTTTTGCCTCTGAATTGTTGGCATCACTGTTTCATACAATAACAAATAAGAAGAAAAAAATTGGAATAGCAATAGCAAATACTGCAAATACACACACAGTCACACACACACATGTTTTGTTTCATTTTTAAGTGTAAGCTAATAAATGCGTGTGTACTATGTTTGCATGTAGTAGTAGCAACTTTAAACGCTTATATATCCCAAAATACAGAACCGATGTCAATAAAATATAGATTGTGCACATCTGTGCAGAAAATCCTTTAAGATCATGTAAGTCTCTCCAAAATCGGTGCAGTAGTTCCGGCGCAAAAGGGATTACAAAAAACTTGTTCGCCTATTAATTATATAGATTTTTTAAATTTTACTGTTAGTTGTTGTAGTCTGTATAAAAATAAACTCATCTTACAAATTTCAAGTGTATATACATACAATTGTATGTATGTATATTACATAGGATTTTAAAATTTTTCGTTGCTCGATTTGGAACACCCTTTAATTTTTAACTCTCATGTATTTGTTGTTATAGCGGCCAAAAATCTACACACTGTATCCAGATTTCCGTAGCTCTTACGGTTCTGGAGAAAATACCCTTTGACAGTCAGACGGACAGACGGACAGCGTAGCGAAAATAATATGGTTCCGTGCACCAAAGGTACAAAAAGGTTAAATTTTCCAACTGTGGAGCTGTGGATTTTATTTTTCATATTTTCTATACCCAACTTTTCTTTTCAAAACATAAAATATATTTATAAATGAAAATATAAAAAAAATTATTAGACCTAGTTAATTTTGTATATCACAAAAATTGTACGTTTCCCAACCCTGGAATTATATAATAAAATTTTTCTGATTTCTTGCACCAATCTTTTTCTTTAAGAATTTAAGTTATTTTAAATTTATAGATAAAAAGGAAAAATTAATTTTAGTAGGTTATTCTTATATACAAAAAAGTTAAAGTTCCCAATCCTGGGAACGCCTTTTTAATTTTTTTTTATTTTTTTTATATTTTTAATACAAATTTTTTTCGTACTGAAATATAAAATAAGTTTATTTAACAAAAAAATTAAAAAAATTGTGTTACCTAGTTACTTTTATATTGCAAAATCAAGTTTAAGTTTTCCAGCTCTGAAACCGTCTGATCGATTTCGCTGATTTTCAATACCCAATATATTTTGGACCATTTCTGATACACCAGTCTAAGGCCAAAGTCTCGAGCTCTTTTGGGAGCTTTACGGACGGACGGACAGACGGACATAGCTTATTCGTCTTCTCTATTCATAAGGATCCAGAATATATATATATTTTATGGGCCGCATATGAATATTATGGAAATTACACACGGAATGACAAACCTCTATATACCCTTTTACATTTTTGGTAAAGGGTATAAAAAGACGTTTCCAGGGTTGGAAAACCTTACAATTTTTTTGCTAAATAAAAGTAACCTATTAAATTTAATTTTTTCTTTTTCTCTATAAATTAAACATATCTTATATTCTTAAAAAGCAGATTGGTGTAAGAAATCAGAAGAATTTAAAATTATGACTACAGGGTTGGGAAACTTACACTTTTTATGTTATATAAAAGTAACTATGTCTAAATAATTTTTTTCTTTTTCTTTATAAATTAAATATATTTTATGCTTCTGAAAGAAAAGTTTGGTGTATAAAATTAGAAAAATGACAACTACAGCTCCAGAGGTGGAAACCTTGAACTTTTTTGGTATTAAAGTAACTAAATGAAACAAATGTTTTTCTAATTTCCTTTTTGCTTTGTTCACTTAACACATATTATATATTTTTTAAAGAACTAGATTGGTATAAGGAATCAGGAACATCTAATAAGATGATTCCAGTGATGGAAAAATTTAATTTTTATGTGTATAATAGTAACTAGGTCAAATAGCTTTTTTTTGCTTATAAATAATATACTTTATGTTTTAAAAAGAAGTAGTTTGGCTTAGAAGTAAGAAAAATAGAAGACATGGCTCCAGAAATAGAAAACTTAAACTTTTTCCAGTATATAAAACTAATTTTTTTATTTAATTTTTTTTAATAGAGAAGTAACACTCAGGCAATGAATGCCTACTACTATTATGAGGTGTTACCTTCTTTTAGGAAAGAGATAGTGATAGAGAAGGCAGGTGGTGAAGGAAGAGATATAGGAAATTTTCATTATTTTACAGCTCTGCTTTTTGCATGTTTTTTTTTATAATGCAGTGTTGCAGCGCCTGTGCCGTCAAATGAGGCGTATTAAATTTTTTTGAAGCTGTCTAGTAGCCATTTTATTTGTTATTCTACTTCGCCAATGATTCTGCTACACAAGGAAGGAGGGCGCTCTGATGTTGCATTATGATTAGTATCTGCTGAAGTTGGTATAGTTAAGTGACAAGTGACTATGCCTTCATCACTTGAACTTTCCTACAACAAATGATACAAAGGGACACATGCACTGTAGGAACCGCACTACCCTCATATAGCTTATCGGATTTGATCCAATAGTCCCTATCAGGAACTATCACTGATGGTGTTCTGCTAAAATCAATTTCAGCTACCTTTCAGATCACTGATCACTAAAACTGATCTCATTTAAGATTGATGTTTGACCTGTTATTCTTGTCCTCACCAAACCTGTTTCTACGTGTCTAAGGAGACTTCTAGTGGCCTTTATCAGCACGTAGTCGAGCCAGTTGAATAATGACGTCCACGGCAGTCTGAGGTGTGCTCCTCTGAGAACTTCTGATGCCAAGCGAGGCACATCTCTGAAACATATCCAGTAGTCTCCTGCAACTTTCTCTCCTCAATGCCTCCCATCATACCACACAACTATGGGAAATAACCAGTCTGACAATCGATGTGTAAATCCAGTTAACTATCTTTGGTTGCAGACCCCTGTTCCTGCATGCGTAGTAGGCATTAAGCCCTTTCTTTAGCTTTTCCTGCGTGTTCCCTTTCCAAGAAAGCTTGATATCTAGGGAAACACTCACGTATTTTGCTCCCTCTGGTAGTCTCAGTTCTACCCCAGCCAATCTGGGCACTACAAAACTTTATATTTTGTATCTCCTGGCTAAGAAAACAAGCTCGGTTTTCTCGAAATTGACCCCCAGTATTATGCTGCTGTCCCAGGAGGATATATCGCCAACAGCCGGCTGCATGAGTGGGAAGAAACTTTCCCGTTACCAGTAAAACAGCGTCATCTGCATATACAACTATCTTCTATCCGCTCCTTTCAAGACTCCTAAGAATTGAGTTCATTCTCAACAACCACAATAGAGGTGATACAACTTCTCCCTGTTGTGCAACTCCTGTCACTAATCTCCTCAGTTGTCCCCTTCCCATACTTGAATTGGTGATTCTGCTACTAATCATGATAACTATCCACTACCCTAGAAAGTTATGAACCCTGAGTGTCTCCAGTGACTCCCTAATAGCCTCTACACTAATGTTGTTAAAGGCTCCCTCAATGTCTTAGAATGCAGTCAGTGTATAATCCTTGTGCTGCAGTCCTTTATCCATAACACCAACTGACTTACCTTTTTGATATAGCATGCTGAGTGCCACTAATGACGCGGATATCAATTGTGTTCCTTAGATGCAGATCAATTAGTCGTTCTATTGTTTTCAAAAGAAACGATGAAAGGCTGATCGGCCTGAAATCCTTCGGCTTTGAGTGGCTTGCTTTATCCGCTTTGGGTATAAAGATGACCCTAACCTATCTCCAGCCTTTCGGTATAAACCTTCTGATCAAACATCTTACTCAGCAGATACAGTAGTACGCGCTCTGGGACATTCTTCAAGATGGCCGGAAAAATACCATCTGGGCCCAGTGATTTATACGGTTTGCACTATTTATTGCCCATGTTGCTTTTTCTAATGTCACTATTTCGTCCACTGCTTCCCCTAATTCTGTTTCCGATAAATAGTTAGGTTACGTCGTTGCCTCTTCTCATACTTCCCTACAGCCTGGAAAGCGAGTGTCCATCAGAACAGAAAGTGTCTCAGAGCTGGATTCCGTCCATGAGCCATCATTAGTGCAGTGTGTATACAAAGCTTGAATTAAATCGTTTGAGGTAAACGCTTTAAATTAACTTTTCTTCTGAGCTTAAGGGCGCACACCTTAGCTAAAATTTCTTAGTTTTCAGTTTTTTTTAGTTATTCTCTCACCTAGACATACTTATGTGAAACATTTAAGCTCCCTAGTTATAGCGAAAGTGCTTTATAGCTTTCATGAGCCATTCAGGCCATCAGTGTCCTAAAATATGTACTTTTTGCACTTCCATATCTCAGGAAGCTGTCATTGTAAATATTCCTAAGATTACTTCAATCCGTAATCCTTATGTTTTAAGTTTCATCAATTTATAATTAAGAGGAATAAAGCTATGAAGGGTGTTAACAAATATTTACATATACAAAAAAATAAAAAAAAACCGTCTGCGACCAACGAAATGAAAAATCATAAGAGACCCCTAAAGATGATTTTAAAATACCTGTCGATTGATGGCCATTTTGATATAGTTTGCCGACTTTTTACATTTTTTTCGTATTTATGAAATGGCGTCTGTTGGCCGCCATATTGAATTTTGAGAACAGACATAAGTATCTTTAGTGACATTCCCGAAATTAAGAAAAATCGATTGACGTAAGAATCATCAAAATCGGTCCATGCGTTAGGTTTATATAGTGCCGCAAAGGAACACACATACATACATACATACATACATACATAGACTAATAGGCACAATACCCTTCCTTGCGTTGCTCAGTCGGGTACCCGATTGTTGTGCTTTCGTTATTAATGTCGAAAAATTGTTTGACATACGGAATATAGAAATTCGCCTGACAATCGGAACGTATTTGTTAACATCATCCATATGTATGTAGTGTTTTATTTAGAAAATTGTAACTGGAACTTGATATACAGAGTTTTCGATTAAATAACAGGGACCTATTAAATAAATCCTTTCAAACCAAATTTAATTAATTTGGGAAAACAGAAAAAAGTTCTGAGATTAGGATTAAGTTTATACTAAATCCAAATTTAAACATCATTAGAATAGTTGAGATAAAAACTCGGTTATAACAGATATATTTGTGTATTTTTAGCCATTTATTTCCCTACCGAAGAACCAGATGTGGGAAAGCGAAGCAATGAGCCCGACATCAATGACTGCTTGGAAGAGGAAGAGGTGAGAAACAACAAGCCGTTCTGCAGTCATCTGCGCAATTATCCCGAAAATAATCATTTGGAAAATCTGATAAAAAAAAAGTTTCCAAATTTGGAGTCCTTCTTTGGCGAGGATTTGGTATTGCCACAAAATATAAGCCAACGCATGAACAATGAACCCAATGAAGAATATTTGTGCCGAAGTCGCGTCAGAGTGATTTATCCGCAATCAGGTCAAAATAAGGACTGGGATTGGATTTATATTGTGAATTCGCCACAATATAAGCAAGGCATACGCATAGAGGAGTGTCTGTAAGTTGAAATTATTACCTCAACTTTAAAATTATTTATGTCTTTGTTTAACTTTTAACAGTGAACCTTACAAGGCATGCGGGGAAAATACAGGATTAAGTTTACCCAATCGTTTTACGGCAACATGCGAACAAAATTACATCTATCGCTCCTTAATTGCCTACAACAACGACACAATTTTCAAGGATAGCTTTAGAATACCCTCATGTTGCAAATGTGTACTGAGGTCGTATTGATTAGTTAAGTCAAACGACGGAAAGGATAAGATTGATGTTTTCTTTATTTTAAGCTCAAAATGTGATTTAATGTAAGTATGTGTTCTAAGTTTTATTCCCTATAATAGTTAAAGTTTACTTTAGTTTGATATTTTGTGTGTTTTTTTTCAAAAACAATTCCAAGATTACATAATAATGTTCAATTCATAAGTTCGTATTAACATCCCAGCAGAAAATTTGGTGAGAAATGATTCAAACGTTCTCGCCCTATGACTTGAGAAAATGCGAGTGTTACCAAAATTACGGAGTAGAGTATGATGAAAAAAGACATATCGTGTAAATGGTTACATATTCACCGCTGTCGTGATGTATCGTCTTGATCTTTAGCCACTTTAATTGAGACTTGGTCTAGTATTGTAGTAAACGGCACTGAACATGTTCCATATGGTTGAATAAAGGACCTATCAAATAGTGTAAATAAAATGTTAATTGCTCCCTCCAATGCGACTCTGGAGAACCGTGAGTCCCGTAGCTATACCCAGACATTAACCTTAGCTTAACTGGTATTTATACTTTTGAAATATGAGTGGCCCTGTGGTTGACTGGGTAGTGTACAAGCCTGTCATGCATGATTAAAAATAAAAATGTCATTGCATTTGTAACAAAAAAAGTTTATAAGCGTTCATTCTTACCGTTAAATGTTAGAATGACGTTTATATATAATTTATATTATTCTACAGCGAATAGGTCCCTATGGGATAGTTCAATGACAAGGTGCATACAAAATATCAATTAACTCTGTCCTATGTCATTCATAAAAGTCGTACTGGTCCCTATCACTTGGGGACCGCTCACGTGACTAGTCTTGTATCAGTTTCGATAGATTTCCTGCAGGGATTGTATGCGTTGTCTAATCGTCTAATTATACAATATTGTTATTTTTTTAATGATACGACGATTGATATTTATAGGCCTTATTCATAAAATATATTTCTGATAAGAGGATTATGGTTACAGTTTTTCATAAAAAATCTTTTTTGTAAACCCTTTCTAAAAGAAAATTATTTTTATGTATAATGCATTATTTATATATTAATATTTTTTTTTTAAATTTTTCAGTGACCCCCAAAAAACAGAAACAGAATTTATGGCTGAGGAAAAGCGTCGATCCCTCAGATTCTCAAATTAAATTCAAAAACGATTCTCAATAAACTGATGCCATAGTCAAACAAATTTGTTTGAATATTTAAAGAAAAAATTACAAAATGCTTATTTAGTTCATAACATAAAAGTAATATATTTAAATATAAATAAATTACAACAATTTATTTCAGCATAAGTTATATTTAAGTTAATTTAAAGATAACAAAATTTAATTTTGTTTGTTAATTTAATTCCCTTATAACTTTTATTCAAGCTTAATTTGTTAAAATATAAAGGGAACTTTTTGTAAAAAAATATGCATAAGTATGTAAATGAATAATAATTTTATATATTGCAATGAAATGTCCAAAAAGTATAAATAAAATTATCGTTTTGTAATAATGTACTAGAATATGGAAATAAATATAAATTGATCAGATAATAAACGAATGTGCTATAGAAAAAAATTTAACTTTTTTGTAATGATAAATACTTGAAAAGTAATATATTTAATTAAAATCAAATTTTAAAGAAAAAAAAAAATGCAAACAAAAAATTTATAGTATTAATTTGTTTAAATATTTTTAGTTAAAAATGAAAATGTTAATTAAGCTCTGATATGAATATGGAAAATTATTGCAATAAAAGTATATATGTCAATATATATACCTACTAACTTTAATTATAATTATTAGCTTTCAAAAATGTAATTATTTCAAGAAAATAAACAGAAAAAAAAACTAGACCATCAAAAAAGTATTAAATTAAAAGTATATAAAACGTGTGAATTTTCACAGATGAGTGAAAAAAAGCAAATTGAATCAGAGTAATCTCATACGTAAGCGCTGGTGACAACGCGTACTATTACACTGCGTGATTATAAGTGTGACTTTAATTCCTTAAAGTTAGCCTAAAAACAACTCGAAATTATCCAAAAGCAGCGTTGTCAACTTTAAAATTTTAAAAAGCACTGAAATCAGGAAAAAAGCGCGTAATTTAATCAAAAAAGCACTAAATTTAAAATTTTCTTATTTTATTAAAAAAAAAACTTTATTTATGAATACATATGTTTTATTTATAAATACATATGTATAAAGGAATCGGTTGACCTTGCATACCGTTCCTAAAAAGTCAAATTAAGGCATCCGGTACACCTTTTTATTCTATAGGAATCACTGTATTCTAAAATCAATTTGACGATGACTTTTGAAGTTATTATAAAAAAAATTTCATTTTTTTTCGTCAAGGAACAAACGAAACACTCGAGTTTAGTCAAGTTGACAGCAATCAACAAGTATTTATGAAATCGATGGGCTTAGTAGTTTATTTTTTTTTTTAATCAAGACTTAACAAATTTGATTGTCATTAAATTACGCTGTAAAAACATTCTTTCGGCTGCAGCTGAACTATGTATGTGACAAAGGTAATAAATTTTAAACGAAATAAAAAAGGTGTCAAAAGTATTGTGCATGAAACGCAATGTAAATAATAAAGTTAAAAATAAAAGAAGTGATTTGCAAGTTTATCAAGTTATATACAAAAATATTCATAGCAAATAAAAGTAACTTAAATGAAAAAATATTGGACATTGGGAACAATTTTTACTAATTTTGGTTATAATTAACCAAAATCGGCAGCTCTATTCACAACAAATATGTCTCGTTTCAAGCCGAATTTTATATAAAGCAAAGTGTTAACCAAGTGTAAGGACATTCTGTTACGCAGTTTAAACTAAAATTCAGTCATAGAGGTAAACTTCTTCGTTTAAATATGAAAGTGACAGATGTTTGATGCTAATGCAAAAAATTTCAGAAAAGGTAATCGAATTTGGAATTAAGCATTTTTGGTGCAAGCTATTCCTTACTGGATTACCGACTTAATAATTTTAACAAGGCGTGAGACTAAAATAATCGGTTATTGAGAAGTACTTAATTTTTTTTTATTGGCAACTTGTTCACGTAATCTATTTAATCTAAAAAAATTATTCTCCTCATTTAGCAAATTCTACATAATTTTTTTCAATATTAGTTAATGTGATTTGTAAGCGAGTAATGAAATTTGGTAATCAGAAAAGTAAGTCATTATACGGCAAGTAGTTCTGATGGTAATGTGTAATTTTTTGCTGGGGATTTCATTTCAACGGAATCGCTATTAGATTTTACTTCTGCCCAAAACTCGATAGTGGACTCAATACTTGTATTATGTCTTCCTTGTTGTGTGGCAAAACACTGCTTATATTAATTATACTTAAAATGTTAAAGTTTGAGGGTACTATGGCGCTTATTTCTTCAATCAAGTCTTGTACAATCTTATTAGAATTTTTTGAAATGCTCCATTTAACTTCAGAGATTATGGTTTTTAAATGATAGACTTCATCGAAAAATAAAATAGATAAGGAAATTTCTCTTTGAATTTTTGGTTAAGTGCCACCGCTCGAGACAAAAAGCACCGAAAATTAATTTAAAAAAGCACTGAGCACTAAATTCAAACTTTTTCGCGTGGAAAATTTCAAAAAGCGAAAAGCACCGAGTTGACAACGCTGTCCAAAAGGGTTCTGTTTTTTCATACACTGAACGAACACTTAACAAATATCTAACGACCGCCAAAAATTTCTTCTTGAACAGTATAAAATATCGTTATGTCTGTTACGGGTGGAAAACTATCGATGACACTATCGATACTATCGATAGTTAATTTTTTTTTGTGACTATCGATGTTGTAATTCTGCCAACGATTAAAACTTAAAAACAATTGATATTTTTTGGTCACTATCGATAGTAAAACAAAAACCAAAAAATTTAAATATTTTGCTTTTCATAAACAAAAATAACTGAATGACGGGAAAATTTCTTCCGCTGATCTCACTTATTTTTCATAACTGACAAATAAAATTCTATTTAATTTTAAATTCTTATGAATTGAATTAGGCTACTGTTCGTAACGCTTTTTAAGCCAAATTACATGTGATAATTATTAATGAACAAATAACATCAACTTAGTTGTAAATACTCTGACAACAACACATAGTTGAACGGAACAGCCAGCCGTTTTCGAAGGCCACTAAACCTTCCTCATCAGCGTTCTTCTGTGCTTTTGAGCCTTCATTACAAAACATATATATGAGCAAATTGAAAAATGCAATGAATCAAACCAATTCACATATTCCATTTGCAATAAAGTTTTGTATATAAGGCAGACATCTACATCAACTGACACCACACACAGTGGACCAAAACACAGAAGAACGCTGATGAGGAAGGTTTAGTGGCCTTCGAAAACGGCTGGCTGTTCCGTTCAACTATGTGTTGTTGTCAGAATATTTACAACTAACTTGATGTTATTTGTTCATTAATAATTATCACATGTAATTTGGCTTAAAAAGCGATACGAACAGTAGCCTAATTCAATTCATAAGAATTTTAGAAACAAATACAGTTCGAAAAATAATAATTAACTATATTTAATTTTGTTTTGTTTTGTGTAAAATTATTTTGTTTCGAATTTTTGGTGTAAAAAAATATGTACATTATACAAGAACCATACAACTTCGATACTACCACGATAGTATCGTAGATATATCGATAGTTTTGCTATATTTCGATAGTTTCGAATCGATATATCGATAAAGTTTTTTTAAACTATCGTAAACTTCCGATAGTGACACTATCGATAGTTTTCCACCTCTATTGTCTGTTCTTATGTTACATACTTGCATCATCATTGGTCCAGTATCAGTAGTTTTTTGCCACTCCTGAATATCCGGTACTTTTTGAGTTGTGACTGTTTATGATTTATTTAGCCATATGCTAAATATAGTCAATAATAATCAGCTTAGCAAATTCTATATTTACTTAGTCTTAGTTTACACTATGCAACAACTCTTACTGCTAAGCGGATTAGTTTGCTGGGGAGAGAAAGACAAGGGAAAAAGTACGAGTAAGCTTCATGTAATGTCAATACGTTTTGCTTTCCCATTCGTAATGTTAAAAAAAACACGTGCTGAAACATAAAACTATGCATAAAAAATATTTCCTGAAAAATAAGACTTTGATTGTGTGAACACCGATGAAAGTTCAAATAACAAAAATGAAAAATTTTAAAAACCCCCGATATATCCGGAAAAGATGTGGTATCTTCTAAACGGCTGGACCGATTTTGTTTAAACATAGCTAAGAACCTTCTTGATCAAGTCACCTCTCAAACATAAAAAACTAAATCAAAATCGGCCCAGCCGTTTGGGCTGTACGTGGACACGGACAGATACACAGATACACAGACACACACTACAAACTTATAACACCTTTTTTTTGTCGGGGGTTAAACAGAAAAAGTGATAAGTTTAGCAATAAGACTTGACTATTGTGAACTGGGACTTACAAATTAGTGCACTTTGCTAACATTGTTATTGTCACAGATTTTGAATAGCGCTGTAGCTAATACACACAAAAATGGTTTTTTCGACCATGTCACAGAGATCAATTCAGTTCGGAATCGGAATTGAATAAACCTCAAAATGTCAAGCCCTAGCCGGAGCATACCCCAGCATAGCACCGCCTCTCACAGTCTGGAAACACCTGAAAAATTTCCGTATTTTAGTTTTCTTTTTTAGACACCAATTCCGATTCCGAACGGAATTGAAGTCTGTGACATGGCAGATTGAATTGAATATAAATTATAGTTTATTTTTGAAGTCGGTTAAATTAAAATAAAATTTAATTTTTAGTGCAAATTTTATATTTTCAATTTGCAAACATCAATGCCCGACCACTTTTCTAAATTCAATACCTGAATAAGTTTTTTTCCAAAGGTTAGCAGGCGTGACAAGCAAGTTTCGTAAAAATCCCTTAAATAGGTGCACTTGAAATATAATGAAAAATTTTGATGTGCGTAATTTCGACCAATTTTTTCAACTTCGATATTGTGTCATTACAAGAGGCCTGTTTTTGATAATTGGACTAAAAGGATCATATATCCTGTTAGACAAATTTTTCTTAATCGTTTTAAAAATTTCGGAGTTATGAAGTAACAAACTTTAAAAAATACAGTCGAATTGATATCATATTTTGAAGTCGGCTAAAAAGAATAGACAACATACAAATCTTTGACATAATACAGGGCGTGTTCATAAATGCATCTCTGCGCTGCAAATGGATTTTTAAATATCCTAAACTGCTTTACTGAATTAGATAACGCTCAAATAAATGTCAAAAATGGTATTCAAACATGGTTGCTACTAAAAAAACATTATCAGGGAAATTGTATTGCATTTTATATTAAAGTTTGCTCTTGGGATGCAGAGCAGTGATGCATTTACGAATACACCCACACATACGTTCCAAAAGCAACAGAAGTTCTCGTTGTACCTTCATAGTGAACAGACGTAATAGCGGAATTTTTCTTATATACAAACTAAACAAAAAAAAAGCATACAAAAAATATTATTAGTACATATTAACTTTGATAAATAAGCATTTTTTTTTTGCTTTGATAATATTTTTACATATTGAAATAACAAAAACAAAAAAAAACCGTAAACAAAAACACATACAAACATACCCTTGAGGAATACTCTTTATGAGTACCCCAGAGGAAAAAAATAGTGAAGTGAGTTCTAACGGCAGAAATGCCTATTTTACTGTGAGTTTTGATGCTCATAATGATAACAATAAAAATAAAAAATCTGATAATAGACTTGCTGTGAGTTCTGAAGCTCTTAATAAAAATCAAAAATCTGATAATAGACTTTTACTAACGGCAAAACCACAGTTTCGTCAGCGATCAACTTAGCTTTGTCCAATGCCAACTAGTGAATCATTGACATTATTGCCTAGTACTTCTACATTTAACTCAGCGATATCATCCGCTTCGGGCTCGTGGTCAACAATTAAACAAGTTGTTACTGAAGACAACGGTAGTACAAAACCAAAGGTACAAGTAGGAATGGACAGATATATAACTATTTTAAAGCGCGGGCGAAGCCCAAATTCTACTAAAATTGGATCCGCCCCAAAGATGTCTAGGGATAACAGTACATCTTCTATCAATCGTCAAAATCGTTTTTCATTATTGCAAGACAAAAACGACAAGCCCGCTGCATCATCGCAAAAGTCTTTTAAGCCACCACCTATTTATCTTAGAGAAAAAAATTCAAACGCGCTTCTAAAAAATCTACTGTCGACCATTGGTGAAAATACTTTTCACATCATTCCAATTAAACGAGGTAATATTGATGAAACTAAAATCCAAATATATGATGAAAAAGATTTCCGAAAAATTGTTAGTGAGTTTGAAAAAAATAAAACAAATTTTTATACATATCAACTTAAGAGTGCTAAAGGCCTACAAATAGTATTAAAGGGCATAGATTCATATGTTGAGCCTGAAGAAGTAAAATGTGCACTTATCGAACAAGGATTTAAAGTAAAAATTGTTACCAATATAATCAATAGAGAGAAGATTCCCCAGCCTCTATTTCGTGTTGAACTGGAGCCGAATGATATACAGTTAAAGAAAAATGAGACGCACCCAATTTATAGTCTAAAATACCTTTTACACCGAAAAATCACAGTTGAAGAGCCACGTAAGCGTTCAGGTCCCGTACAGTGCCATAATTGCCAAGAATATGGCCACACAAAAACCTACTGCAAATTACCTACAGTTTGTGTTATCTGCGGTGAATTGCATGGTACTGCTAACTGTACCAAGCCAAAAGTACAAGCTGAAAAAAAATGCAGTAATTGTGGAGAAAATCACACCGCTAATTACAGAGGATGCCGTGTATATTCTTTCGTTAAACAGGCTATGGGTCAAAAATCTAAATTAGCTCCAGTTCAATCAGCAAATGCTTACTCCGCCACTCTGCCTCAAACTAGCCAACTAGTTAATTCACGTGTATCGTATGCCGATGCTGCTAAGACTAGTTCTATTCCCACACAAAATGTTCCACCGCCAAGTAATTCAACGAATGCAAACTCTAGCTTTAACTTTAGTCGTCTTGAAGCTACTATTGAGAATCTGGTGCTAACTATAAACAACTTTACAACAAATATGACTAGCATGATGCAAGAAATGCTGAGAATGCAGAATACTCTGCTTCAAGCATTAGTCAACAAACCATGAACACGTTAAAACTATGTTTCTGGAACGCAAACGGCATTCGCCAACATAAAAATGAACTTGAGCACTTCCTCACGGAAAAAAATATTGATATAATGATGGTCTCTGAGACTCACTTGACTTCGAGAAGCTGCTTTAAAATAAATGGTTACACTCTATATGATTCAAAGGACCCGAGAGGGAGAGCATGCGGTGGATCAGCAATTCTAATTAAGTCAAGACTCAAGCACTATATCCTTGAGAACGTTAGTGAAGAATATATGCAAGCTACGAATATTTTCGTAGAAAATTTTTGTGCGAACTTCGTGATATCATCAATTTACTCACCTCCCAGATTTTCAGTTACCGAAGATCAGTATGAGAAGTTCTACAAATCGCTTGGATCTTGTTTCGTGGCAGCTGGTGACTACAATGCAAAACATACGTACTGGGGCTCGCGTCTTGTTACACCTAGAGGTAGAGCGTTGTTAAATACAATTTCAAAAATGGGCTTAGATGTCATTTCGAGTGGGGAGCCTACTTACTGGCCTACTGACGTAAGAAAAATTCCAGATGTTATAGATTTTGGCGTCACGAAAAATATCCATAGGGACTTAATTCTCGTAGAGGGCTCTGTAGATCTGTCCTCCGATCACTCTCCCACAATAGTTACAATTTTCAACCCACTAAGGAGTGATTTAACTAACTCATATGCGAAAACGATTAACAGGGTCAACTGGCTAGGATTCAAAAAATATATTAGTAGTCACTGCGTAGAAAACATTCAGCTAAGATCACCTGATGATATTGAATTTAATATTGCCAATCTTAACGAATATATTAAACAGGCTGCTGAACATGCCACTACTTCCTATCCGCAGACTGGCTTTAATAGAATTTATTCTACGGAAATTGAACGTCTTGTATGTGAAAAAAGGAGAGCTAGAAGAGAATGGCAACAACACCGATCACCCCTAAATAAAATCAGACTTAAAGAATGTACTAAACGACTCAAAGAGCTGCTATCGTCGGAAAAGACTGCATTACTGGAAAAGTATTTAGAAGGTCTTGATGTAACGTCAACATCTAATTACTCTTTATGGCGCGCTACTAGAAATCTTAAAATACCCGTTGATCTCAAATCACCATTGCGTACTTCGACTGGAGGCTGGGCAAGAAGCGATAGTGAGAAAGGTAACTTATTTTCTGAGCATTTAAAATCTGTATTCACTCCCAATTCATGTACGGGTGCTGCCGATTTACCGAGTGTAGTATGTCTACCCCTCGTCCCTTAAGGTTTAAGATGCGTGAACTACAAAAAATAGTTGCTGAACTCGACCCTAAGAAAGCTCCAGGTATTGATGGCATTAGTAACAAGATGCTGATGAACTTGCCTCATATTGCAATAAGAATTTTGCTATTTATTTTTAATGCCATTTTACGAATGCAGTATTTTCCACATAACTGGAAACTTGCCAAGATTAAAATGATTCCAAAGCCAGGCAAAGATCTTACCAAGGCTGAGTCATATAGGCCTATAAGCTTACTTTCAACAATTTCAAAGCTTTTCGAAAAGCTGCTCATGACTAAATTGTCCACAATTTTAGCTGATACTGGGTGCATCCCGGACCATCAATTTGGCTTTAGAAGTCAGCATATCACTATTGAGCAAACGCATAGATTGGTTCAAATTATAAGGAGGACTTTTGAAGAAAAGAAGTATTGTTCTGCCCTTTTTATTGATGTTTCTCAGGCATTTGACAAAGTATGGCACAAAGGCCTAGTTTTAAAATTGAAGACATACCTACCAATAAATATACAAAAGCTTTTGGAAAGTTATATTGTTGATAGGACATTTACCGTTGTGGAAGGAGACTTCATGAGTGTACCCGAATCTATATCTTCTGGTGTGCCACAGGGTAGTATTCTGGGGCCAGTCTTGTATCTAATATATACTTGTGATATGCCTGTGAGCAATAACATCCACACTTCTACATTTGCCGATGATACAGCCTGTTTGAGAATTCACAAAAATCCTGATGAGGCATCCCGCAATCTCCAAGCACACATTACCCAGCTTGAAATGTGGTTGAACTTATGGAGAATTAAAGTCAATGAACAAAAGTGTGTTCATATAACGTTTACCCTAAGAAAAGATACCTGTTCCCCCATTCGAATCAACAATCAAAATATTCCTCAACATTCTCAAGTCAAATACCTTGGCATACACCTTGATCGAAGGCTTACATGGAAATATCATATTGACTCTAAGTTAACCCAAATGAAACTTAAATTGACTCAAATATATTGGTTAATTGGCAGAAATTCAACACTCAGCCTAGACTGCAAACTTTTGATATACAAGTCGCTTTTGAAGCCAATTTGGTGCTATGGAATTCAGCTGTGGGGCACTGCTTCAGCTTCAAATGTCGAGAGAATCCAACGAAGGCAAAACAAAATTTTACGTTTGATAACATCTGCTCCATGGTACGTTAAAAATTCAAATATTCATCGTGATTTAAATATGCCACTAGTGAGTGAAGAAATTGCAAAATACGCAGGCAAATATTTAACTAAACTCGAGTCACATCCTAATCCGCTTGCCCGTAATATTTTGAGCTTTACTGGACACATCCGCTTAAAAAAAGGGACACAAGGGCTCTTATACCCATCACTCCAGATGGGACTGCTTAAAAATACTTCTTTTTGATTATCACTACTTATGTATTATTTATAACTATCACTAAGCTTATGTCCGATATTGGTCGGGCCTAATAATTATATTTAGATTTAAGATTTGATTACTTATTGTTAGTTCATTTTTGAAGATACAATAAATAAATTTGTATATGAAAAAAAAAAAAAGAAGTATATAAGCAGTGTTCATTAAGCATTTCTCAAAAGAAATCCTTAATTATCTTTTATTTTTCCATGACTTAGAAGAGTTGTAATGTTCATTAAGACTGCCTGATTCTGTATGAAAGCTCTACGGTTTCCTTCTACTCTTTGTTATAACAGCTTCAATAGAATTCATTGCATTATACGGTTAATTTTATCTCCAACATGCATACCTAATTGAAAGTGCCCTGTAAATATGAAGCTAATAACGAAGGATTCCTTGCAGGATGGTGGACCACCAGAACTGTATCGTAGCCAAATTGATCTGGAGTTTTCTCAATCAAACATATTTTAACCATTTACATAACTGGTACTTAAGCCTAGACCAATGGTTAAATTCAGCACAGATTGTGCTAACACACAATTATTACCGCACTGGACTTATACCAGGCATTTGACATGGTCGCTAACTCACTACTGATTAATGACACCATGAACTCTAGTATTCCTTATGACATAAAACGCTAGATCTCCAAACAACCTAATTGGAAAACAAACGTTTGTGGAGTTCCGAGAAAAAAAACAAGTAAGAGTTTTGTATTCGGCTGTGCCGAATCTTATATACCCTTTACCAAGGTATGTATATATAGTATACAGATACATACATAAGTACATACATACATATTTGTTTTGTGATAAAATTTATAATTTTTTGTTATATTGCAATTTTTAGTATGTGACCTCTTGGTTTTTATCGACTAAAGAATTTGCTTGAGTAAAGATCTTCCTAATATATGAAATATGTTTAACTGAAAAAATAATTATTTTTGGTTATTTTTTTACCCAATTTTTTTCAATTTTCAATCCTGGAACCATAATTTAAATTTTTCTGGTTTTAATACGAGTACTAATTTATTTCCTTCTAAAATATAGAATATATTTAATTATCAAAGAAATAACTAGCTTTATTTTGTTAGTTTTATATATAAAAAAGTGTAATTTTCCCAACCCTGGAATCATCATTTTAAATTTTTTTGGTTCCTTATATCAATCTTGTTTCTTAAAAATATATATAAAATATGTTAAATGAACAAAGAAAAAGAAATAAGGAAAATACTAGTTTGATTTAGTTACTTAAATATCAAAATAAATTCACTAAAATGCGACTTTGACTGGCGCACGAAGGGTTCCGTACATTCGGTTTTGAGAAATTTTTTAATGTGGAGTTTCTTATTTTTTTCAATTTAAAAGATTTTTTTTAGTTTTGTCGTCTTGTGCCCGTTTTGGCGACTTTTTTCTTTTTTTGGGGATTTTTTTTTCATTTTGGCGTTTTTTTTTCTCAGTTTGACGTTTTTTTCTGTTAATGAGGTTTTTTTCACTTTGGCGATTTATTTTCATTTTGGTGATTTTTTTTTCATTTTGGTGATTTTTTTCATTTTTGCGATTTTTCCGATTTTTCTCGATTAATTTTAGTCTTAGAACTTTTTTTAATTTGGTGCTTTTTTCGTTTTGGCGATTTTTTTTTTGTTTTTAGCGATTTTTTTCGGTTGGCGATTTTATAAATTTTTGATTTTTTAGTTTTACAGTTTTTGAAAATTTCAAGAGTTTTGCTCTTACGGTTTTGCTACGCTGTCCGTATGTCTATCACAGGTTATTTTCTCGGGAACTGTAAGAGCTACGGACCTGAAATTTGGACAGAGTATGTACACCTTTGGCCGCTACAACAACATATATATGAGAATTGTAAATTAAAGGGTGTTTCAAAAGAGCAACGAAAAATTTTAAAATCCCATGTAATATACATATATACAATTGTATGTATCTACACTTGAAATTTGTAAGGTTAGTGTATTTTTATACAGACTACAAAAATTAACACTAAAATTTCAAAAAATTTAAATTAAAGGGTGTTCCATCAGTTAATGCAATTTTGACTATGCAATTTTGACAACTTGCTGTATCTTGGAAACCGTAAAAGCAAAACTCTTGAAATTTTCAAAAACGGTAAAACTAAAAAATCAAGGAATTATAAAATCGCCAAACGGAAAAAAATCGCGCAAAACAAAAAAATCGCCCAAACGAAAAATACCCCAAAAAAACATGAAAAAATCGCCAAAATTAAAAAAAAAACCCAAAACAGGAAAAAAACGACAAAATGAAAAAAAAATCGCCAAGATGAAAAAACCCCAAAAAAGAGAAAAAAATCGCCTAAATAAAAAAAAACCCCAAAGCAGGAAAAAACGCCATAATGAAAAAAAACCCAAAAACAGAAAAAAATCGCCATATTAAAAAAAATTTCTAGGACTAAAATAAATCGCGAAAAACCGGAAAAATTGCTTAAATAAAAAAAAAATCGCAAAAATGAAAGAAAATCGCCAAAATGAAAAAAAATCGCCAAAATGAAAAAAAATCGCCAAAACGAAAAAAACCCAAAAAACAGAAAAAAGTCGCCAAAATGAAAAAAAAGAAAAAAAACTCCTACATAGAAAAAACCCAAAAACAGAAAAAAATCGCAAAAATGAAAAAAAAATCGTCAAAATGAGAAAAATCTACAAAATGAAGGAAATCCCAATAACAGAAAAAAATCACCAAAATAAAAAAAACCTCCAAAAACAGAAAAAAATCGCCAAATCGAGAAAAAAGCGACAAAACTGAAAAAATCGTTTAAACTGAAGAAAAAACTTCAAAAAAGCCGTGCGCGATTCAAAGTCGCACTTTACTGAAGTTTTTAATATTAAAGGAATTAAATGAAACTAATAAGCAGATTTTGTAAAAAATTTTGTTTCTAAACGTTTCAAATTTGTATGAAAAATAACGAAAATTCTTTTCAAAAAATATTTTTTCCATACAAATTTCAAAACGAAAAAATCGTTTGAATTTACAAAATCTGACCTTAAGTTTTTCCTTATTTCGTTTTTGCTTTTTTCACTTAACATATTTTATGTATTTTTTAAAGAACTAGATTGGTATCAATAATCAAAAAAATCCAAAATTATGACTCCAGGGTTGGAAAACTCACACTTTTTGTGTTATGTAAAATTAAATAGGTCTAACAATTTTTTTCTTTTTCTTTATAAATTGAATATATTTTATGCTTCTGAAAGAAAATTACAGCTCCAAAGATGGAAACTTTAAAAAAATGATAAATTTTTTCACAAAACAAATATGTATGTATGTGTCTGTATACTATATATATGTACGTACGTTGGTAAAGGGTATATAAGATTCGGCACAGCCGAATATAGCACTCTTACTTGTTTTAATTTATTTTATATTTTTAATACAAATTTTATTCGTACTGAAATATAAAATAAGTTTATTTAACAAAAAAATTAAAAAAATTGTGTTATCTAGTTACTTTTATATGGCAAAATCAAGTTTAAGTTTTCCAGCTCTGAGACCGTCTGCTGGATTTTGCTGATTTTCAATACCTATCTAAGTTGGACCACTTCTGACACACCAGTCCAAGAACGAAGTCTCTAGCTTTTCTTTTTTTTTTTACCTTTTTGGTAAAGGGTATAATAAGTTACCGAAGCACAGAATGGGCATACCACAAGAGGGAGTACTGTAACCAATACTCTTAAATATTGATCGTGCAGAAACTCCCACCGACCTTATCCCGCTAGTATCACACGCAGATGACTCTCACCACTACATATTGTCTGAGGAACAGAAATGTTCACTTCTTGGAAAAAAGAAGCAAGGTGGGAATTAGGCAGGCGCATATCTACTGTACGTTACTCTAAATTCTTAGGCGTAGTATTTGACAGCACCCGCTGCTCTCCGCGTTAAAAATTTCAAAAAGCACTAAGAACGGAGCGAGAAGCTATAGAGTTGATATCACCGTTCCACGCTTTGGTGGCTTATAATTTAATATCCCACTTCGTTGACAAATGCTTGAAAAGAACATTGAAAATATAGTGCAGGTCACCAGGCAAATATTCAGTATTTTGAAGCGGCTTTTCAAAGTCTTTAAATCGATTAAATTAATATAATACATATCGAGACATTATAACTATTGGCAACACCGTATAAGTCTTCTTCGCCTGCAATACTCGCACAGTTACTTTCACTCAATCCCAATGAGAGAATTATTTGAATACATGGAATAAAAAGTATTTGTAAGAAATTTTCTCTTTGATTTATGCAGAGATTTTTAGCTCAACTCTGTTAAGCCGAATTTACATCTGTGTGCCATGTGCCCATAAAGGCGTAACCACTAATTACTAATGAAAAACTGTTTGATTTAGACACGTACATATTTATTAAGTTAAACAGTTTCATACATAAATAATAGAAAATTTTATATAATCCAACATGATTGTCTGAATCAAACAGTTTTGCATTAGTTATTAGTGGTTATGCTTTTTGGGCACATGGCACACATATGTAAACCCGGCCTTGTTGTATTGGTAGAAGTCGTGTGTTGAGGTAATTACAAATAATTATAAATGAGAAAATAATAATTACTAAAACATGAGGCCTTTACAACTGAGTATCCATTCACGGGGAAAGTAATGCCGACTACACACTCGGGCAGTTTGTAACATCGCAATTGTGTATACAGGTGGCAACGTTTGATATTTCCGATATTTTTCGTTGTGTGGCATTGATTTCCATATAAAAAATTAATAATGGGAGCTGCGTTGCACACATTTTGGAAATGACTCCACAAAATGACCACACAAGAAATGTCACATGTGTACTCGGCATAACTATTTTTAAGACAGTTACTTCTTATTAAAGGTACTTTCCTTGAAAGGTACATTATCTGAAGGTTGTTTTTACTTTTTAGGACTTTTAATAAAAGGTAGTTTTTATAAAAAGTGTAAAAGGGCTTTCTACAAAAGATACATTTTATAAAAATATGTTTTAATAAAACGAACTTTTTTGTATAAAAGTTACCATTATAAAAAGATACTTTCTATAAAAGGTAATTTTTTTTAAGAAGAACCTTTTTTTATTAAGAGGGTACTTTTGAGAAAGGAAGAAAAATAACTGCTTTTTAAGAGTAATTTTGAGATACTTTTACAAATTTTTTAGGTTAATGTTGCTGATAAATAGGAATAGGATGTTCTTATAAATGTATGTTTATTGTAGTTGATTCTAACTAGTTCAACATAAATAAAATATATTTGTGAATCAAAAACTTTGCGACGAAATGGCATTGATTTTCCAATAAATACAAATTTTGGCTAATAATCATTATAAATGCATATTTTTAAGGAATTTTTAATTTATTTCATGCTATAAAAAAATTTTGTTACTTTTTTGATTATATTAGGTATTTAAAAAATGAAATTTTTGCGACTGTGTAAGATCAGAAAAGAGGAAAATTAAAACAATTTTGACAGGGATGGACAATTTACGATCGTAATGTTTGTGATATTATTCGATAATCAAAATCATTGTAGGACTACTTCAACTGATTCAAAAAATTCAATACCTTGGCTTTAGCCAAAAAAAATATTAAAAAAAAAAACAAAAGCATGGGTTAATAACCCTTTTAAACCCAAAAATTTTTGTGTAATTTTTTCGCGCTCTCTACTGGTCCCGTATGAATTTCATGTCAATAGATAGCTACTTGGTCGTGTTGCAGCCTTTAAGGAAAAATATCCAGGGATACGACTACCCCCTTAACCTATAGTAACTAGATGTGGAACGTGGTTAAAGGCTGTCGAGTGCTATAATATATTTGGGGTATTCACAACAGTGTTTTAAGTGTCCTAAGTGTCATAATGTCTTAAAATTTTAACGTAGTTTAAAAACATTGTTGTTGTGGCTCAAACAAAATGGTCATAAAGTAATAAGACTTTCTCAGCTATGTGTATTGTTTGTCATAACTTCATGTAGAAATGCGTGAGACTTTACCAAAGGAATTGAGAGAGAGAGAGAGAGAGAGAGAGAGAGTAAGCAATGTACAAAGGTGCTAAAACCAAAATACAAATAAGTACAATATTTTTAATTGTAAATTATGAGGAGTTGCTGCTCACAGCATTATATTTTTTCGTGTTATTACTTTAAAACGTGTTAATTTATGAGTACCATCTGAATACCCCAATTATATTATACTCGTATTATATTATAAATATAACACAGTTAAAGAAATTTTAAAGTCAAAAAACTTGAGAACTCAATTGATATTTTTCCACACTGAGTATTGGCTTTGTTGTTGGCACTATAGCCTAATTATAAGGTTTTGATATTGTAGCCTATCAAGTTGAATTAATTGAGGCTGCGTTAAAAAATTTGTGCTATGAAAGGCAGAATAAGTGAAGAAATTAAAAAATGAGACAAAGTTTTACAAACTTTTTTTTTACAAATTGCATCAATATTTTATAGTTCTACAGCAAAAATTTAGAAACTAAATGTTCGAAAAACGAACTGGAAACATTTAAATAAGCACTAATAATTTCTGTTAACGTGAAACGTTC
Organism: Tachina lurida; assembly: GCA_944452675.1. Classification (NCBI taxonomy): domain Eukaryota; kingdom Metazoa; phylum Arthropoda; class Insecta; order Diptera; family Tachinidae; genus Tachina; species Tachina lurida. Next base: position 122,145,768 of record OX101752.1, on the reverse strand, counting down.
ACTTTTATAAAATAAATTTTTTTTCAGAAAAAATTTTCAAATATTTACCTTTGATAATTTATAAAAACACTTATTAATTTATGTAAATAAAAGTTCGACTTAACTTTATTTTGTATGCCATATGATTTGACAAAATGTTTGTTAAGTAAGCTTGAAGCTGATTTTTTTATGGTTTTAAGTTTTTAATTACAACATATTTGTTTAGAAAGCAATGAAGCTGATTTTTTTAAGTTGTTCAAAAAATTTTGATAAATTCATATTTTATTAGTTTTAAGTAAATATTTTTATTTTTATTTTTAATGTTTATTTTATGTACATAAAACGCATAAAAGTGCTATCTATCCCTATTCAAACTGTTAATTCTTGTAACTATGACATTACAGGCCGTAAATAAAGGCCTTGTGCTAATTTGTTTATTTAAACGACCCTTCCTATTTGTCTGTTTAGATAACTTGTTGGTGTATTTCAATTTTATTGTATTTAATATGAAATAAATGGAATCAAACACAAATCGACAATATTGTGTTAAAATATAACGTCCCTGTGGGAAACTTGGGTTTAAATGTCTTCAAGTTTGGCGACATTGCCTGCATATTAATATTTGCTTTTGCTGATTATAAAATATATTGTGAGGAACATACTCGCATAATTCACGGGCGGCATAATCTTTTTTACCCAGAATTGTTTTTTTTCAATAGTAATGTAATATGGCTAGTGTCAATAAAATAAAAGTAGTTGCTTTTAACTTAAAAATTTGTTTTAAAACCCCAAATATGTATGTTGTTCTTTGTATTTTTAAACAAATGTTCAAGTGAAAAGCAAATACTTTTTTATCCACACTACCTAATATAACATATGGTCCCAAACGAACTAACCTATTATTAGTACCAACGTCTGTAGTGTGGGCTAGAGTTATTCAAATATACTAGTGAGTCTCTTTACCAATATCTATATAGATATATCCAAATGATTTTCAATGTCTATAGAAACAAGTAAGAGTGCTATATTCGGCTGTGCCGAATCTTATATACCCTTTACCAACGTACGTACATATATATAGTATACATACACATCCATACATATTTGTTTCATGAAAAATTTATATTTTTTTCTCTAAAGCAATTAATAGTGAGTGACCTTTCAGTATTTTTCGATTAAAGAATTTGATTCAATTATTTTATTTTCGATATTAGCAATAGTTTAATATTTTACTCTACACTCTGTGGTTAAGATATATTTTATATTCACTCTTATTTCAGTCAACATCGACGTCACGTCAATACATTACCAAAATATTGGGGCTTGTTTACTCGCTCTCGAGATGTTCAAAAACCGTGCTGCTATTTAATAACTTTAAAATATTCTTAGTATTGCACCTCCATACCAAGTAAACTAACTTGTTTTATATTTTACCATATTCAATAATCATTGATGTTGCAAAACTGCTTAGTGTCTTGATTTAAAGTTCCCATTGCAAATGGTATACATCGTGGTATTATGTAAACGTTTTATTCCTACAGGATTTGTTTGAAATTTGTTCAGCAGAAAGGAAAGGTATCAGGAAATTAATTTATCTTTAGCGATAAATTTTAGTTTTATCTCCATTTACCAAAAATTAATAGTTATTATGCTGAGAGCACAATAAGCACAAACCTTCGTTTATACATACTTCAATTAGTTTAGATATCCATAAAAAAATTAACCATGTATAAAAAATCTTGAGTAATAATTTTCCTAAAACATGAAATCTGTTTAACTGAAAAAAAAATATTTTTGGTTATTTTTTTACCGAAACTTTTTTTAAGCTCCAACCCTTGAACCACATTTCTGAGTTTCTTAATACTAATTTATTTCTTTATAAAATATAGAATATATGTAATTACCAAAGAAATAATTAGTTTTATATACCAGAAAAAATTTAAGTTTTCCAGCTCTGGAGCTATGTTCTTTATTTTTCTAATTTCTATGCCAAAATATTTCATTCTAAGTCATAAAGTATATAAAACTTGTAAGCAAAAATAAAAAACTAACTTGACCTAGTTAGTTTTGTAAAAAAAACAATAATTTACCAACCCTGGAATCAACCTTTTAGAATTTTCTGAATTAAAAAATTAATAAAGTGTGTTAAGTAAATAAGTAAGAAAAAACTTAGTTTCATTTAATTCCTTTAATATTAAAAAATTCAGTAAAGTTCCGTGCATTCGGTTCTGAGCATTTTTTAATGTGGCTTTTTTGGTTTTTTTGAAGTTTTTTTCAGTTTAAACGATTTTTTTAGTCTTGTCGCTTTTTTTCTGTTTTTGGGTTTTTTTCATTTTTGGCGATTTTTTTCATTTTGGCGATTTTTTTTCATTTTGGCGATTTTTTTCTGTTTTTAGAGCTTTTTTTTATTTTTAAGATTTTTTTCATTTTGGCGACTTTTTTTCATTTTGGCGATTTTTTCCTGTTTTTAGGGTTTTTTTAATTTTGGCGATTTTTTTCTGTTTTTTGGGGTTTTTTTCGTTTTGTCGATTTTTTTTCATTTTGGCGATTTTTTATCATTTTGGTGATTTTTTCTGTTTTTGGGGGCTTATTTCATTTTGGAGATTTTTTTATTTTGGCGTTTTTTTTTTTCATTTTGGCGATTTTTTCCTGTTTTTGGGTTTTTTTTTCATTTTGGCGACTTTTTTCTGTTTTTTTTGGGTTTTTTTCGTTTTGGCGATTTTTTTTCAATCTGGCGATTTTTTTTCATTTTGGGGATATTTTTAATTTTGGTGATTTTCTTTCATTTTGGCGTTTTTTTCATTTAAGCAATTTTTCCGGTTATTCGCGATTTATTTTAGTCTTAGACATTTTTTTTTTGTAATTTGGTGCTTTTTTTCGTTTTGGCGATTTTTTTTTGGTTTTGGCGATTTTTTTCGGTTAGGCGATTTTATAATTGTTTGATTTTTTAGTTTTACCGTTTTTGAAAATTTCAAAAGTTTTGCTCTTACGGTTTCCAAGATACAGCAAGTTGTCAAAATTGCATAGTCAAAATTGCATTAACTGATGGAACACCCTTTAATTAAAATTTTTTGAAATTTTAGTGTTCATTTTTGTAGTCTGTATAAAAATACACTTACCTTACAAATTTCAAGTGTATATACATACATACATACAATTATAAGTATATTACATGGGATTTTAAAATTTTTCGTTGCTCGTTTTGGAACACCCTTTAATTTCCAATTCTCATGTATTTGTTGTTGTAGCGGCCAAAGGTCTACACACTGCGTCCAAATTTCAGGTCTATAGCTCTTACGGTTCTCGAGAAAATACTAATATAGTTTTAGACATAGTTAATTTTACATAACACAAAAAGTTAAAGTTTTCCAACCCTGGAAACGTCTTTTTAATTTTTTTATATTTTTTAATTTAAAATTCCAATTTTAGTCGTATTGAAGTGTAAAATAAGTTCATTTATTAAAAAAAAATAAAAATTTGTTTTCGGTAGTTACTTTTATATGGCAAAATAAAGTTTAAGTTTTCCAGCTCTGCAATCGTCTGCTCGATTTTGCTGAATTTCAATACCAATCTATTTTGGAAAATTTCTGACACACCAGTCCAAGAACGAAGTCTCTAGCTTTTCTGGGAGCTTCGGAAAACCGATTTCACGTACAGACAGACGGACAGACGGACAAACGGACAGACGGACATCGCTTATTCGTCTTCCCTATGCATAAGGATCCAGAATATATATATTATATGGATCGCTTATTGATATTATAGAAATTACAAACGGAATGACAAACCTATATATACCCTTTTACCATTTTTGTTGGTAAAGGGTATAAAAAGGGGTTATTATTCGTCAGTAGTACTGGTGACAAATTCAATAGGGAATCAATGTTGTTGTACTACTGACACTTCCTACAGGGGTTCTTTTAACAATATTGTTAGAATGTATAATATCTATGAATGCGAGCTAAGAGCCAAAAAGAATCAGAAAATTGGCTCAAATAGTAAAATACTCTCGCGTGCACTTGCATACATATGTATGTGTATGAATACATACATACATACATATAATACATACAAACAAATGACTAGAATACAAGTACCTATACATATGTGCGTGTTCATGTGCATATGCATATGTAATGGCAAGGAATTTATAAAAAGCTCTCGTTGGTAGCTAAACTGTTTCAATTCAGCGGTATTCTTTTGGTAAGCAAAGCCACTGCCGCAAGGACATATTGGTATTTTTTATTTTAAAATTTTTTGTTTCTTTGGTCTTCGTTGTTTAACATTCAAGCTACTTGGTAATCGAAGTGCAAGTGTTTCAGTGACTTAGTGAATACAATCACAGTGAAATGTAGGTAAATAGGGAAAATAAATGCTTTTCCAAAGGATAATTTGTTTGTCTTGTATTTAAAGAAATAATTTGAATTTTAATATGGCATGCAACAACATACATACATACATATGTATATTAAATAATTGAAGAACTTGGTAATGTGATGTGATTATTATTATTATTTTAAAGTAATTTAAATACGTAAAATAATTATGAAATATAAAGAAAACAGAAAAAATTTTCGTCTATAATACAACTGGCAGAATTTGTGAGTCTTTACTATTAACAAAAAGTTTTTAATAAATATCGGTTTTAATTTTACAGCCAATACCATGCCTCCCTCGAGCGTAAAAGTAAATTAAAAATAAAAAAAAGAAACGTCATTATGGATAGAACTTATAATACAAATAACGTTTGGACAACAACAAATGGATTTACGATACAAAATCGTCGACCAAATACACCGGGTAAGTAGTTAATGAATTATAACTTTTAAATATGTATATTATGTACTTTTGTATGTAAAGAATGTCCTTAAATTCAGCAAGCATTTAAACTAAATAGAAAACGCAGAAACAATTTTTATTTTGAAATACTAGCCGCATTTGTTGGCACCATACTCTTCTCCCAAATTTGACATTTAACAAGTTCCACAACTTTTGCATAGTCTATACTATGTTAGTCAACTGTTTATAAAACTAACAGGCTCATTTATACATAATTTATAAAAAAAAAACAAGTACGAGTGTAATATTCGGCTGTTCCTCATCTTATATACCCTTCACCAACGTATGAGCATATATGTAGTATACAGAGACATACATAAGTAAATACATACTTACATATTTGTTTTGTGATAAAAATTATATTTTTTTATACGACTAGCACAATTTTAAGTGTCCTTTCGGTATTTTTCGACTGAAGAATTTGATTCAAATATTCTATTTTCGATATTAGCAACAGTTGAATATTTTATTCAACACTCTGTACTTAAAAAATATTTTACATTCACCCTTATTCCAGTTGTCAACATCGACCGCACATCAATACAATACCAAAAAAATTGAGGCTTGTTTACTCGCTCTCAAGATATTCAATAACCCTAAATTAGTCTTAGCATGGTATCTCCATACCAAAACTCTTTAGTGTCTCAATTTAAACATCCCATTGCAAATGGTATATGTATATATATCGAGCTATTATGTAAACGGTTTATTCCTAAAGAATTTCTTCGATTTTGTTCAACAGAAATGAATGGATTCAGGGAAATGAAATGGAACATGCCCTTATTTTATTTTATAGCTATTAGTGTTTTCACACTGACATGATTTTAATAAAAGTTTGTTTTAACGTTAAAACCAACTGTTAAAACCTGGTCTTATCATACAAATTGTTTTTGTTAAAACCAACTTAAAACCAAGTTAAAATGACCGGAAGCAGTTGATAATGTTTATGCTAGTTAATAACAATAGATGTCGCTTGAAAGAATTTAAAGTTAAAAAAATTATGAAAAAAAGTTTTTTGGAAGGAAAACAACGAAAATATTTTCATTGACCTCTGCGAAGTGAAAATATATGATATGACTGACATTGATCCGCCGATAAAAAATTTTAACTTGTGGTGTACAAACGCACCCAAACGCAGACGCCGATTACATGTTGCAATATAAACTTATTAAACTCTAAATATAATAAATGAAACCTTAATTATGCATTATGTTTGTATAACAGAAATCATTTAATTTCATTCTTTATAGTAAACTATCTTAACCCGGTGTGCTTCGCTACGCCTCCCCGTACCGCAAAAAAATAAATATATATAATAATATATATATATATATATATATATATATATATATATATATATATATATATATATATATATATATATATATGTATATATAATATATATATATATATATATATATATATATATATATATATATATATATATATATATATATATATGGCATTGGTGGTGCAATATGAAAATTAGATTTTGCAACGCCCCTCCGCCTGCAGACCGAAAATCAAAAATTAGACTTCACAGTGTCATCCGCCTGAAGATTTTCTGAAAATTTCGTCAAAATAGGTCCAGCCGTTTTGGAGTCCATACGTTACATACATACATACACACATCCTATTTTATATATGTGACAGCGCATAGAGAAAGGGACCTAAGGGTAAAAAACTTCACTTTTTTTGTTGATGTGGACAACATCTGAGCATCGAATGAGACCGATCCCATGCCCCAAAAGTGTTCCCTCCCAGAGATATGCGCGTTATATGAAATTGAAGTCGACGATTCTAAGGTTATGCGAAAAAATGTTCGTACTAAAAGAGTGATATTCACGATTTAAAAGAATTATAAATGAGTATTTATTATAATTCACAATTAATAATTTCAGAAAATTAACCTGGATTCGAAAAAACGCGAGCAAAATTGATATCAAACTCATGGAAACTGCGCGCTAGGTAGAAAACAGTAAAAACCAACTACACAAAACAAAAGGTAGGGACGACCTACGCGCGTTGTCAAGGTTGACCAACACGTTCCTGACGTCATGAGATGTGTCGCTTTCAAATGAGACCAATACTAACACGCTCAGTGATGGTACACCAAAGATACACGTATTTAAATCTTTAAAATGGCTCTCCTGAACAAAACCGGTTTTTACCCTTAGGTCCCTTTCTATTTTGCGCGTCACATATATATAATACACTTCAATTAGTTGTTTTCTTATGTAAATGTGTAAGCGGATCGATAGTTAAAAATATTACGGGTCGACGTTAAACGATCGACTTATTTCTCTGGACAGCAAGAAAAATAAACAAAATTCTCAATTCACAGCAGTAAATAAAAGTATACGTATGGAGCACCAAAATACTTTTTGAAAATAAATTGTGTATGCGACACAAAACGTATTTTTATATTTACAACAAAGTATTATTAACTTCTAACTTCATTGATTAAAGTTCTCAAAAATTTAAATTTTTCTTCAAAACATGTGTCGGTAGCAGTTGTGCAAATACAAAAGAAATTCATCGGGTATATTTTGAGAAAACTTCATTAAAACCTTCTTTATCGTTTTTCTCCACTCTAACTTTGTAGCGTATGGGATAAAACAATTCTGAGGTGACGATATATAGACAAACATATAGCTCATTTACTCAAAGAACGTCATAACTCAAAAAATGGAATTTTCAAATTAGTGATGCAAAATTAATCCAGAATTCTTGTGTAAAAATTTCATACAAAAATCTGGTTTACTTAACTCTAGAGAGAAAAATTAAACTTCCTTCTTCCATTAAGTTGTGTGCAAATTGAAAATTTCAAATTCGTTTTCTGACAAACTGGTTTTTTTTGCGTTTTGACGTTATATAAAAAAAAAATTCTGTATATTTGTATGTATTGATACATGAATATATGCAGGCTTTGCAAATAACACTCATATATATATGTGCCCTTAATTATGAAAGTGGTCTAAGTCATATATTTCTTTGGTCGAGATATTTAGTAGATTACATATGAACAAATAAAAAAATATTTTTATATTCGTATTATGCAAATTTTTTAATATCATTTATTTTATTTTTTTAAATAGGACCAGCACTCACGGGATAACCCCTACTCATAGTAGTGATTTGTGCTAGAACTAGGTAAATAGGTTATGGAGAGAAAGATAGAGGGAGTTGTGTCTGTGGACATTCGATTTAAACTTGCCACGAAAGTGACAAAAAACGAAAGTACGGCTAAAAAAGGAACTCTCTCTGTAATGCGTAGTGCGATTTATTGGCCAATCGACCACAAAAGGATATGCCCTGTATGAAGCACGTGTTGTGCGTAAAAATTTTCGGGTTTCAGGAACAAGCTCCCTAATTTCATTAGAACACATTCAAAAATAGTCTTTTAAGACTTTTCGGTCGGATATAAGTGGTATAAATAGTAAGAAAATCAGATGGGGTGAAGTATTGATTGCACCCTTTAAAAATCCTAGGCAATTGAATGCTTCTTTTCAGACTTGAAAAATATGTTCAGTCCATCGAACATCACACTGAATTTTTATGCCAAGAAGATCAAGAGCTTCCGATTCCTTAATAATAATAGGTACAGTGGCAACAGCATTTGCGGTCATGCGTCTATGAGTAATTATGCAACATTGGGTCTTACGGACGTTAAAATCGACCATATTCGCATGACTACATTCAGAAATTTTTGCTAAATCGTAGTTTAAGGTCTTATTCATTGTTTGTCGCATAGTCTCAACCCCCAGCAGGCTAGGTCTATTGCTGAATGAGAAATAATGGCAAATTTTAAGGAACAAATTAAAAAAAAAGAATAAAATGTACATTGTGTTATAATTATCGCTATAATATTTTGTCAATAGATGAATTAATGGATTTAGAACCAATTTGCATAAAAAAGTCAATTTCGAAAAAAAAGTAACATACGATAATTTCGCGCACAGGGTTAGATATGTATGGATGTAAGTATATACGGAATGATTTACAAAAGGTAAAAATAAAAATTAAAAAAAAATTTTCTTTGAGTGCCTGAAAATTACATTGAAAAATAACGCTCGCACATTTCTAGTTTATATTACCTATATAAAGTTGTCCCGATATATATTTCGCGCGTTTCAAAATGAATACGAATTTTAAAAAATGTATTTGTTTTTGTTTTAGCACGTCTAGATTGGGGCTGCCATACGTCCTGGTTTTCTAGGATTTGTCCTGGATTTAGACAAATTATCCTGGTGTCCTGGTCCACTATTAAATTGTCCTGGTTTTTTTTTTTTGAACCGGAAAATTTACCACCAAATACAATAAAGTTAAACGGAACCCACTCTGTTTCAATTTTGTTTCAACTAGGTGCCATAAAAAATTGCACCATGTAAAAACTGCTACAAGTAATCGAGAACCGATTACAAATTGTTTTCTCTAACATGTTAAACATCTGTTTCATTTATGAATTGCTGAGTTTCATAATATTATTTTATTTTTATTTTATTTTATTTGTTTAAAATATTAAGAGTTTTCATGAGAATGAGAAGGGCAAACTTAATTTTGATTCGTAAACTTAAGCTGTGCAATTGTGCACTGTAATACAAAATATTACGATATGTCAAAAAATGCTGTAGAATGCACAAAATATTATCATGGAAAAGCAAAATGTATCGAGTAGTCCTGCCAATGTTTACCTTGAAATACACCTTTGGTGTGATGAGAATACTTAAGTTTTTAAATGGTTTAGAAAATAAACATTTACCAACCGCTTGTCAAATTTTCTATACGTATTCTCTTCTACTCGATAGATTTTGCTTTTCCATGATAATATTTTGTACATTATACAGCATTTTTTAGGAAATATCGTAATACATTGTATTACCATGTAAAGACAGCTTAAGCAATCATATAATTTTTTTTATTAAAAGAACATAATTCGTTTCTAAGAAAACCCTTTAATTATTATTAAATTATGCGGTCAGTCAACTTGTGTTATTGTACATATTTTAATAGAACTAATATGAATTTACATTGTACATACATTTGTTCAAAATTATCTGCTGATATTACCATATTAAACTGCATGTCAAATAATTATTTTGGTATAAAAGGATTTCGATGTTTATCTGTAAATTAACTAAAATTTTTTAATAGACATTATTATAAAAATAAAATAATAGACAGATTATAATAATATGTACATAATATAGAAAAAAAATTCTGTTTGCATTTAAACATGCAATTGTTTTGTGTTTTCTCTTTAGATTATCAACAAAGTGGTACAATGAACTTAAGCCACACACTCCCTCACATAAATTTTTCATACCATTTTCTCTTTTTTTTTAATTATAATAATTGTAATAAAAATAAAAACTTTGTACTTTTGCTAATAGTGTTATGGTGCAGGATATGCAGGATTATTTGAGCAACACATATGAATACTTAAAACCTTGCACGCTTAAAGCGCGTCAGTATTTGTATTTGGTCATTATATTGGACACATGAAACTTAAATCAATGGCCAAAGTTCATGCATACGAAAACATGGTTTAAGTAAACAAAAAGACGGTAGAAGTGGAAATAAAAATAAAATTATGTGCACTTGTATAAAAATTGAACTATTTTAACCATAATGACAGGACAGTGACATGTGAAAGACAACATTCTATCAAGATAATAACAATGATTGATGGCAAAAATTTTACTTAACCGAAACCATTACCGACCCACGTGCTATCAATTCAATGATTACCTGCATTATGGGACATGTAGATTGTCATGTAAAACCAAACTGAAACACTAAATTTTTATCCATCAAAATTTTTTGAAATCGAATGCCAAAGATAGGATTATATGCGGTAAAAAATATATATGTATAGTACATACGTGTTAAGTAATCGTAACAAAGAAAAAATTCTGTTAGTACATATACATACATACATACATATAAACATCTTAATTACACTATGTGACATAAATGTACAAATTTAAAATACTTTTTACGGGTCCTGGTATAGATTGTTTGGATAATTGAGTATACATCATGTTGCCATTTTTAGGAATACACTTTTACGAATACGATTTTTATATCCTTTATCAAAAGGTTTGTCATTCCATGTGTAATTTATATAATATTCTTGGTCCTTATGAATAGGGATGACGAATAAGCGATGTCCGTCTGCCAGTCCGTCGTCTATCAGTACGTGAAATCGGGTTTCCGAAGCTCCCACAAATGGTAGAGACTTCGGTATTGAGCTGGTGTATCAGAAATGTGTGTGTCCGAAATAGCTTGTTATTGAAAATCAGCAAAATCGAAAAAATAGTTTCAGAGCTGGAAAGTGTAAACTTTTTTTGTCTTATAAAAGCAACCAGCTGAAACTAATTTTTGTTTTTTTTTTGTTTACAATTTAAACCCATTTTATATTGCAGGTATGAAAAATTAAATATAAGTTAATGATCAAACAGAATTGGGGCATAAACACATTTTCCATACAAAATGATACAAAAAACTAGCCTCAGAAAGCAGTCGATAGATAGAATCTATTTTATTTTGAGAGCGTTTTTTCTTATGCTCTCACATATAAATAAATATTCTCTCAAACATCTTACCATACTTAATAAATTTCATACATTTTGTGAACAAAACTACAAAGAAAAATAAGCACAAAAGAAAATAAAACAAAAATTAGAGAGCATTTGAAGTTACTGCCGTAGTTTTTATTATGGGCTTTATTAATTTGACAGCGATTTTTCCTGAAGTTGCGGACTTATTCTGTTTAATCATTTAAACATATTTTATATTTAGAGAGAAATATTTTGATAAAAGAAATCAGAAAACAATAAAAATATGATTCCAGGGTTGGAACATTTTATTTTACGTTTTTGCATTAAAGTAACTAAGTAAATTTATTTTTTGCTCCTTAAGACATTAAAATTAATTGATATTTTAGAAAGAAAAGTTAGAAAAATAAAAAGCACAGGTCCAGAGCTGACAAACTTAAACTTTTTTTTTAATAAAAGTTAGTAAATAAACTAAACTTGATACCTTGTTAATTAAATAGATATATTTTAATATAAAGAGAGAAAGACATTAGTATTAAAGATCAGAAAAATTAAAAATAAAATATAGTTCTAGGGTTGGATATTTTTTTCATTTAGTTAAACATATTTGTTTATATATTAGAAAGGCCTTTCTTCAATTTGTATATGCAAATCTAATTTAATCATAAACATTGCCACTCATTAGTCCTAGAAAGCGTTCTGTTATGCTGTGTATTATGCGTAAAAAAAGACACTCCAAAAAAGTCATGAAAATGTAGAGTTTGCGATCTGGAAGTAGTGCAAATTTCGATCCGATCTAATGATTTTTACATAGGGTTGTCATTGCAAGAAGTTCTCTTTTTCGCTGCCTGGTCACCGAATTGGAAGCGATTTTAAGAAAAATTTCCTTTTTTGTGCTCTATGATAATATTTTCATCTAGGAAAAATTGCTAATAGTTACCTATTTTTACAATTCGTTTCTTTTTATAGGAATTTAAACGCGAAACAGTAATTTAATGTAAATTTAAGCAAATAACTTTAAAATTTTAGACCAAAATTAGTTCATAAGTTTCTTCAAAAAAAATCGATTTTTTAAAAATTCTGGTGAGTAATTTATAAAACTAGAGAGGAATTACAAGGTTTTGTATGACTAAAATAAACTTCTACTTGGTTTTCTGCTAACTATCGGCAAATTAAAAATATCGATTTTTTGCAATGAAAATGTAGTTCCTTTAGAATGACTTCCAATTTTTTTAATGGGTAGTTTAGGTTTCTTTTTTTTAGATTTAGGTTATGTTTCAATTCGATTATTAATCGATATTAGAAGTAAGGGGCAGAAAGGCTGCGATATTTTATTTAATTTAATTTATCCCCCTTATTCTGAACTATGTTTATTTATTTAATAATTTAACATAATATACAAAGTAAATTTGCATAGTATGGTGTTGGACAAATATGGGCGGAGTGCCCAAGATGTTATTAGCAGTAGTTTAAAAAGTTTTGTGACTGACTATGCCTTCACATAGGAAGTAGCAACGTGGTTGTTAAAGAAATTCCACAAAAAACCGCAAGATTATACAGCTATCCGTAGCAGATCAGTCAACCAGAAAAACTCTCGAAGGCCAAACAACACACACAAGCCTGACCCCACTTAAGAAATAATTACGATGACGCGAGAGCTGTTCTTTAGCCCAGAGCTGCTTAACGACTGTGAGTCTAAACACAATGTTTGAGGTGCGGTGCGATTTCTCGTTGCGGGAGAGAAAAATAAACATAATACAACGGAAGACGGCTACGGCAATACTTGTCATTGTTTGTTTAAATTTTTATTATTTTTTTTGTGGATACATTTTTATAAAATTTTCAAAAAACAATTACTCTTAGTTTAATATTTTATAATGGAGGCCCTATGCTCCTTATAGGAACGACGGGAACATATTTACATATATATATTTTGTAATGGCAGTAACTAAAAACAAAAAACGATTAACATTTTATACATTGGCAGATATATTTTATATATTTTTTAAACTTTTATATTTTATGGCAAAAGTTTTTGAACTTCAAAATAATTTTTTTGTTCACAATAATGTTGTGAACACCGCCAATTATTCAAAGACTATGGCAACGTCAGAAAGAGAAAGAAAGTAAAAAATTGAGAGAATAAGAAAGTCCGCAGAGAAAATAAAATAGATTTTAATTTTATACCGTTCCGCACTGCGGATTTTTACTTCAAAATCGTATGAAAAACCGCACCGCAATAAATTATCGTTACATTGTGTTCAGACTCTGTAACAAAATTATAACAAATGACAATTTTTATATTTCAAGCAGTGTAAAAATTGTCATTTGTTATAATATTTATTTTGTCACAGAGCTTAGAATACGGGTGTATATTTGCAATTATTTTTATGTTATGTGTTTTATGTCGTATATTTCATGTCTTATTAAAATACATTTCAGAAATTTAAAAGTAAAGTGGAATAAAATTTAAAATATGTATATTTCAATAAAAATAATTATCCCTGAAGATGTTGGAAAATCCCAACGAAACGTGCGATACATTAAAAATGTAATAAAAAAATGTGGTATATACATTTTTAAGAAATTCTATAAAACCACACCAATCGATGGTCATACGTTGACAGCTTGCAACGAGTTCTTATTAATTTGTAGTAAATGGAGATAACATGAAATAAATCACCAAAGGAAACATCGTTTCAGCTAGTTCCTTTTCCAGATCCTATTCCTGTCTGTTGAACAAAATCGAAGAATTCTTTTGTAATAAATAGTTTACATAATATCGCGATATGAGTAAACGTGCGATTTTGGCAATGGAATGTTTGAATTGAGGCACTAGACAGTGTTTTAATATTAAGTCTAATAAGACTTAATACATATTAGCAAATATGAAATATTTAAGTTAGCTTAGTTGATATGGAAGTACAGTACTAGGATTATTTTAGCATTAAATGGTAAATATTTCAAAAGAGAATTTTGTTTTAATTAATTATTCGGTGTTGTTATCAATATGGTAAAGGCTGGCAAAATCTTCAATTTGTGTAGACTGAAGTCCTCTCAAATTAAATTCTGCTTATTTGTTTAAAAAGACAAATTATTATTAGTGTCAAAAACTTCTTAAATACAGAGTGAATAATAAAATATTCAAATATTGCTAATATTTAAAATAAAATCTATGAACCAAATTCTTTTGTCGAAAAATACCCATATAGTATATAACTTTCTTTTATAAGTTTTATCTGCTGTTTTTTTTTATTAATTTCGCAGTTGGTTAATTGGGTACATTTTGCCGTTATATATTAATCCCATGTTCGCAATATTTTGGTCCAACCTTTCACAACGCTCATCAGACACCGCACTATGCAAACAAAATCTATGACGAAGTGTACTTTTAGTGCAGGCCTTCCCTTTCCAAGAAAAGTTTTACATACATTTCGATAGGTACCCATGATATTCTCGCTTCATTGCCCAGCTTAGAATTAAGGACTTCTCTTATTTCGGGACCAACAAATATGGCTTCCTTCCATGTGGTCTTACTTACACGTGGAAGTATACTTTTTACGTGTATTATAATGCCGCTCCATCTCTATCCATCAAGCAAAAAATATTTTTTTTCCTGTAAACTAAAGGCTCATTTGCAGTGTTTTTCATTCCCGCAATCGAATGTGATCTCAAAGACCAATTCACAAAAAAAAATCAAAAATATTTTAAAGCATAGCCATTCCTTTTCACTCGGCTCGTATATTCCCCCAAAAAGCGAATGTACTGAATTCTGTTAAGCAAAAATTTAATATTGTCATACCCGTCTTTAAAAGTTACTGCATGAGGTAATGGTACTGATGGATCTTGATTTCCATTGTGTAGCAACACTCCTTTCCCACACTTTGGAATCCATATATATGTATCCAAAGTTTGGAATCCAAAGTTTGGATACATACATTTGTATGTATAATATACATTGTATATTACTCTTATAAATATATTTTTTACGGATAAGTGTCTTACACAATCTTTCTCAAAGTCGGGTAAAGGCTCAGTTACCCGACTGTAATGTAAAGTAACAGCAACAGTAGGAAACAGCTGATCGATATTGTTATGTGAAAAGTAATGTAAATGGCTATAGAGATGTAATGTACGTAACCAACTTCTCATATAAAAATATGTATCAGCTATTTCCTACGTTACTTTTACATTACATTACCGTCGAGTAACTGAGCCTTAACTGAGCCTTTAGACGTTGGTGATGTTGCAAAATAGACTCATTAATTGACAGCCAAGTTGACGGATGTAGTTTCAACCATATTACTGCTATCAACTGTCAAAGCTCGACAGTCGCTGTTGGGGGCCCTTTATTAATTAAGAACAAGAACGCAACAAACATAATTTCTTACATACTAATAATTAATATACATTTTCAGGCAATTTAAGCATTCATTCCACGATTTCTGGTCGAGTTTCCACAAGAGGTCATAGTGCTGCCGGTGTTGACCATTTAAAATCAAATGGTAATGGCACGAAATCACCACCTGCTTTGCGTCACTATCAAAACAATAATTTAATAGGGGTAGAATCCAGGTGAGTAATTGGAAGACAAATACTAAAACATTTCTACCTTCGCTCAAATATAATTACATTTTAATTATTGTGTCTTTTTATTATAAATTGGAAAAAATAAAAATACTAAGCGCGCACGTAAAAATAAATTATTTCCGAGTTAAAACATTATTTTTTTTAATAATTTAGCATTTTTTGTGTGAAAGTATTAAAAAGGTGTGTCAAAATAAAGCTGAAACCTATTGGTTAGTAAGAAATATGTAAACGCCGATTTTTTAATAAATTTTAAGTCAACAACGAATAATTTGTTCATACTAGGAATCCATTTACATAATTTCTAAACACATGCATTACACAAAAAAAATACTTGAAGACAAAAGGCAACCGCACAGTGGGTATTAGCAATGCCAAATATAGATGTATACAAAGGTGGGAAATGAGGTTTAATAAAGCTGGACCATTCAAAAAATAAGAAATTGATTTTAAAACAAGCTTTTTGCATTTTTCGAGACTTTAAATTTACTTCTATCGAAATATACAAAAAACTCTAGTTTAAACAAGTAAGAGTGCTATATTCGGCTGTGCCGAATCTTATATACCCTTCACCAAAGTGCGTATATGTAGTATAGAGATACATACATAACCACATACATACATATTTGTTTTGTGAAAAAATTTATAATTTTTTGCTCTAGTGCAATTTTTATTACGTGAACTCTCGGTATTTTTCGATTAAATATTTTTTTTTTATATTAGCAATGAGTTGAATATTTTATTCTACGCTCTCTACTAAAGAAATATTTTACATTCACCCTTATTCCAGTTGTCAAAAACGACGTCACGTCATACAATATTAAAAAGAATTATTCCTAGCGATACATTTTATTTTTACTTTTGGCGTTTTTTCTTTTTAAGCGATTTTTTTAGTTTTGTCGCTTTTTTCTCGTTTCTGCTATTGTTTTCGGTTTTTAGCGTTTGTTTTCATTTTGGCGATTTTTTTTTATTTTGGCGATATTTAAATTTTGGGGATTTTTTAATTTTGGCGATTTTTCGCGATTTATTTAGTTTTAGAATTTTTTTTAATATGGAGCTTTTTTTCGTTTTGTCGATTTTTTTTTGGTGCTTGGCGATTTTCGTTTGGTTTGGTGATTTTATAATATTTGATTTTTTAGTTTTACCGTTTTTGAAAATTTCAAGAGTTTGGCTCTTACGGTTTCCAAGATACAGCAAGTTGTCAAAATTGCATTAACTGATAGAACACACTTTAATTTAGATTTTTTTTAAATTTTGTTGTTAAGTGTTGTATTCTGTCTAAAAATACACTAACTTTACAAATTTCAAGTGTATATACATGCAATTGTATGTATATTACATGGGATTTCAAAATTTTTCGTTGCTCGTTTTGGAACACTCTCATGTATTTGTTGTTGTAGTGGACAAAATTCTACTCTCTCTGTCCAAATTGCAGGTCCGTTGCTCTTACGATTTAACAAAAATAATTTTACCTAGTACTTTTATATACAAAAAAAAATATTTTCCAACCCTGGAATCATAATTTAAAATATCTGATTTCTGGTACCAATCTAGTAGTGCTTAAAAAACATATGAAATATGTTAAGTGCACAAAGCAAAAAGCAAATAAGAAAAAACTTAGTTTCATTTAGTTACTTTAATATCAAAAAAAGTTCAAAGTTGCCATCTCTGAAACTGTGGTTTTCATTTTTCTAATCTTATACTTTTATATATTCAAATTTTTATATAAAGATATATTTAATTTATAAAGAAAGAGAAAAAAATTAATTTTCCAACTCTGGAATCATCCGTTTAGATATTTTCTAATTCCTTATACCATTATTATAGTTCTTAAAAATATTTATAAAGTATGTTAAGTGAACAAAGAAAAAAGGAAATTAAAAAAAAACTGTTTTATTTATTTACTGTAATATCCAGAAAAAGAGTTAAAATTTCCAGCTCTAGCTTTTATTTTTATAATCTTTTACACCAAATTTTTCTTTCCAAAACGGGATACATATATATGTACATATATAATTTATATAGAAAAAGAAAAAAATTAATTATACCGACTTACTTTTATATATCACAACAAGATCAAGTTTCCCAATCCGGGAAAAATCCTTTTTTATACCCTTTACCAAAAATGGAAAAGGGTATATATAGGTTTGTCATTCCGTGTGTAATTTCCATAATATTAATTTGCGACCAAAAAAATATATATATTCTGGGTCCTTATGAATAGCGAAGACGAATAAGCGATGTCCGTCTATCCGTCCGTCCGTCCGGTGTACGTGAAATCGGTTTTCCGAAGCTCCCAGAAAAGCTAGAGACTTCGTTCTTGGACTGGTGTGTCAGAAATGGTCCAACTTAGATTGGTATTGAAAATCTGCAAAATCGTGCAGACGGTTTCAGAGCTGGAAAACTGAAACTTGATTTTGCCATATAAAAGTCACTACCGAAAACAAATTTTTATTTTTTTTAATAAATAAACCTATTTTACACTTCAGTACGACCAAAATTGGTATTTTAAATTAAAAAAATTTTAAAAAAATTAAAAAGACGTTTCCAGGGTTGGAAAACTTTAACTTTTTGTGTTATGTAAAATTAACTATGTCTAAAACTATGCAGAGTATTTTCTCAAGAACCGTAACAGCTAGAGACCTGAAATTTGGACACAGTGTATAGACCTTTGGCCGCTACAACAAAAAAATACATGAGAATTGGAAATTAAACGGTGTTCCAAAACGAGCAACGAAAAATTTTAAAATCCCATGTAATATACATATAATTGTATGTATGTATATACACTTGAAATTTTTAAGGTTAGTGTAGTTTTATACAGACTACAACAATTAACAATAAAATTTAAAAAAATTTAAATTAAAGGGTGTTCCATTAGTTTATGCAATTTTGACTATGCAATTTTGACAACTTGCTGTATCTTGGAAACCGTAAGAGCTAAACTCTTGGAATTTTCAAAAACGGTAAAACTAAAAATCAAAACATTATAAAATCGCCAAACCGAAAAAAATCGCCAAAAAAACAAAAAAAAATCGCCAAAAAGAAAAAAGCACCAAATTAAAAAAATGTCTACGACTAAAATAAATTGCGAAAAACCCGAAAAAATTGCTAAAATGAAAAAAATCGCCAAAATGAGAGAAAATCGCCAAAATGAAAAAAAATCGCCAAAATGAAAAAAAATCGCTAAAACGAAAAAAAAACCCAAAAAAAAAGCAGAATAAAATCGCCAAAATGAAAAAAACCCCAAAACAGGAAAAACTCGCCAAAAACAAAAAAAAAAATCGCCAAAACGACCAAAATGAAAAAAACGCCAAAATAAAAAAAAAATCGCCGAAACGAAAAAAAAGGAAAAAATTGCCAAAATGAAAAAAACGCCAAAATTAAAAAAAAATCGCCAAAACGAAAAAAAACTCCAAAAACAGAAAAAAAAATTGCCAAAATGAAAAAAACCCAAAAACAACACAAAACTGCCAAAATAAAAAAATCGCTAAAATCGCAAACAAACCCTAAACAAAAAATCGCCAAAATGAAAAAAACCCCAGGCAACAGAAAAAATATCCAAAATGAAAAAATCGCAAAAATTAAAAAAATCACCAAAATGAAAAAAAAATTGCTAAAATGAAAAACAGAAAAAAAATCGCCAAAATGAAATGACAAAATTGCCAAAATAAAAAATTTGCCAAAATGAAAAAAAACCCTAGGCAAAAAAACCGCCAAAAGGAAAAAGTCGCCAAAATGAAAAAAAATCGCCAAAATGATATAAGTCTTCAAAATGAAAATAAGCCCCAAAAACAGAAAAAAATTGCCAAAATGAAAAAAACCGAAACTGTAAAAAAACTTCAAAAAAGCAAAAAAGCCACATTAAAAAGTGCTCAGAACCGAATGTACGGAACCCTTCGTGCGCGAGTCAAAGTCGCACTTTACTGAATTTTTTAATATTAAAGGAATTAAATGAAACTAAGTTTTTTCTTATTTAGTTTTTGCTTCGTTCACTTAACATATTTTATGTATTTTTTAAAGAACTGGATTGGCATAAGGAATTAGAAAAATCCTAAATTATGATTCCAGGGTTGGAAAACTTACACTTTTTGTGTTATGTAAAATTAAATAGGTCTAAAAATTTTTTTCTTTTTCTTTATAAATTGAATATATTTTATGCTTCTGAAAGAAAAGTTTGGCGTATGAAATTTGAAAAATGAAAATTACATAAGATTCGGCACAGCCGAATATAGCACTCTTACTTGTTATTGTTTAAGTTTCATCATTTTATAACTGGGGCGAGGAGGGTAAAATCGGGATGAAAAGCTACGTATAAATATACATACATATATATATATATATATATATATATATATATATATATATATATATATATATAGCCTTATTTAGAAAGGCTTTTTAAAGGCTCAATAAGAAAAATTTTCTATGAAAATTTGTTTTAAAAACTCTTTATAAACGCTAAATAATTTTTATAAATAAGGCTTATAATATATACTGTGAGCTTTGATATTTTGGATATTACATCTATTTATTTTATCTGAGAACTTTATAACACAATAGGAAATAGCTTAGCCATAAATATATACCAAGCTTTGATTGGTTAAAAACTACGAATATAAGTGAAACTTATAAAAATATTTTACTTGAAAATTATAATTTATTCATATATGAATAAATTGTCAAGTGTACATATAACACTTTTTCTTTTACGGTCAGCGTCTTATGCACACTTGCAAAAGGCCTTGAGAATCACGAATTATTGAATTTGGATGGTATAACACATAAAATATTTCAACAGGCTTATAAAATATTAATAAGCTTGTTATTGTATAAAAATTACTTTGTGAATGAAGCATATTTCATACATACCATACTCCATATTAAAGTCTGAAGTTTTAGTTATAAGTTTATAAGCAATTTCCTCTTTGGCGGATACAATTTCGTCAAAACTTTATGCAAAGTGGCATACAATTCTAATACTATGTTCGAGTAATAGTTATATTTAAAAGTAAATTAGATGTTGCAATAGGGCGTGACAATTTCATTAAAAATGTACAATTGATATTAAATATGCAAGCGCATGTAAGAAATAATTTATAAATATATTTTCCTTTTTGTTTTATTAATATGTAGTGCTTTTTAGCTTTTTTAGTATGTTTTTTTTTAATTTATAGTTTTTTCTGTAATTCGCCAAAGTTAAGGCTAAATTCGATTCCTAAAATGCTAAAATCCGAGCAGACATACATATATGTATTCAAAATTTAATATTTTTGGCGATAACAGAAAATACTAAAATTTTGGCGGATTAAATTTTTAATCCTTTGCCTGATTTAGAAATACACGTTTTGAAAATTACATTCGTAGCCGAAAATCGACTTTATGGATTTTTAGCGATAGAGATTTAGATTTAGCGGCTTGGAGAATTAGGGACGTTTTACAAAATATTAAACGACGACTAGAAAGTTATGGCTGAGCAAAAGCAACACGTATTCCAGTTCTTACTAATTTACAGAAGGAAAAAAAACTTAATAAAATCTATTAAAACTAAATAAAAAAACCTTAAATTTAATTACTTTATTTGTGGCTTTATCTCAATAATTTTTTGGTGGGTTTATTTGAAATACGCATTTTCTATATTCAGCTAACGATATCTTCATATTTTATTCATACGCACGAGTATATTATTTTTCAAAAATAATATTAAAACAAAACTGAAACAAGTTTTTATTTTTATATCCTTATAGATTTCGTCGAAAATACTACAACAAGACTTCATTTATTTTCCTGATAGTATTAATAATTCTATTGTTAATAGCCATCATTATTTTAAGTGTTCTACTAAGTAAGTAAGTAAGTCGAGTACACACGAGGCCATAATTGCAGTAACCAGTTTGACATGTTATTAAATACAGGGTACCATCAATTTAGTTTCAATGAAAAAAACTATTGACGTTCGAAGCAAAATGCTGTGGTTGCTTCAACGTTTGCTTCCTGACTACTCGACCTACAAAAGTATTTTCTTTTATTTTCAATTTTATTGAAATTTTAAATATGTTACCAGGTAAAAACTCTATTAGTACAATTTGTCGCTCCAACGAATGTGTGCGGGCAGCGGCAAGTTTAATTTATTCAATGGACAAAGAGACTGATCCTTGCGAGGACTTTTATCAATTTACCTGCGGTCGGTGGACAGACGAACATCCGCGAGCTGATTCTCTAACATCAAATGACTGGTTTCGCGAACGTCAAAATAGAATAATGCGTCAATTAGGGAAGTTTTTAAAACAGAATATAACTGACGCTCAGCCGGAAGCTGTGGCTAAGGCAAAACTTATGTACAAAGCGTGCATGGATACAGAGCAACTAGAAGAAAGAGAAATGGAGCCATTAGTGTATTTCCTACAAAAATTTAAGCTACCCATAATACCCAGTGCCCTTAATTTTACCCTGAGCCCGAGAAGTGCTCGTAAATACATTAAATATGAAAAGTTTAACTGGCTAGAGTCGATGGTTTTAATGAAGAAATACCTTTTTATGGACTTAATGATTGGTTTTGATATATTGGCCGATCCGCTTAATCGCACAATTAATCGTATTGTTTTGGGTACTCCGGAAACAGATTCAGCATTGCCTTTGTATGTCATGAAAAATTATATTAAGCAATTTTTGGAAAATCTTTACTTTTTTCTTTGTATTTTAGTAACAGTGATGATGTTAATAAAATCTTTAAAAAAGTTCGCAAAAAATTTATACTTGATGATGATATTGATGACGATGATGAAAATGATATCGAGAGTCGTGAGGATGAAGAAGAGCAATCAGCTAAAGCAACTTCGAGTGGCTTAAAGGCTTATATTTCGTATATTAAGAAAGTATTGGACATTTTTATTTTATATTTAGATCCGGAGGCAAAGCCTGAAGCTAGTGAGCATATTATTGAAGAAATGACTAAAGAAGCAGTTAAGGTATCCAAACAAATTTATAAGGTAAATAAATCAAAGGTTAATTGATATTTTTATATAATTTTTATTGTTACACCTGTGTGAACCATAATTTTTTTTGCGTCAAGCAGCCCTAAGCAATTAAAGTAGGATTTTACCAATTTTTTATGACCTTGACCCTTCTTGTGCACTTTTTTTTTAAATCGCCCTTTTTATTTTATATTATTTTGTGTGCATTTTTGAACAAATTGAATTTTTCTTCAGTGCGAATTGACAAGGCTCTACACGAGGCGACGCATGGAGAGATCGCTAGAATAGTATAATTTAGCTGACTTCCTAAATAAATGTAGAAGGTGCTTTTAACAATGTAGCCATGATATAATAATACAGGTAGGCGCGAATCTGCAACAAATATACAACAAATAAAACAAAAGTGATTTTTATTGCTGCTTTGTGATGACAACTGTCAAAAATCCAAGAGAAAACAAGATGCATGTACTTGCGTTTTCTCTTGGCTTTGCAAAGCTTGTTTGTATTAGTAGATTTTCAGTAGGCACTGTGCGCATGTGCTGGTAAAACATAAACAACATTTGGCAGATCACATCACGAAACAAGCAAAACAGATGGCGCTTCGCGGTTACCTGTCTTATTGTATCATGAATGTAGCCAGTAAAGCTATTCAAAACGCCCTCCAAAATTTTGGCGAGGAGGAATATATTAAAATCTCTACAAGAAGTATGTTGGAAACAGCAAAGGTCACTGAAATATTTGGAAACAGCAAAAAGTCAAAATGAACAAGAGGAGGAACACCTTTAGATGGGTGATTTTAAATTTCTCATTGCTAACACAATACTCCTTGAGTAAGATAACAAGGGGACAAAAGCCGTAGCGTACTTGGATCATGTCGTAATACTGCTATCACGTATGTTCATGGACGGGATAAGCGGTATCATGACCAATGCTGTAAGTACACTCAGCAACTGGACTGTAGTCTGGGAGTTAGCCGAAATAAGAAATAACTGGTACTATTTACCATATATTAAAATATCTGGATGTTATTCTGGATTGCAAGCTCTCAAGGAAATAAAATGTACAACACAGATTCAAAAAATCAATGTATGTTTGCTACATCATAGCAAAATGTGATCAGGATTTTGGAAGCAGTACATTCTTTCTCTGCTTTAAGAACGTGCATCACAGTAAGCACATACATATACATATATTATCTTAAGTTAGGTTAGCAGTTGCTGGTAAGGAAGGGTGATATTTAGATTCCAGCTCACTTGGGTTCAATACAATTATGCCTTTGTGCTACCTGTGAGTTGAAAAGAAGATAGTGAGAGAAAGTGATGGGTAAGGGATAGTGATAGAAAAGACAGGTGTTGAAGGAAGAGATGGATGAAAGCTACATTCTTTTTTTACAACTCTGCTTTTTGGCACGTTTTTAATAATGCATATTAAATTTTGAAACTCTGTTTTATTAACCATTTTATAGGTTATGTTACTTAGCCGATAATTCTGCTACACAACACCAACAAAGGAGAACTTTTCCTACAAAAACTATTACAAAGGACACTAACGCACATCCGAAAAACACGTGGTTTTGTTATTTTAATGACTGCGGAGACCGAGATCGAATCCTGGACCTTCGGTTTTATAGTCAACGTACTAACTACTTCAGCCAACGCCACTTCCATGTATTATCTTACCAAATGCAGAAATGTATGGCAGTAAATGAGAATTTTATGATAACTTTGTTGAAGCAATGTTGAAACAAAAGCAAATAGTTAATGATCACTTAAGCAAATTATCTTGACATTTCCTTACACTAATGCATAATAGAAAGCACTAATGTAAGGTAATGATTAAAATTATAATTTAACGAAATGTAACGAACATAATACAATGAGAGCACGAATGCTTGGAAGCTTCAATATTCCATGAATTCATTACAAAATAACTGCACTAAAATAAGCATTTGAAACGTAATGCTCCCAAAAAAGGTCATCGCGAGCAAAAGTATCATGTCATACGTAAGCGTAGACCTTAGAGGAAAACAAATGTACGCAGTACACCGTTGGGTATTATTGCAAGGCACTTTTGAAGTTTTTTTGCTGATCGTAGGGGCACCAAAAAATTTTGTTCGTTATATCTTCGGCATTTACAGTGGGATTTTAAAGTATTATATATCGATGTTTTTGTCTTGAAGAGACCACTGATTTCCTTTAATAGTCATTGAACTCAAATATCCCGTTCTAGTATTTACCCACCAGATCTTAGGGTGATACATTAGGGTGGTATGAACTTATACGCTCAATATGGTTAGATAGTATGGTGGACCGCAACAAGTAATAAATAATAATGCTATAGTGGGCATTATTTCTACAGACGTACAAATAATGGCAGCAACCACAAGTCGGATGCTTGCAGAACTTGCCAAGTTCTCCTTCAATCCAGAAAACAATGCTAAGCGAAATAGTCAATGATTATGTCCCTCAAGTCTACGCTGACAGATGAACAGTGATCTGCGGAAAATTCGAAGGCAAAATCAGCATGTTTGTCGACACCCAGGCAGACTCTGACTCTGCTCCACTGACCCCATGTCCCCCATGCTTGCCCTGCTTCTATAGTCATTCATGGCTTCAATCCGGTACAAATGCCCTCGTATATTAGAGTGCCCCGTTAAGATGCCGGTCAACTTTCCTAGCTCGGGCTTGTCTAGTTTTGACAGTCCAATTGTTTCGGTTTGCCCCATAGAACTTTTGTTAGATTACCTACAGTATCACAATTCCATCGTGTCCTTTGGGCCATCCTCGGTCAATTCCATAACTCAATTTCGTTGCCTTGGAAGGTTTTGCATTAGTTAGAGTTACTGTCCGTAACGTTCTGGCCTTTTTCGCCAGTTTGCTCGTTAATTTTCGGTTACGCCGTAGTGGGCCGGCACCCATACAAGACGAATGTTGCCATAAACCTCGCAATCGTTTTTAATATTTTTGCAATCTAAAACGGTTGTGATTGCCCTAATTGCCGACTTACCGTCGGTAAATATATTGACTTCTGTGGGCTTAATATTCACAGTGATCCCTTTTAAAACATCCGTGATGACACGAACATCCGCCTGGTATTACGGTCAAGCAAGCGGAAGTGAATCGTGGTCTCCAGTTCCTCTATGAAGAAAACTACCAGTTCTCTCCCCTAGATTCAAGCCATCCGTGCAGCAGCAAACTATCACGGGTGTTTATTCTAGGGTTCGATTGACCAAAAAGTGTCTGGAATCAATGTCACGCATTCTGTTATAAACCTAGTCTCTCGTACCCGGTCGAACATTTCTTGTCCGATACATTCACCATTACTTGTAGACGTTTTGTAGCAAGAGCTGCTTCGTATCTAATACGAATGTCTATTGGTTGGACATAAAGAATAGTCTCCAATGACCTGGTTGATGTAGTTTTCCTAGCACCAATTTTAGTTCATCAGTGCAAAGTATCATTAACCAGACCTTGTCGTCAAACCGACACCCCACTAGACAGCGTTGTCAGAATAAAAATAAAACCAAAATGCATTCTGACAGCAGCTTTTGCATTAAATGCAATATGAAATGCTTATGAATGTGTCAAAGAAACATATGGTTTTAAAAAACCAGTTTAACGTCTTATATTTGTTCTTTCGTTACAGCTCAAAAATGAGGCAGAAAACTCAACAAAATCTTCAAATAATCCCCTTAACGATATGATTTACATCAGTGTTAAAGATTTGCAAAATCAAACGGACAAACTAATTGCTGACAAATCGATGCCCCTTTGGGAGAATTACTTACAATTTTTGATGGCTGATACCTTGAACGCAAAAAATGGCAAATTCAATACAACCGACATAATAATCATTACTAGCGAACCAGATATTATGTATTTACAAACTCTGACGGAATATTTGCAGGATCTGCCGCCCTCCCATCTGGAATTCTATATATGGCTTAGTGCAGTGGAAGAGTTAATCCTTCATACCACAAGTGAAATGCGTCTGCTACATGCTGAATATATGCACTTAATTATTGGTACTGAGGGCAGCTCCCCGCGTTCATTGTATTGTGCTCATGGCACAAACACTCTCATGGGCATGGCACTTTCGTATGCATTGGCAGACGACGACTTCACTCGCCACAAATTGCCAAACGTTCAACGTATGCTGAACCATATACGACGTTCGTTTAACAATTTGGTGCGTTCCACAACGTGGATGGATGAGCCAACGAAACACGAGACTTTGCAAAAGTCTGCGGAAATGAAAAGTTTCATTGGCTATCCCGAATGGATTACCAATGCCACCGCTCTAAATAAATACTATGAAGGGGTGAATATTAATGACACCACACATCTGGAGAATATGATTGGTATATTGTATTGGCAAATGCAATCGAAATTGAATGATTTATATACACCCGAATCTTTTGGTTGGGCCACCTCCCCGTCGAATGTCAATGCATTTCATACTTTTCAAGCAAATGCTATAAGTAAGTATGGTTGTGAATTATTGTTTAAATATTCAGATGGATTGATAATTGGGGTTAACTCATATATATTTTAATATATATTTTAACATAATAGTAACTTTTGAGCCATTCCACATGAAGTGGTCATGTAAATCAGGTTACGGAAAAAAATTAAAATATATTTTGATCATGAGTTTGCTTGAATCAAGTAAAAAAATTTATATTTGGCAGATACAACTAACAATGTTTTCCCCAATATTTTACCCCTTCTTTGTGGGCCTTTTTAAGAGAAATAAAGGAGTTTTACATACATACGTTTGTAATTACAACAAGATATAATATGAAATAAAAAAATTTATTAATTTATAAAATTTTAAATTAAAAATATAAACAACCAATAACAAAATTATAATGTACAATTCAATATTTTCAATTATGAGCTGAGGGTCCGTTATGTAATTCGAAACGAAAGAAAATGCTTTCGTATTTGCATGTTATTAACATACAAATTCGAAAGAAGTTTCTTTCTTCAGATTTTAACGATTTATATCTTATCTTAGTTGCAAACAAAAACGGGTTTAAAATAAAGAGAGTAATGCTGAGTACACATCTGACATTTCTTGTGTTGTCATTTTCAAAATGTGTGCAACGCTCTTCATGTCATGTTTCCTATGTCCCAGGAGACGATCAAATAAAACCTTCAATCGGTGAATGACGTTCAAAGAAAATCGTCAAATAGCATTTTAATTTTTTGTGCATTGTATACGGCTGCAAGTATGTATGCTATGTATTTATGTTTCATAGCGAGGCAGTAGAAATCATTGAGAGTATTAAAAATACAGCACACCATCAATCAAAACAATGGTTTCAAACTTGATGTTCATTGTTACAATGCTTTGCAGCGTTGTATTTATACACGGTATTAATGCCGCATCCCAAAGGTATACAAACTTTGTACCATACTTGTGGGAGGTCTTCCATAGTGTAGGCAGTTTAAATCTCATATGATTTTTTATTTTGGTATGGCAGAATATTGCAAATATCCTACACATTTGCTACATCTGCAATATTTGCACCAGTAGTTTGCAACTAATTGCCAGTAAATTAGTCAATGATTGTATGTATTTTATTTTTAAATCATATTTAAAAACAAAATATAGTTTTTCAACGCGAAATTAGGTGAATATTAGGTAGCTAACTACTACTACTACGTTTATACGCCCACTATTTGCAAATAAAAATTTCTGCAAATAAATTAACTCACTGTTTATACGGCATAGCAAATGTACACAAACTTGGTAGCACTTCTATGAAAAAGATACTTATTTTTGCAAAAAAATTTTATAATCAATCGAGAACAATATTGTGCTAATTTGCCTCAATCAAATACAACTCGTGTGAACGGCAACCATACTTCAATAAAAAAGTTAAAAATGCATCACTATTTATTGTGTTCTCGCACGGCAATCAAAGAAGCCAATACGCGACAATTTCTTATATTAATTTAAAATTTCGTGTGCGATAAGTACCGAAAATTTAAACTTATTTTATATGCAATTATAACTTATTTGAAACCTTATCATGGAACAGTGAGCCAATCTTTAACCCATATATTTAGTTTTTATTCGTTTAAAAGAACAAAAACTGCCTTTGCCTTGTATATCCAATGGGCACATAATATCCAAAGCTGAGGCAATTTTATTTATTTTAACCTAATATGCCATTTTCACGTACAAAATAAAAAAATCATTTCTTTTGAAAAAAAAACTATTTGCACGTAAAACAAAACAAAAAAAAAACTATCACAACAGCTGTTTGTTTGTGTTGCCACAAGTTCTTCGCCAAACTGCGGCAATCAAATTTTTATAAAATGGGGCAATTATGTGACTGCAACGTATTTGATTGGGACAATTTTATTATTGAGCACCAATTCAGCGCAATATAAATAGGGTCAGATTGGTGTATTTGCTGCAATCGTGTGATCCTAGCTTAAGACGTAAATAGTTTTCTAAATTAATAAGTCGCAATAATACAATAATATGGAAACAATTTACAGTTTTTACTGCTTTTTGGAAAGCTTGTCATAATATTTGGAAATCTTGTAGTGCTACCGTACTTTCAATGTAGTTTTGTAATAACTTTAATCAAGCACTAAAAAAATTACAGTGTATTTAAATACAATATAAGTTTTTATGAAAACTAACTTAAACTTTATATATATATTCACTGAATTACCAGCCACAAGAGTGATTTCCGCCATTGTATTGTGTTTGAAATTTGAATAGTATTAGTAAACTTGGAAACAAAAATTGATAACGGACGAAGTAGAAAAGTATAAAAGATGATAGAGTGTAATAAAACAAATCTAGCAAGATCTAAAATAAAGTAGAGGCTCGAAAAACAGTTGAAAGCTTTTTTAATACAAAATATATCAGGTGTATGTAACAAAACATAACGTCTATATTGGCAATTTAAACGTCCAATTTTATGCGTTTAAAGATGGTTTAAATGCAACACTGATTTATTGATTTCGCGATCTTAGCATGTTTTAAACCAAAAATAGAGATTAAGTTGCTCTATTTTGCTCTATTTTTCTTATTTGTCCTTAAAGAAAAATTTTATAACAAATATCTTAAGCAAACTTTTAAGTATGTCACATCATTTTAAAGTACCCATACCGTGAAGAGCTGGAAACAAAAGTGTTTTTATTTTGCCAGAGTTTACATAAAACTTTTAAATGTATATACAAATAGCCTTAGTTTAGTTTGGCGTGCATTATTTCCTACTCCGACTCACTGTAAGAATGTGTAAAAGAAGGGAAGTTCAACCATCAAGTATATTAAATTCAGACAACAGATTTAGAAATGCCGATACAGGTATTTTTTTTTAAACAGCATTTTTTATAATACTAAATAAGACCCTTAATTATATACACTTATTTAAACAAAATCATGATTAATAAGATGCTATGAATACACCTAATGGTGGCCATGAATCATTTTTATTTATTCTTTTTCGCCTTGTTTCTTACCATATGATTTATTGAACTTTATATATATTTTTTTAATGCTGCCTTCATATAATATTATAGCTATACCAATTGCTATTTTACAGTTTCCTTTTTATGATCTGGGCTTGGAGTAAGTAATATTCACACATTTGTCATAATTTAAAAATTATTTTTATCGTTTTTTATGCACAAGCACCTTACACTGTTTCAGATTTTTATATAAATACTTATGTTTGTGTACAAATGAGGCGGTCATACGTAAATTATTTTAAAGCAGATTTTATATATTCGTTACAAGTATAAATAGAAGAAAGTAGTAAAGTGTGATTTTGTGGTCCCTTAGGAGAATATTTTCAAATGTTTAGATGTTTTTTTTGCTGCAGTAAATATTACTCGTACATATGGACAATTAATTCCTGGGCGATGGAAGCGGCATTCGTACACTATTAATTGAGGAAAAGGCAAGGAAAGAATATAAATATAGATATGTACATATATCCATAGTATTTTGAAATTATATTTAAGAAAAAACTTCCAACATATATTGTAAATACTGAATTGGCTATTTATCCGTAGATAGCACACACTGTTGTGAGTTACATAAGAGTTTGCTAAAAACCGATATAATAAAAACCGCGATTTCGGTTTCCCACCGACTGGTTTTGGTTTAGGGTTTTTAAACCTATTTTGTGTAATTCGATTTGACAGCAAAACTCTTCGAATTTGTATGCTTTTAGCATATGGGCATTTTGCACAGCAATGTCAACTTTTTGTAGCGTGTGACACCAACCAAATATGCTTGTTTTTTTAAGAAAACGAAAATTTTTTCTTACTTCTTTATATACTTGTGTAGGCTGTTACGTTAGGTAAAATTTTAAGAAAACTTGAGTCACGTTGTTCAGAAATACAATGTTAATTGCTTGCAGTCGCACGTGACAAAAAAGTGGAATTTGTCGGAGTAATGACCATATGTACAGTAAATTTGAAAACTTTTTCTCCTGCTAGTGAATCATATTTTCATAAACCACATTTATCACCACATGATATTTGCCATGAGACAAACAAAGCTACAGTTTTGTAATAATCCCTGCTGCATCATTGGGAGTAAAAGCCACAATATCCGAAACCATTGAGATGTTGAACTAAATTAATTTTTACCGTATAAGGTCTCGATTTTTTTTTAGAATTGCATGTTTTAACAATTCTACTTAAGCCCAGATTATAACATTTGCAAAATTGACATTTATATATCGCCCATCTATAGTACCAGTCCGTCCACTTACCCATTGTTAAGCTATTTTTAATCATTAGATTTTTCATAACTCGGACGTTGTGCTACACCGAAAGAATTTTGCTTCATAAGTCCAATGAAACAATTTCATTAAAATTTTTTCACAAATCTAATGATAACTTCACAAATCCAATGAAAATTTCATGAATATTGTGAAAGAATTTCATTGGAATTTCTTCGTTGGTATTCTGCTTTCGTAAGAATATTTTATTGGATGTATGACAACAATATTTTCTAATTATTAAGAAACCCCTTTATATTTAAGTTATTTCATTCTTTTCATGAAATTACATTTGATTATCTTATAAATTGATATTGTTTTATACTTTTCATTGAAAACCCATCAACGCATTGCGATTTGATACAATAATTCGTAATGAATCAGTTTTTACAAATGCATTAATTAATTCTGTGGTAATAAGGAAAAAGATCTTAAGTCATATTATACTGTTTTGCAGGAGAGCACTTTTAAGCTTTCAAGTAGATTTTCAGAAATTTATTTTTTATTTTTTAGGTAGGACCAGCACTCAGGGGATAACCCCTACTCATGCAATGCATTGTGCTAGAACTAGGAAAATAGGTTATGGAGAGGAGGATAGAGGGAGTAGTGTCTGTGGACATTCGATTTAAACCCTCCCACGTTGAAAGTGACAGGAAACACTTCCGCAGGTAGATTATTCCACATACGAATAGTACGGCTAAAAAAGGATTTCTCTATGTAATGCGAAGTGCGATTTATTGGCCAATCGACCACAAAAGGATGTGCCCTGAATGAAGCTCGTGTTGTGCGTAAAAATGTTCGGGTTTCAGGAACAAGTTCCCTAATTTCATTAGAACACATTCCATTGTAGTAGCGATAGAACAAGGAAATGCACACCACATTGCGGCGATGCTCCAATGAGTCAATAGAGTTGGATACCCTACTGTCACCAATGAGCTTCTTCGCCCTCTCCTGTACGTGGTCGAGCAACCCCAAAATAGACTTTGAAGCGCCGGCCCATACATGAGAGTTGTATTCCATTTTCAGTCGGATATAAGTGGTATAAATAGCAAGAAGATCAGATGGAGTGAAGTATTGCTTGCACCATTTTAAAAATCCTAGGCACTTGAATGCTTTTTTTGAGACCTGAAAAATGTGTTCAGTCCAGTTAATTTGGAAAATTCTCTGTTAACCTTTATTTTTTGTAAGCAAACATCGTTCTACACAATATAAGTAATATATATAAGTTGAAATATACCACAGTATAACCTACGTTAAGCTATTATTCCAAATAAGATTAGAAGTCGAAAAAAGATAAGTCGCAAATCATAATGCTATAACTTCCTGCAAAATCACACAAATTGATTGAGATTTCGATCAGGGGTATTTTAAAATATGCAAATTACGGAGGTACCATTAACTCGAACTCAGCAGAACTCCACAGAATTTTTGTACAGATTGTAATGAGCATTCAACTATTTCCTCACGAGCTTTGCCTTTTTAAAAGCCAATATTATGTACAGCTCTCAAGTCATTATTAATGATTGATAAAATAAAAAAATATTTAATTAACAAGAAGCAAAAAATCGAACACCGAACCCTACACTATATCGAGCCCTAATCTCAAAAATATCGTCACTGACACATTTTTTATAGCTGACTTTTAGATCCAGAGTTACTTTAACGCCTCCAATAAGTCGTCACATACTAAATAACAAATAATAATATTTACAAAAATACAAACCTTTCGATTTAAGCAAATCTGTATATATAATGCATAGCCATATTTCACTGATAGGTATTGTGCCAAACAAGAACTTGGTCAACATTTTTATCTCACTACTTTTGATGGCCGAAATTTTGGAAAGGAACTTGGCCTTTTTTCACATACATTTATGTTTTTGTGAGCATCTGACTACTTTTTGAAAAGTTTTTTTTTTTAATTCAGCTTTTTAAACTTAAAATTTGTAGTCATAATGACTGCGCCAGTTGAAAAGGGCATAGTTATATAAAATAATGGGTTAGAGCGTGATGTGTGCACTATTGTGTCACTACAAGGACCCAACATTGTACCAAATTTTTTAAGAGACATCTGAGTAGAAATATGTAATATGTACCATAAATTTTAGTGGGAGCGACCCCGCCTAATTTTCAAAAGTCTGTTTATATGAATTACTTTTGAAAGCGCGAAATCAAAGGCTATCATAAGTGCAATGTGCATGCAAAGTTTCAATAAAGTAAATTGTGTTTTTTGTTTGCAAAATTTCAGTTCTCTATCGTATAATATTACGTTAGATTTTTATGAACGTGGCTCTACCTCCCTAATATAACAAACGCTCATTTCGGATTTTTCTAGTTCATAATTTACCCCTTAATTTCGAGTTTAAAGTGCATATCCATGCCACCGATTGGAACTTCCAGGATTTTAAATTTTTCTTGGTGATCTCTGATTTAGATTTATGTATTTGTGTATGGAATTTAAGCTATAAGGTGCAAATTCTATCTTAAAATGTTATTGGTGTTACGGTTTTGATTGACTTTTTGACTTCAGAGAAAAAGTAACTAATTCCCCCTGTAGGCTTCGATATTTTGTATCGTTGTCTAAAACCCTGATCTGACAGAGGAAGGTGATCGTGCCGAGCGAAAATGCTTTTTCTGCTTCTTACTATTTTATAATATGTGACCTGCTCCACGGAAAGTGATTCTTATAGGAAAAAAACGCTCTTTCAAATGCCGCAAACCGCAAGTTTCTCTGTCTTTTAGTTTTTTTTTACAAATCACCTGTAAAGATGAACATAATTAATGAAAAAATTTAAAAATGTGATATAAACAGATAATAGCTGTATATAATATTTGAAATTTTAAAAAAGTTCAATATCAAAGGTACAAAATTACAAAAATAGTTTTCATAGAGGCAACACTGCATAGTGAACATCGTACAAAGTACCAGAGAGTCGAAATACATCGCCAGATGATCAGGTTGAAGGAAGAGTTGCATAACCATGCGTAAAACACGGAAAAACGAAGCGCATTTTTTAAACGCGTTTTTCTCAATAACTTCTTTTCGGCGCAGAGGTCCCTTTTCGTGAAGCAGGTCACATATACACTTTTCACTTTCATTTTCTAATACGCTTCCAGAAATTTCAAATTGAAAATCAGGACATTCCAATGACGAAATAAATAATCAGGAAAAAATTATACCCATAAATACACCCTCGAATTCGGACTTTTTATAGACACTCTGCGAAATGCATATCTTGCATAATCTCATTAGTCCCAGTTCACACTATGCAAGTCTTATTGCTAAGCTGATTAGTTTGTAGGGGAGAGAGACGACGGAAAATAAATGATTATTCAGCTTCATGTACTGTCAATACGTTTTACTTTATCATTCTTAATGATCAAACAGAATTGCGGCATAAACACATTTTCCATACAAATTGACACAAAAAAGTAGATCCAGAAAGCAGTCGATAGATATAATCTATTTTATTTTGACAGCGTTTTTCTTATGCTCTCACATATAAATAAATATTCTCTCAACAATGCTACCATAGTTTCAGTAAATTTCGTACATTTTGTGAACAAAACTACAAAGAAATATAAGCACAAAAGAAAACGAAACAAAAATTAGAGAGCATTTGAAGAGATTTTTCCTGAAGTTGCGGACTTATTCTGTTTAATTATTTAATGTTAAAAAAAACACACACTAAACTATGCATAAAAAATATGAGCTCAAAAATAAGACTTGCATTGTCTAATTCCCGATGAAAGTTCAAAGAAGAAAAATTGACAAGGTTAGCAATACGACTTGTGTAGTGTGAACTGGGACTGAGTACGGTATGCTTAAATTTTCATTGACAGAAATTGTTTACAAGTTCTGATTCCTATAAGACTTGATTTTTGCGAGATACGTGATTTTAGCGCTTTTTGTGTGTTAGTAAGTTCAAAAAAAAGAAATAAAAGGCTATATTTTACGTTTTTATTTGCCCATAAGACGTGCGTATTAACAATGTAATTTTTTTTTTGTAATTTTATTTGTTAAATGAATACGCCAGTAAGCAGAACTGCCTCATTTGAAGCAAAGATAATTCAGAAGCCATTATCGCAGCATTGTTACTTCAAGAAAATCAATGTTTTCCGACTACTGTTGTCAGAGATGTACGAGTCTGGCTCTTGAATTGATGCGTGCTTTGCTATGGACTTTTAAAATTTATCAGTTGGTGTTCGAAAAATAGTTGTTCATATATGGACTGATTTTGATGATTTTCATAATTAATGTCTTACAAAGTATATGAGAAGATGGAACAAACCCAAAATAAAACTAACAAACAAACAAAACTAAAACTAACAATGTGTTTTTGAATGGATGAAATAGAAAAATGCTTTGTTATCACTGATTCTTCAAAAGTCCAACATAAACGTGTCAATGTCAAACGGCAGAAGGATTCTCTTTTAGCAGTGCATTGATAGAATATTACCTAATTAAACTATGTTCCTTAAAAAAAGATACATTTATTAGGTCATAATCGACAAACTCGGAACTCGTACTGATCGGTGATCGTCTTAGTCTAGACCTGCCAGAAGATTGTTTTTTTTTTATAATAAATACATAGTGCCTACAAAAGTAACATTACACTTGCACCCACTTTAATTATTTTAATATTTTTGCTTAGTTTTTACCATCAGTTAATAATTAAAAAAAAATCTTCTAGAGCACTTCATTATGGCTCAATCGGGACCATACTGGGTCATGAATTAACACATGGTTTCGATGACAATGGGCGCATGTTCGATAAGAATGGCAATATGGTACAGTGGTGGTCGAACGAAACTATAAATGAATACATCAATCGAACGGAATGTTTTATAGAACAATACAACCGTTACTATCTGTCGGATATAGAAGAATATGTAAGTTTTTCTCTTTTTTAATAGAATTCATCAGATAAATAAATGTCTATGTCAAAAACATATTTTAGATCAATGGCGAATTGACTTTGGGTGAAAATATTGCTGACAATGGTGGCATGCGTGAGGCCTTTTATGCCTATCGTTTATTTATCGAGGAAAATGGTCGTGAGAAAATGAAACTACCCGGCTTGGAACACTTTACCCACGAACAATTGTTCTTTATATCATTCGGAAATATTTGGTGTGAAAATTATACACCAACGGCTTCCCGCCACGCTATAGAAGATTCTCACTGTCCGGGAAAAGTGCGACTAAAAGGTGTTCTGTCAAATTCCCAGGAATTTTCCCAAACATTTAATTGTCCAAAAGGTTCTGGTATGAATCCTGATGAGCCCAAGTGTCGTATATGGTAAATGAGAGAAACGTAAGTGAGGGAAGAAAAGGCAAGAGAAATCAATTGGTTGTGTGTTGCGGAAAAATAGCAAATAAAGTGATTCAAATAAAGCACAAAGTGATGTACGTACTGACATATGTATAAATATATATTTTTGAAAACGATGTATAAATTTTAAAATATTTTAGATAATTTAAAAATAAATAAAAATATTTTTACTTGTATAACCAAAATTTGTCAGTTAGGGGATTTAACCCTACGTCTATACCTGATATATTTTTATCATGACAAATGTCAAATTTTATATAGAAAAAAGAGCTAACATAAAAAAAATTATTTTTGAATATAAAGTTTGACTTTTCTTATGATAAAAATATATCAGGTGTAGACGTAGGGTAAGGAAAAAGAGGAAATCTGAAAAACTTCAGTAGAGTTGATTTTTAAAATTTTTTTGCACCATCATAATTATTTGCTATAATTTGTATAAATTATTTTTATTAAATAATTAAATTTTTATAAATTATAGCAAATAGATCAGATTTGTTCGAAAAATCGGTATTTGTTTTAACTAACAAGCAAGTAGACTTTTTAATTTAATTTCGCAAAATATTTTGCAACGTGGCTGTCACTATCGTTTGTCAAATAAAAACAAAATTTCTCTTGTCAGTTGAAGTGAGTAGTGAACAGTGTTAATTTTTGTAAAGTGATTTGCTAAGGAGAAATTAATTACAACATATATGTAAGTCCCAATCGAAAAGTGAACTTTTTTTAAGCAGTGATGTCAACTTCTTGGGCTCTAAAAGCACAACATTATTTTAAACAAGTAAGAGTGCTATATTCGGCTGTGCCGAATCTTATATACCTTTTACCAACGTACGTACATATATATAGTATATAGACACATACATACATATCTGTTTTGTGAAAAAATTTATAATTTTTTTCTGTAAAGCAATTAATAGTAAGTGACTTTTCAGTATTTTTCGATTAAAGAATTTGATTCAATTATTTTATTTTCGATATTAGCAATAGTTGAATATTTTACTCTACACTCTGTGATAAGATATTTTACATTCACTCTTATTTCAGTCAACATCGACGTCACGTCAATACAATACCAAAAAATTGAGGCTTGTTTACTCGCTCTCGAGATGTTCAAAAACCGTGCTAATAACTCTAAAATATTTTTCGTATTGCACGTCCATACCAAGTAACCTAACTTGTTTTGTATTTTCCAGTATTTAATAATCACTGATGTTGTAAAACTGCTAAGTGTCTTGATTTAAAGTTCCAATTGCAAATGGTATACATCGTGGTATTATGTAAACGTTTTATTCCTACAGGATTTTTTTGAAACTTGTTCAGCAGAAAGGAAAGGTATCAGGAAAATGAAACTGAGCATGTCCTTTAATTTATCTTTAGCGACAAATTTTATTTTGATCTCTACTTACTAAAAACTAATAGTTATTGTGCTGAGAGCACAATAAGCACAAACCTTCGTTTATACTTCAATTAGATATCCATAAAAATTAAACATGTATAAAAAATATTGAGTAATGATTTTCCTAAAACATGAAATATCTTTAAATGGAAAAAAATATTTTTGGTTATTTTTTTAACGAAACTTTTTTCAATCTCCAACCCTGGAACCATATTTCTGAGTTTCTTAATACTAATTTATTTCTTTATAAAATATAGAATATATTTAATTACCAAAGAAATAATTAGTTTTATATACCGGAAAAAATTTAAGTTTTCCAGCTCTGGAGCCATGTCTTTTATTTTTTTCTGTTTTTTGGGTTTTTTTTCGTTTTGGCGATTTTTTTCATTTTGGCGATTTTTTTTCATTTTCGCGACTTTTTTTTGTTTTTGGGTTTTTTTTTCATTTTGGCGATTTTTTTTTCATTTTGGCGATTTTTTCCTGTTTTTGGGGTTTTTTTCATTTTGGCGATTTTTTTCTGCTTTTTGGGCTTTTTTCGTTTTGGCGATTTTTTTTTATTTTGGCGATTTTTTTTCGTTTGGCGATTTTTTTTCTGTTTTGGGGGGTTTATTTTCATTTTGGCGATTTTTTCCTGTTTTTGGGGTATTTTTCTTCTTGGCGTTTTTTTTTCTGTTTTAGGGTTTTTTTTATTTTGGAGATTTTTTTTTCATTTTGGCGATTTTTTTTCATTTTGGCGATTTTTTCCTGTTTTTGGGGCTTTTTTTCATTTTGGCGATTTTTTTCTGTTTTTTTGGGGTTTTTTTCGTTTTGGCGATTTTTTTTATTTTGGCGATTTTTTTTTCGTTTGGCGATTTTTTTTTCGTTTGGCGATTTTTTCTGTTTTTTGAGGTTTTTTAAATTTTGGCGAATTTTTTTTCATTTTGGCGATTTTTTTTCATTTTGGCAATTTTTTCTGTTTTTGGGGGCTTATTTTCATTTTGGCGATTTTTTTTATTTTTGGCGATTTTTTCCTGTTTTTGGGGCTTTTTTTCATTTTGGCGATTTTTTTCTGTTTTTTTGGGGTTTTTTTCGTTTTGGCGATTTTTTTTATTTTGGCGATTTTTTTTTCGTTTGGCGATTTTTTTTTCGTTTGGGGATTTTTTACATACATACAATTGTATGTATGTATATTACATGGGATTTTAAAATTTTTCGTTGCTCGTTTTGGAACACCCTTTAATTTCCAATTCTCATGTATTTGTTGTTGTAGCCGTCAAAGGTCTACAAACTGTGTCCAAATTTCAGGTCTCTAGCTCTTACGGTTCTCGAGAAAATGCCCTGCATAGTTTTAGACATAGTTAATTTTACATAACACAAAAAGTTAAAGTTTTCCAACCCTGGAAACGTCTTTTTAATTTTTTTATATTTTTTTAATTTAAAATTCCAATTTTAGTCGTACTGAAGTGTAAAATAAGTTTATTTATTAAAAAAAAAATAAAAATTTGTTTTCGGTAGTTACTTTTATATGGCAAAATGAAGTTTAAGTTTTCCAGCTCTGCAATCGTCTGCCCGATTTTGCTGAATTTCAATACCAATCTATTTTGGAAAATTTCTGACACACCAGTCCAAGAACGAAGTCTCTAGCTCTTCTGGGAGCTTCGGAAAACCGATTTCACGTACAGACAGACGGACAGACGGACAGACGGACAGACGGACAGACGGACATCGCTTATTCGTCTTCCCTATACATAAGGATCCAGAATATATATATTTTATGGATCGCTTATTGATATTATAGAAATTACAAACGGAATGACAAACCTATATATACCCTTTTACCATTTTTGTGGTAAAGGGTATAAAAAGCACGAAATGCGTAATTTAGAGGTCTAAAAATCGTAAAAAGCACTAACGCACAGTGGGGGATTTTGAAAAAAAAAAATAAAATAATTCTGAAAATTCTAAACGAGCAGTCCGCTTATTATGAAATTTCATACAACATTTAAAAAGGTGGTACCAAGCTTAAGTGTGGACAATATATCTTAAAAGGGGGCGGAGTCACAAGAGCCATAAAGTGAGCAACCACGGATTAATGAAAATTCAACGCTGCCAAACTGCAAGTGGATTTCTCTACCCAAGAGCTAAAAAAGAGTCTGGTGCATTTATGCAGTTTCGCTTACAGTTTATTAAATATTCGAGAAAAAAAATTTAAATTTCGGCTTTTTTAAAAAACTTAGTCTACCCTTCTGCTATTGAAAAAGTCAAATATTATTAGATTTAAAACAATAACAAAATTTTTTAAACATTTAGAAAAAAATTTGGTATCAAAAGCACAACTAAGTCAAAAGTTATACGCCAGTTAAATTAAATATTTGAAAAAAGGCTATTTTTTGCGTTTTTGGCAGAAAAAAGTGTAACTCACTATTATTATTATTTCGCTATAATTAAAAAATATTGCAGGAATATCTACTCAATATTTTTATTTATTCAAAAGGTTATACTATAAGAAACATAACAAAGAAATTTCTTGTTAAAAATTTTTGTTATAAAAGGTGCCAGATCGTTTTTAAATAGACATATTTTTGTTATAAATATCAAATGTAAGGTCAGTTTTCTAAAATATCAAAGCTAGAACAAAAACATTGCTCATTTCATCTTAAGGCATGATATGGTTTTAAATATTTCCTTAAATATTGTCTGCGCCCTGCGAAAGATAAGAAAACCCATTTTTGGGATTTGATGCAGTCTTTTTGAGAATTGCCGGGAACTTAAAGGCAAATTCTATTAGTTTTTACTTTTTGTGTATGAATTGCATAATAATCCACCTAAGAGAGAATGTTCAGCCGAAAATATTGATAAATGCGAATTTTTTAAAGCATTCTCGGAAAACTCTTTAAATGTTGTAACCAAATGTGGGTAATATTAAATTAATTTAAAAAAAATTTAGTAGCTGTATTAATTGAACTAGTGTTCGCCCAGTGGTTTAAAATCAACCATTAACGCACAGAGGTGGAGAATAGAATGAAAATATTTAAAGTTTGATGAATTTAAAACACAATATAAAAACTATATACAAATATACATATGTATAGACTCCAAGGTAAACCACTCTCTTAAACCACTTTCTTAACTACTAAATACGAATTTAAAATTTCATTTATCGGCATAAATAAGAATAGATTTTAAGCAAACTATTTAAAAAAAGTTGTTCACTTTTTGAACTAAATGTAATTAGATATTTGCTCCTAGTGTTTTCACTTCATATTCATTATTATTGCCCAAAACAAAAATATTCGTTTATTTTTTCATTGAACGCTTTTTCTCTAAAGTTTTAGACTCCCCATTAAAACGTTTGTTACAAAAAAAGTTTCTATTCCCTATTCTTTGAGAAAGACCCCATATGTATGTACGAATAAGCTAGCCTAATAATATAAATATTCCATCATATTCCAACATTCCATCATATTCCAACATTCCAGTATGTTCAGTAATTTAAAGCACAGAAAAATAATGAAAACAATGAACAAAAACAAAACGCACACAAAATAAACCAAAAATAAAAAACTTACTTTGTGCTGTAGGTGAATTTAACTTTAATCAAAGTTATTAATAATTAAAAAAATATATTATTTTTAAGCATCTAAAGATAAATAATACAGTACCACTCGTTATTTAAATATCCAAATTTTATTAGTTTCAGCAATAATCGTTTAAGTACATAGAAAGATGGAAATAAGAATAGAATGAACAAATAAAATACGTTTTTCCTTCTGAGTGTTTATGGAGTTGCTAAGCCAAATTGTTGCATTTTTTTTTAGCAAATTAAGAGAGAAAGAGAAATCATGGCTTTATGATTGGCTAATATTCTTAACTGTTTTTAACTATCTTAGACACAAAAATGTAGAAGAAAAAATACATTCTGCACTGCTCCTATTGTCAATCTATCTAACAAAAAAAAATCAAGCGAATACGTTGAGTTTAAGTCAGTTAAAATGGTTCCCAGTAAAAAAAATTGGAAGTCATTCTAAAGGAACTACATTTTCATTGCTTCCAAAAAATCGATATTTTTAATTTGCCGATAGTTAGCAGAAAACCAAGTAGAAGTTTAGTTTAGTTATACATAACCTTGTAATTCCTCAATAGTTTTAGAAATTACTCACCAGAATTTTTAAAAAATCGATTTTTTTGAAGAAACTTATGAACTAATTTTGGTCTAAAATTTTGAAGTTATTTGCTTAAATTTACATTAAATTACTGTTTCGCGTTTAAATTCCTATAAAAAGAAACTAATTGTTAAAATAGGTAACTATTAGCCATTTTTCCTAGATGAAAATATTATCATAGAACACAAAAAAGGAAATTTTTCTTAAAATCGCTTCCAATTCGGTGACCAGGCATCGAAAAAGAGAACTTCTTGCAATGACAACCCTATGTAAAAATCATTAGATCGGATCGAAATTTGCACTACTTCCAGATCGCAAACTCTACATTTTCATGACTTTTTTGGAGTGTCTTTTTTTGCTGGGTTCTTAACTTTTTTCACTTGCCTATTTATACAGGGTGTTTTTTTAGAGGTATAGAACTTCGAATTGAAATAAAACACAAGAAAATCGTTTTAATGTCCATCAATTTGGCTTTATTGGAAGGATAATTTTATGCCATTAATGTTTAAATATGATTTCGGGCATGTGGCCGCCGCGGCTGGCTCGAATAAAGCCAATTCTACAGGTCCAATTTTCAACCACTTTTTAGAGCATATGGGGCCGTATGTTGGCAATAACGCCACGAATGTTGGCTTCCAAGTCCCCTAACGTTTCTGGTTTGTTGGCGTAGACGAGCGACTTCACATATCCCCAAAGAAAATAATCCAATGGTGTCAAATCACACGATCTTGGTGGCCAATTGACAGGTCCATTCCGCGAAATTATGCGCTCATCGAATGTTTCCTTCAATAAATCGATTGTGACGTGCGCTGTGTGGCATGTAGCGCCGTCTTGTTGGAACCACAACTCATCCACATTCAAAATCTTCAAAATCTTCCATAAAGTTGATGGACAAAGCTCCAATTGCTGTGCACGGTGGCGAATCGATTCATTCGGGTCCTCTTCAACACTTTGCTCTACAGCGGCAATTGTTTCTTCGGTGCGCACTGTTCGACGTCTCTGCGGATGCGTATTATCACATAGAGTAAACGTAGTGCGAAAACGATCCATGGTTAACCGAATTAATTGCTCTGATGGACGATTATGTCGACCATAAAATGGACGGAGCTTGCGGTAAACTTCGCGAACTGAACCATTATTTTCGAAATAAATTTGCACGATTTGCAAGCGTTGTTCTTTTGTCAACCTGTTTATGATGAAATGGCAAACCAAACTAAATATTAATCACTTGACAGCTGACAAAATGGCCGCCAGTTAAAAAAGTGATGCCAACTTAAAGTTCTATACCTCAATAAAAAACACCCATTATATAGATGTATTCATATAATATTCTCATATATTTAATTATACAGGTACGCCTATTTTTGAAAAATACCTAAGAAAATACTCGTAATTATACTTGTACACTAGGCTGTAAACAAAAATAGTTTGGTGCTCAAGCATAATTTGAAACCCCCTGCAGAAAATTTGGTGACAATTGATCCAAACGTGCTCGTCGTATGATAGGAGGAACTGCGAGTGCCACCAAAAGTTCGGAGTAGTGTATGGTGAAAAAATACATGTCTTGTTAATGGTTACATATTCGTAATTTTCCTGATTTATCTTCTTGATCTTGAGTCAATTTAATAGAGACTCGGTCTAGTATTGTATTAAATGGCACTGAACATATTCGAAGTGGTTAAATGCAGGACTTATCAAATAGTGTAAATATAATGTCAATTGTTCCTAACCTAAGCTTAACTGGTTCTTTGGAAATATGAGTGGCCCTGTGCTCGAGTTGGTAGTGTATAAACCTATCATGTAAGAGGTTGTCGGTTCGAATCTCAAACAAAATTCTGATTAAAAATAAAAATGTCATTGCATTTGTAGCTATAAAAAAGTTTATAATCGTTCATTGTTACCGTTAAGTATTGGAATGACATTTATATATAATTTATATTATCCTACACCGAATAGCTCCCCATGGGATAGTTCAGTAACAAGTCACAAGGTGCATACAAAGTATCCATTTACCCTATCCAATTAGAT
The DNA here is from genome assembly GCA_944452675.1 of Tachina lurida. Classification (NCBI taxonomy): domain Eukaryota; kingdom Metazoa; phylum Arthropoda; class Insecta; order Diptera; family Tachinidae; genus Tachina; species Tachina lurida. Next base: position 122,101,170 of record OX101752.1, on the reverse strand, counting down.
CCCCATGTAAAAGTGATTGATCCGCTTCATAGGAAGTGTTAGAACTCGGACTGGTTCCTATCACTTAGGTTCCGATCACGCGACTATTTTTGTGTCAGTTCCATTTCCTGCAGGGCTTATAAAGGCTAGTATTTTTGTAGATTTTTTTCATATTTTTCTAAAGAGATTAGAGGTCGCACAAGTCGAATTTCATGTTTGCCAGCCAGTTTTTAGTATTTTCTTCATAAATTTAACCATAACCTAATTATGCACTACACTTTTGAGGAAGCAATTTAAATTTAAAAATCGAAATTTTTCCAAGTTTTATTTTTGTGTACAAAAACTTGTCGTTTTTGGAAATAATTTGCTCTTTTATAGTACGTTTCCACTATGAGCAAAACTAGTTGATTTTCTCAGAACACTTCGAAGTGTTTCCATTATGCTCTTATGTATTTTGCTTATACGAATTTTCGAAAACAATTTGATTTTATTATCAAGGCCGCAAACCTTATTATTTCGATTAGTAAATTTCTCACTCATTTACATATAAAAAACATGTAAATACAACTGATGTGGTTTGTGCAATTGCTTAAAAAATTTAATATTCTGAGTTATTGCCACCTTTTACAGAATATTGTGGATTTTTTTTTTCGAAGTTTCAGCCAGCAACTCAGTGTTGCATTAACAAATTTTGCCATGTTTTGGAGGAAAACAACTTATTTGAGGTGGTTTGCTGATATGAAAAATGTATGGTAAAACATGTAGAAAAACATTTGTTTTTTGGGCAAAACAAGTTTTCTGCTCCAAAACACGTATATGGAAATGTACTATTAGGTAGCCTACATTACCATTTTTCGTAATTTTTTCATAAATTTTGTAAATAACACTTTATAAATTTAGAAATTTTTATAAAATGAAAATCATTTTTAAGCGAAGAAACTGTAGTTGCTCAATAATCATTTCCAATTTTTTCACTGGATAGTTTTATACGCTAAAGATAAAATAATTTTCTAGCCCTGATTTATAACAGAAAAAGGCAAATGTTGGTAAATTTTGACACTTCAACAAAAAATAGAGGTCTAGCTTTTCTGAGGGTTTTGGAAAAATGATTTAACCTCCAGTCAGGTGGGCATACAAACATCACTTTTTCAACTTTTCTAGTCACAAGAACACAGAATATAATATATACATACATACTTTGTGGGATCGCATATGAATATTGTGGAAATTACTAGCGGACAGAAATTTCGTCTGAAACAAATAGGTATATCCAGTTTTACAATACTATATGTGACCTTCTCCGAGAAAAGGGACCTAGTATGTGAAAATTAAGTTTTGAGAGAAACGCATTAAAGTTTCAAAACGCATTATCAATTTGAACACACCTTCAGTTGAGAGATGCGATTTAGTATGGTTCGTTATGATTGGGTGCCAACTACAGCTTAAATTAGACGTGACATAGCCATATTGCCATAGCCATAACCAAACCAAAATTCAATTGGTTTTTATGGTGAGAGTGAGAGAGACTCGCCATAACGCCATAACTCTCACCATAGAAACCAATTGAATTTTGGTTTGGTTATGACTATGGCAATATGGCTATGTCACGTCTAATTTAGCTTTAAATCATTTCATCTTATGCTTCACCCTTTTAGGTACCAGAATCTACTCTTACTCCAAACCCGCTTTTTGACACACTAGATCCCTTTTCTCGGAGAAGGTCACATATATTTACTTAAAATTCCTATAGTAAAACTGAATTTAATTTAAAATTTGAATTCTCAGTTTTAATGTACCATTTGAACAAGTTTGAAATAATTTATGACAACATTTAAATATAAATCTTCTGATGGAAGCTCTTTAGTGCGAAAAAGGTTCTGCAAAGTTTCATTCATTTGTTCGAAAAAAAGAATCGCTTGATTTATTATATCTTAAATAACTCTATAAATTTAAAAAGTTAGTCGGTAAAAGAGACCCCAAGGGAAGTAATTGTGTGCACTACAAAAGAAATAAATTCAAATTCGATAGTGCTATTTATACATGTACTTAGTTGTTGTATAGAATGTTGAATAAACAGTTTTTCGTTGTGGACTGCAAATTACTCTCTAAACTTTTTGGTTTATTTGAACAATATTTCTGGAGGGAAATATTCGTGCAAACCATAAATTAAAAAAAAACAATTTTTTTTCAATCAATTTCACATTAGTATAAAACGCTAGAATTTTTAAGTAACTAAGACCAGAAAACCAAGAGTGAAGATATAATTAGCCGAACGTCCACGTAAGCTAACGAAACAGCTGATCGTTTTTGTTGATTGAAAACAGTGCAAACGCTTACCGAAATTTGCTGTAACGTTGACGGCACGTCTCAACCTGTATAAAATAGAATTTCCTAACGTTGTTAAGTGACGTTTTAAACCAGTTATGGTACTAATGGATTTGAAATGAAATGTGGGTATTTGGACTCTGTTTCTCGGTACTTTTACTAATAATAATATCTTTGCGAAAAAAAAACTTAAAATAATACATAAATATGTATATGTATCTGTATATACATACTTATGTATGTAACTACATATATACATATATATTAATTTCAAATTAATATATACATACATACATATTTATATGTACATAATAAAGAAATATACATGTATGTAATTATATATGGGTGAGATGTAAAACAATGACATATATAAAAAAATTTAAATGGTATCAAAACCTCTTATTGAATATGCTTATATGTATGTAAAAATGATTTAATTTGTAGCATACATATCGTTGGTCACAAGTAGAAAGGCCCTAATTCAAATAATTGTAATTTTACAAGAGAAGGTAAAAACATAATAATAAATAGTACCAACGCTTTGTAAAACTGCTTTAAAAGTGTTATTTTTCACTATTGTAATAAATTTTTGTGGTGAAGTGTATTTGTGTGAAATGTATTGGAATCAGTGAAAAGCTCAATTCCATGAATATTCGAGTTAGGGCCTTTCTACTTGTGACCATCGATATGTATGTATGTATGAACATATTATTTATTTATTATGAATGTATAACATATGTACATAGATACATACATATATTTTTATGTACATGCTCCAATACCCAGTAAAAAAAATTGGAAGTCATTCTGAAGGAACCACATTTTCATTGCTTCCAAAAAATCGATATTTTTAAAATGCCAACAGTTAGCAGAAAACCAATTATAAGGTTATTTTAGTTATACAAAACCTTGTAATTCCTCCATAGTTTTAGAAAATAATCACTAGAATTTTTAAATCATCGATTTTTTGACAGAAATTTATGAACTAATTTTAGTCTAAAATGTAAAAGTAATTTACTTAAATTTACATAAAAACATTGTTTCGGGCTTAAATTCGTATAAAAAGAAACGAATTGGTGAAATAGGTAACTATTACCATTTTTCCTAGATGAAAATATTATCATAGAACACAAAAAAGGAAATTTTTCTTAAAATCGCTTCCAATTCGGTGACCAGGCATCGAAAAAGAGAACTTCTTGCAATGACAACCCCATGTAAAAATCATTAGAACGGATCGAAATTTGCACTACTTCCAGCTCGCAAACTCTACATTTTCATGACTTTTTTGGAGTGTCTTTTTTTACTGGGTACAGTTTTAGTACCATTTACATATTTTATGTACTTTTTTTCGCCGCAGTCACCATTTGATCTTTTTAATACCCATCACTGTTTTGTGAACAGCTGTTCCTTCTTCATATTAAAACAACAAAACAAAGTAAAGCGTACTCACGTTTTTAAATGTTCTATAAGTGCACCAACGTGCTAACAGTACGGTACGGTACGGTACAGCAACAGCAACGTTCGGCTAACCCAGCCTTGACGCAAAATATAAAAATAAATTTATAGTTTTTTATCAAACCCTCCGTTATTAATTATTATAATTATTATATTTTTGAGGCATAGTAAATTTTTGAAGACATTTTCTTGCAAGTTACGGTATCTCCAAGAACAGTCAAACTTGAAAACTAGTATTTATCAATGTTAACTTGTTGATTATTGAGTTATTGATGCAACTATATTTATTTTAATGAAAGTTTAACATAATATCTCCAACTATTCTAAGAAATTTTTGGGTAAAGGATCCCCGATGATCTGCATAATCAACATCGAAATCCGCATAGTATCCAGCTAATAAATTTTTTTAGAAAACTGACCGCTCTACAAAAAAAGTTATATATAATTTTTTGTAAAGCTAGCTGGGTCAATAGTTATTTGAGTTTGGATGGTGCCCGAGATGGTTAAGGTTTACAAACCAGCCCGACAGATGGTGCTGCAGTTGGTATCTAGGTTATTTATCTATACTAGAACTAAACGGCTGGATCGACTTGAATGAATTTTTATAAATGCATTTAAGTGGGAGTGTAAGATCACGCTTATCGCGCTCGGCTAACTAGTAATAATATAAAATATTCTCAACAAAATAATCATGTCTGTCTTTTCCGTGAGAATAGAAAACACAAAAATATTTTATTTAAGTTACTGATTTATTTAAAAAATAACAAATATTCGAGACAATCATACATACATACATATTTAAATATTTCTTTAAATTTATAAAACTTGATATTCTCTATTTTAAGTGGACTTTTAATGCTATAAATTTGATATCTGCTTAAAAATTAATTAATTATACATACATATGTCTATTAAATTAAATATTCGATTCACAATCATTTGGTTTTGTTTCAATTAACATTTATATATCTTTATTAAAGCTTATTACAATTAACGTGCACTTTACTCGCTTTGCATATTTTCACATCATATTTCTCTTAAAATAGTTTCAATATTTAACAACTTTTAATCATATCAATATACAAAAATGTACAAACATGTGACTTGATGCAATAAAAGAATGCAAACTTTGCAAATTAATTAACTACAGTTCACTGGCATAACACAGTGTTATTAAATTGTAAATGGAGTCATTCCACATGTTTAAGTGTTTTTTTTTTTTTAATTAAAATAAAAATTTAAGCATTTATGCAATAAATGTTAATGGCTTGGTCAATTTTTTAAACATAAGAAAAGTTTTATCTACAAGCTCTATAAGTTACATACATACTTATTAAGAAATTATGTGGCTCGGGTACATGGAAAGTTAGTTAATGCGTTACTTTATCAGTCGTTAGGACCAGGAGTTCAGAACAACTCAAAATTTTGGACCACGCATCTACCGCAAGTGCAGTTTTTTATGTTATTAAATTAAATTTCTAATACATTAAAACATACTTATGTATAATATGAAGGAAACATTATCTATAAAATAAGAAATATAAAAGGAAACAAACACATGACAGTGATTGACAGTGAACTGAAATTATAGAACAAAGTTCATGTGTAGAACATGACGATAGTAAGTATAAAAGGATATACATACATACATATATGTATTTATGCGTATTGACACTATCTGAGCGCAGATTGAATTTTTCTATTTTTCAAATTTTAATTAAAACTGGGTACGTAACTGATACCGATTCCGATATAGCGGCGATACTTCTGGTTTGCCGATATATCGATATCAACGATATTTTACAGTCGATACGACAATACTTCTTACATTTTTCTAGAGCTGTTTTGAACAAAAAAATTAAATTTTCAACGTTTTTTTTTTTGCATAACAACTAAGAGAAATAATTAAAAGCAGAACATAAAATCAAAACAGATAAATTAAATTAGAACAATTCACAATCTTGTGCAAATGGTCTTGCATCGCTGCATGTGCAAAATGGTATAGTATTTTGATACTCACCACTAAGAATTGTACTATACCATTTTGCACATGCTACGATGCAATATCATTTGCATAAGATTGTGAATTGGGCTATTGTTTCTTTTGTTTTGCTTTGCATCATAGTAATAAAATGTTTTTTCTCTCAATGCTAACTCATGTATGTATTTTGTTAAAAAAATTATTTGGTTTTTGTTAATTCAAATACCAATTTTTAATATTAAAAATCTCTTACACTGTAATTTTGTATAATAAAAGAATAACTCCGCTTGAGTTTTCTTAATTTTAACTTGAGTTCAATTTCAGTATGCATATCGGTATCGGCGATATTTCGTTTCGAGTATCGGTATCGGATCGGTAAAACGGCGTAACGTTACATCCCTAATTAATACTACCATGAAAATAAAAAAATAACCTCGAGTAAGATACAAAACATGGGGCTGCACACCCAAAATCTTAAGATGGATACACACCATGATAGTGAGACCTATCATCACTTATGGTGCTGTTGCCTGGTCGGACAGGGTCAGGCTGTCTACGACTAGAGACCGGTTAGAAAGATTACAGAGGCTAGCATGCCTTTGTGTGACAGGGGCTATGAGCACGTGTCCTACGGCGGCTATGGAAGTCCTCATTAAACTCACACCTCTGACGACTGTGATAGAGGCTGCTGCAAGACAAAAAGTTATCAGCATTGCAGGGAAAAGTAAAGATAGGGACTGTCTAGTTAGCCAATGGGAGCAATCATCCCTGGCAAGATGATTTCCCCTACTTGCTCAACCCTCTGACGTGATGAATATGTGTATGCCTTCGAAAAGAGGTTTGAAACTTTTCTGGCCAATAGAAGGGAATAGAGATAGGAAATATAACCCCGGTATTACTTTGCAGCTGGCACTATCAGGTGGTACACTGATGGCTCCAGAGCGCCGGCAGGTTCTGATGTGGGGATGTAGGACCAAGGACTAACTACCACGAGTCGTTACGAAAATCTCCTACCATTTTGCAAGCGTAAGTTTTGGTCATTGGGAGAAGCGCACAATTTAATCTTGATTGGGGCTACCGGGGGAAATAAAAAGCCATTTGCTCGGATAGTGAGGCTGCCATCAAAGCGCTCAGCTCATATAAGTTTACCTCTTAGTTAGCGTGGGACTGCCGCATTAAGCTAAATCAGCTTAGAGGCATGAAAAAGGTCACACTCTGCTGGGTTAACGGACACGCCGGTGTGCTAGGAAATGAAAATGCAGACAAAATGGCCAGAAGGGAGGCTAGTATAAACATGGTAGTACCAAACCCATTTTGTGGACTCGGATTGGTCAAAATCCGGGAAGATATGTTGATGGAGATCAAGAGTAATAGGGAACACCTCTAGCTCAATCTCCCAGGATTGAGGCATGCAAAGCTAAATGATTGGAACGTATAACCAAAATCGTTTCATAGCTTTCATGTCCCTGAGTAAAAACAATCTAAGAATGCTCACAGGCTTCCGCACAGGCCATTCTAGACTGACTTAACAACTTGGCCTGTGCAGATTCTGTGATTATGAAGATGAAACTACAGAGCATATTCTGAAGGAATGTGAAGCGTTATGCCACAGAAGATATAGCCAATTCGGCAAGCAACTATTGGAGGCTTGGGAACTGCCATTCAAGATAAAAATTTTTAAATTCATATATTTCTACTTCATCGACGTTTATAATTAATTTCAAAATCTAGATTCACAAAGTATAACAAATTTACTAAAAGTAAATTTTTTGGGGTAAGATTATGTTGAAAAAAGGCTCAATCAATTACTCTAATGTTCTTAGAGCTTTGGAGATGGATTAATGAGGGAGGAATAAGGCAGATAAAATGCCACCCTGTTGATTTCGGCTTTATGTAACGGTTACTTTGCAATTTATTAACCAGCTGTTAAGTATATGACTTATCCAAGTAGTTATTACGTGATCTAACTTAAAAATTATTAAGGATTCGATAAGTCTCTCACAAATTCCTGATCTGATCTGCCAGATCTGCCTGTAATATATCATCACGTATATACTCTTGATTAACATTGTGACCACAAATCATTTCAATATTTTCTGTAAGAAGGAGGTTAAACTTATTGGTCTGTACGCTTTACAGCTAACCTAACTTTCTTGCATCTCTCCATGGCAATGTAATTTTACAACACATTTCTATATTTTTTTCGACGGAATGAATGCTCACAACCCACACAAGAATATTAATTGAATCTAGCTGGGCCAAAATTCAAATGTTTATTTTTATTTTAGTAAAAATGTTAAACACATGTGAATGATAACTACCCATATAACCTGGTATTAAATTCGTCTTTTTTTTATTATTTTTGCATTCTAAAACATCAAATATCTATATTCATGTACACATGTATGCAGTAAAGAGAACTGTTCGGTGCAATTTTTGCCAATAATTTTTTATTATTCTGAAAATTAAATAAACTGAAAGGGTTTTTTTCAGTATTGTTGGTTTTGATTGGGTTTTCTTTTATTTATAGTCGAAATACGACACGCGTAATAATGCCCATTGCGTATACAACTATTGATTTACCTTTAATAAATACATTTGTAAGTATCACTATCAAGACCTCGTTCCTGCGCTACTTCACTCACCATCCGGGTTAGCACGAATTTATATCACTCTACCCAAAATATGTTCAATCATCCCTGTTCACCTTCCGCGATCATCACATTAATTATCTTCAGGGCAATTATGAATAAAATTCCGCGTGAGATTTCTCTCGGGGAACAATTTCAAGCAATAGCAAGTAGTAGGAAAAACAAAGAAAATTCTAATTGGAAAAGTGAGAAATCTCACGCGGAATTTTATTCATAATTGCCCTGCTTTACTTATGCGATGTAACGTCGCACAGTGCGGCCAAAACCATTTTTATGCGGCCAAAATCGAAAAATGTAGAAAATGATCAACAAATTGGTATATGAGGGCTTTTGGGGTCGCTGATTACGAATCCGTTATCAGAACTATCAAATTCAAAATTTCCGGTCTAATATGGCGTCATGTCATACGAAAAAACTTATACAAAATTAAATGAATTTGCTAATTTATTAAAAGTTTTTCTTTTTATATTCTTTTTATATTATTAAAATTTAAAATTTATTAAAAATTAATAAATTAAATATGCTGAAAGGCGATATGGCGCTGTTACAACATACCAAAAATAAAAATGTATTGTTATATTTTTATTTAAATTGAATATGAGCCAATAAAATAATAAAGAGTTATATTGAAATAATATTAAATGAAAAAGTTTTCATTGTCAATCTCATAAGATTCATAGTCGTCTACATCTGTATCTGTATCAGAGGCTTAAGAACTCTCAAAATATTATTGTTTATATTATCTATAATTATTTACATGTGGAGGTGCTAGCAAATAGAAAGGAACTTTTTCTACAAAGTACCGTTTGAAAAAGTATCTCATCTGATAAGTACTTTTTTCTCTTTAAAAGTGCTTTTCTCATACAAGTACTTTTCCCAAATAGTACTTTTTAAAAAGTGCCTTTTTCTTAAAGCACCTCTTTGGGTAAATACCTCTTCTGAAAAATACTTTTTTTTAAAGAATACTCTTGTTATATAATACAATTCACAAGAAGTACATCTCTCGAAAAGTACCTTATCCAAAAGTTTTCCTATCCCGAAAGTAAATTTTGAAAAATTAAGATTTCATAAGTTACATTTGCATAAAAAGTATAATTTCCCAAAAACTCCATATCCAAAAAGTGCTGTTTTCAAAACAGCTGTTTCCATTCAGCTGTAGCAAATAATATTATCATGAATAAAAAAGTACCGAATTCGTATACGATTTTACCCCTTTATAAGTACGATGTTTCTGAAACTGCCAAAACAAATTTCTGTCCAGGAGAAAAGAACGCGTCAAAAAACTTTCTGCTATGTTCAATACTTTGGAAGATGTGTCGAATGTAAAAAACGTACCGAATTTCAGTTTTGACCACCTTTTAACCCCTAAAAGTACACATATCGAAAAAGTAGCAAGCATGTCGGCTTATCTTAAGCAGAATTCGTGACATAAAGATACCGATTTTACCCCTTATACCCCCTTAGCTGCCAGAACTTTTTAGAGCTGCAGCTGCAGTCGTTTGGGCTATGCCAAGGCGAATTCGCATAAGGTGATCTTAATTCACCAGCTGACATAACTTCTCTGCTGTCAAATCAACCAAAACGTTACGAAATTTTACACTAGCAAATATACGAGGCGAATACGCAGAGTTGCAAATTAAGACCACCTTGTATCAATTCGCCTTGGGCTGTGCGATAATATGTCAGTCAGTCAGTAACATTACTCTTTTATAACAGAATTTTATTTTATTTGTTGCATAATAATATTAATTACTACCTCCAATAGCTTAGAGAGCAGGATCTAGCAAGACAATAAAGATTTCACGTCCATTTTGTTTGTAAAAATGAGAACAAAAAGTAGTCCTTACATATCTCTCTCTAACAATTTACTATTTAGAAATTAACTTTAAAATTTTAATTTCACTAATTGTAATTTCAGCTGTAGAATACATTTTGTTGCGTTTGATTATAAAAATTTTCACACGTGTTTAACGGATGCTATTCGTATGAAGGCCTCATTCAAACTGAAATTATGCAGACAATTTTAGGCAAAGGACCTTACTATGAACATTTTTCACATCCTAGGACATTCCTTTAGCCAACTCAATGACAAAAAAACCCCAAATAAAAACTTGTTTTTTCGACTTTTGGCCGCATAAAAGGGGTTTTGGCAGCACTGTGCTTCGCTACATACATGCAAGTATTATTGTAGTGGATATTATGTTACATTGTCCCTGCTTTCTACAGTTGTTTTAATTTTTAGTATATGAACTGTGGTGATTGCTAAGTGAGCATATATTTGTCACGTGCCTATGATGATTTAAATGATACGTAATGATACAATAATACTACAGTTGAGTACTTAAAGTAGAAATTGTTAATGCAATACGAGTACTTCAACTACAATTCTTTAATTTGAAATAATAAACTAGTCGTGAGTTACGAATACATACTATCTACATACACATGTAGAAGCATACGCTAGAGATATAATTTTATTAAATGTTAATAATACAGCATATCTATTTGGCTTCCATTATCCAAAAAAGATTTGTTACAAGCGGATACAGTAGGACGTGTGTGTACTTTTTTTTGCCAATGCACTCTTTTATTTAGATGTAATGATGGGGGCAGGAGAATTTGTTGCTGTAGTATTATCTGCTTGATTGTTGGTATTTGCTAATTATATAAATTTTTCCGCATTGTCCATGAATTTGTTATGTTTAGCAGCCCGGCACTACCGAAACGCCGTTGTTTCCGCACATGAAGATTGACTCTGAAATTAAGAGCATACTTGTAAATTTGTCTGTTGAATTATGTATACGTACATATGTACATTAATATGTATGTATATTTGTAAATATAAATATTTTAAATAATTTTATTATTCAATAAGGGACAATAGATTTAGCTAAGGTTACTCTTAAAACAGAGAGCGAAGTCGAGCGATTTTGAGCGACTTCGAGCCGGCTAACAATTAAAACGAGTAACGAACCTTGAAGATTTTGTCTTATTACAGCGTTTTGTGGCCTTTGAAGTTTTATGAAATAAAAAAATACATAAAGTACATACAAATCGTCAGCTGATATGCAAAACCACGTAACTAACAAACAATTAAAAATAGGATTTTTAATTAATTATTGGGTATTACATCAAAACACTTGACCTTAGAAATTTTCAAGCCTTTAACATAACAATCAGCCGAACGTAAAGAATCTTTACTTCAGCCACTTGAATAGTTTTGTTAAGCTTTTTTCTCTCTCATATAAAGCTTAAAAGAGTGTAGTTACTTGATGTTACATTTCAGTTAACGATATATTGAAAAAATTTATCTTAATACTATATTTTTATTTAAAGCTTGTCAAAAGAGATACCAATTTAAAAAAATTATTTATTTATTTTATTAAGCACATCTAGATGCATTTGGTTGATACTCAAACAACTCATCATTGCTGAAAGCAACACGTCAGTGGTTGAAGTCTACTGATGAGTCGAGAAATGCTTCTAGATTTGCTTAACCAACAACAAATGAAAGGCTTACTGTAATAACATAAAATGCCGCAAAAAATTATTTCGAGTGAATCGACTTTTAAAGTACGAATTATTTAAAAAATAAGAGATTCATGAAATTATACAATCTTTTAAAAGCTCATTTAAAACGACTTCTATCGCTGGACAACAGCAACATAGCGAACATTTTTGTTTTCAAAAGGTAATTTGGCTTATGAGGCTACTACGAAAAAAATTCAAATTTGTTTAAGACAACATTTTCAAGTATTTGCTTTAAAATAAATTATTGCGCAAGTTGTCTTTCTAGCATAAAAAAAAACAATTATAATCAGTACAACTCGTAACTTATTCAACAACTTTTGCATCATTATTGTTCTTCAAATAATCTTAGACCATTTTTTATAGATTTTTTATGCATCAAAAGCATAAGCCACCTAAATACAAAAAAAAATCATATCTCCTTAGTTTTTCAGATTTATTCATCATTCCTTCACAAAATACCTTTTCATACCCCCACATCCATGCATGATGAAAATATGATCATAATTTTCATGAATAACTTCTTCACAGCACAAAGCTTTGAATTAAGCTGCAAAAAATTAGTGTGACTCATCAAAAAAAAAGTTCAAGTAAATAGTGGGATGTAAAAATTCAATTAAAATTAAATGGAAAATATGTATAAACTTTTGAGCGGATGTTCGGATGGTAATAGAAAACAGAAAAACATATATAAATAGTTTTTCAAGTCCAATGGCTTATGATGTTAGTACAATAAGCCCTTCAAATTAAACATTTTGATTGCAGATTTAGAATTTTAAAAAATAGGCCTCAACCTTGGCTACTGTAGTAAATAAAATAATCAGTTGCGAAAAAACACTAACTTATAAATTAATTATTTTGCAAGTGACTACAAATTGGTTTAAATATCATGCAGATATCAACCAAACATATCGAATAGAAGCACACGTAAGAAATAAATAAAACCAAAATAAGTAAATAAAAAGAAAATAAAAAAAAATAAAAAGAAGCATGCCATGAAAACAAATGCCAAATGTTTGTGTTGAAAAAAAAACAAAATAATTTCAATAATATTTTATATGAGCGGTTCGTATGTATGGATATATTTATGTACATATACATATATGTATGTACGAATTTTTTATTTTTAGTGAATATAATAATAATAAATATTTATATAGACAAATATGTATATATACATTTACATAGATATATATGAATATATACATATATGTATATTAGACCTGGCGCAGCTAATATGGGGTTTTTTATTTTTTGGAATTTTGAATGCGGGTAGCAATGAAAATATGCGATTTAATGCCAAAATTGATGTAGTAAATTTTCAGGCTGATCGCATGGTGCCTACCCGTGCCATAATGGGGTCAAAGGTCAAAATTTTGAAAAATCACCAAATCACCAAATTTTTAAAAATCAAATAAATGTTTATTATAATTTTCAATTCAGCTTTAAGTTGTAAAAAATTATGGTGCTTCTGCTAAAACAATAAGACGAAAATATTTATAGAAATTAAAAAATACCAACAATATCTATGCTGTTATTCCTCTAACAGCTATGATGAACTCATGTGACTTCTGCGCAAGCAGAATTTTTTTTATTTTTTTGTTGTTTTGCTATAAGGAGATTTTTTGCAACGTCTGGTCTAAAAGTACCGTTGTTCTAGCTCTGTTACTGCACACATTGCAATGCTTTTGATATAAATATATAAAGTTTTGTCATTGTAAATTTGAATATTGTTGTGAAAGGTTTCGTTTATGTAAAATAAATTACTTTGTTAATTTTCGTAATTAATGGCTCAAAAGAAAATTTCATCGTTGAAACGGCTTCGATCTGCTGATACAAATGTGTATTTGATCGGTAAATGTGAACCCAAAATAGTTGGTGTGAAATTGCCATCAAAACAACAAGTGCTTCAGTGTTTTTTGTATAATGTTCGTTGTGAAAATAAAACAGTTAAAGAAAGTGCAAGATTGGTGTTGGCTGAAATATTGCCTTTTTGGGAAAAAGCTAGAATACCAACTCCAGATCAAAGAACATGTGCTGCAAAAGTCATTAAACTTTATGAAGAGTGGAGAACAGTCCAAAAAGTGGGCAATTCTCCTTTTCCGAGTTATCACAAAAAAGAAAATGACTTTAAGGAAAATTTAAATAATTTGTTTGACATTGCACACGTTGACGCACTCAAGCTGATGAGTATACAGGAAGATATAGACTTTCTAACGAAGCAGCGAGAAAATGGACGCGTTGGTAGCATGACTTGTGTCGATAGAAATGTTACAAATAAAGAAAAAGAAAGGCACAAAGATTGGAAGATGAAAAACGTCGAAAAGAAAATAATGAAAAGAAAAAAGGCACTTCAGGTAATTATTATGTAGTATTTGGACAGGCAGTGGCTATTTTTACCACTTAATTTCATGAACAGACTTGACTATGGAATATGTTGAATTTGAAAGTGATGAATCGGGAGAAGATAACCAGGCGATGGATGAACAGAGTGACAACATTCCAAGTTGCTCCAATAAGCCGATTCAAAGACGTGGAAAGAAGAATTTTATAGACGATAGAATGCTTGCTTGTATGGATGCTGGCAATATGTCAACTCCATTTGCTATACACTTCATCAGTGCAACTGCCAAAGCGTTGGGTCACAATATTGAGGATCTTGTTCTGAATTGCACAAGTTTGCGTGAACAACGTAAAAAATATCGTCGACGTCATGGCAAACAAATTATTGAAAATTTCAAGGTACATATTTTTTATTTTGGCCAAGTTTTAAGTTTTTTTGAGCTTAAGTTTTTTACTTAGATCCCTGAAACATTTGTTTTGCATTGGGACGGAAAGCTACTTCCCGCACTTGCTGGAAAGGACAAAGTTGACCGCTTGGCTATTGTACTCACGTCGGAGAACGTTGAAAAATTGATAGCTATCCCGATCATTAAAGATGGAACAGGTGCTGCAGTTGCTCAATCAGTCTACGAATATTTGCTAAAAATGAATATGCAGAATTCGTTAGAAATGATATGTTTTGACACAACTGCTGCAAATACTGGCTCTCATAGTGGTGCTGGAACTTTATTGGAACGCAAACTGGAACGCAGCTTATTGTGGTTACCATGTCGCCACCATATTGCAGAAATTCTATTAAAAGCTGTATTTGAGATTAATGTAGGAAAATCAAGTGGCCCAGAGGTGGCGATTTTTGAACGATTTGCACGAGAATGGAGCACATTTTATTCAAAGGGATTCAGCACTTGTATGCAGGATGATCAAGTTTTGAAAGTCATACCTGTCCAAGAACGCGAAGCAAGCAAGAACTTTTGTCTTGAATATTTAGCTAAAGTTCACATTCGTCATGATTATAGAGAACTCCTACAACTTGCATTAATTTTTCTTGGTGGTAGCATTCCCAATTTCACTTTTCGTACACCTGGAGCTACGTCTCATGCAAGATTCATGTCCAAGGCTATCTATTGTCTAAAAATATACTTGTTTCATGGACACTTTAAAATTTCTGCGAATCAGTTGAATGGAATTCGTAATATCTGCATTTTCTTAGTAAGTCTCTATATTCCGTACTGGTTCAGAACCGGAAATGCAGTTGAAGCATTACCTATTATAATAAAGAAGTATCTACAGTGCTATTGGAAAAAATTCGGAACCATCTGTGGTATTTATCAGAGGAGGCAATCGCACTTGCCTTTTTTGATCCTCATGTAGACTCAGAAACAAAGAAAAAGATGGTTTTGGCATTGCAAATAGAGTCCAAAGAAGACAATCATATCGGTAATGATGTAAATGTTTTCCCTTCTAAAAAAGTGTGCGTAAGCGTTGATGAACATATTTATAGTATTTCTTATTAAAAAAATTATCAAATGCAAAAAAAAATATTTTGGTGATTTTTCAAAATTTTGACCTTTGACCCCATTATGGCACGGGTAGGCACCATGCGATCAGCCTGAAAATTTACAACATCAATTTTGGCATCAAACCGCATATTTTCATCGCTACCCGCATTCAAGTTTCCAAAAAAAACATTTAACGCCAGGTCTAATGTATATATATAATATAAATATATGTACATATATCTTTTTTTTTTGCTATAATATTAATTAACTACAAATTGATTGAAAAATAAGTAGATAGTAGTCAATTTAAAAGTCATGCAGAGATGGCCAATTGACTACCGCCTATGACATGCCTATGTTAAAATAGTGGAAAAAGGTCACTTAATCAATTAGTTGTGGTTATTAAAAAACCAGTTTGAATTTACTTACAAATGGGTTTGAGTTCCTATAGGGTTACTTAAAATTTTTTTTAGAAAACGAAAAACACATTCATACATACATACATATTTGGGATTTAAAAACAAATTTTTACGTAAAAAGCAAATACATTTTTTTATTCACACTGCCCTTGATATTTATACAAGAATTATGTTTATTATAGCTATGCTATTTACTTAGCGACACTAGAGCTAGGATGTGATTTTAGAAACCAAAAAAATCGACACTATTACTGTTATAAATTTATTTTTGTTTTGATTTCTTTGCACTTGAAACCATGGTACAAAAATAAACGAAATAATATGGGTTGAGTTTGTTTTGTTTCGTTCTTTAAAGTGAGTGAAACAAAAACATAACAAAAACAATGAGAAGGATTGCTCAATTTGTTTTTGCACATGAGCACAAATCAGAGAACACAGCCGGCTAACACCCGCCGCCGGCCACAATAAATGCATTATTTATTTTAATCGTTCACCGCTAGAAAATATAATAAAGGGAAATAAATGCATACGTTTTGACTTATTTGTGGCGAATTTGACATCATCATATAATATAATTTTATTGCACTGTTATTCAGCACATTTAGTTTGTTTTATATACATAGCTAACAAGCTCTGGTTCCTTCAATAACTAAAAGTTGGAACAACAACATTCCCTGTAATATGCCTCATACTACTACTTTTCAAATGAATGTAAAAAGGAGGTAAAAATAATTTTTTTTTGCTTTTATTTAAATTGTTTATAACTTTTGGCTGAGTGGTGCTTATTCAGCAATTTTTTTTTCAAAATATTAAAAGCTTTCTTCTTATAAATCGGACAATATTTTATCTCCCCATTAGTAAAATAGTGCACCAAGTTGGTTGAAAAGTTAAAATGTATTTTTTTACACGAATATATCCTGAGCTGTAAGCGAAAACTGATAAATTTGCAAGACATCTTTTTAGCCCTTTGATAGAAAAAGCTACTTGCAAAAATATTTTTTTTGTTATCAAATCAAAATCATCAGCTTGGCATAGGTTGGAGTTTTTCATTAACCGAAGTGGACAATTTTATAGCTCCAAACTTAAGCTCAATTTCATACAGCTGTTTAAATGTTGTATGGAATTTTACAACGTTTGGAAACAGTAGTATTATTTTAATTTTTTTCCAGAATCCCCCACTGTGCTATAGTTAGCACACGTTTTTAATTTTTTTTGATGAAAAATATTTTTCATTTGCATACATATTGAAATCTGAATATGCATGGGTGAGTTTTTGGCTTGTGAAATTATATTTTCTACTTAAATGATACATACAATGTATGTATGTTTTATATCGTCGGCTTAGAGTGTAAACCTGCTAACTCACTTCCAGCAAATTTTACAGCAGAGATACTACTACTATAGAATACTACTATTAACGGTTTCTATAAAAATCTTAAGAAATCAGCGCAATACATTAAGTTTCTTCGACATATCGTCAGCCCATTATTGGTTTGGAGCATACGTCAAAAAGTCAGAATGGATAAAAACGACAAAACAATATTTATTAAACCTTAAAATAGTTGATATGGAGCAAAATTAATGCTAAATATCTCGGAAACCATAAATAATTTCGCTAAACCTGTTTTGGATTCAGAAAGGGGATACTCAAAATATATATATACTTCATACCTAACTCAATTTATTTTTGAAATGGTCGGTGGGTCAAACCAATAATGGGCTGACGATATAGAGCTTCAAATGAAATAAATAAATATCTTAGCAAGTCGATGAGGCGTCTCTTTCTCTTTCGAACGGCATTAAAATTAGGGATGCCAATTTAGCGCCTTTCACGCTAGTTTTAGCGCGTTTTAACTATGCCAAACGCGCTTTTTTTAGTCTTAGCGCGTTAAATAAAAAAGCGCTAAATTAGCGCGTTTTGATTAAAGTCAAAAATATCATTTCAGTTCAATATGTTTTTACTTTTTTTGTATAAATTTAACAATACTTTAATATCCAAAATTTAATTTTTTCTTTAAATTCGTTAATGATTCAGATGCTGCAAATAAAATTCCCTTGACTGTGGTTAGAATTAAAAAATATGTACTCGTTACTCGTGCCCCAAAAAATTGTATGTAACTCATTAAGCATCTATTATTTTTGTACTTCAAAAAGCATTTGAATCGCAACACTATTCGACAATTTATATAAGTTGTTACAAAGTTTGACAAATAAAATTAAAATAAAAACGATGAATTTCTAATATTTGGAAGACGAGTCTGATTCTGTATTAAATGATTTTAGTTATTTAGGATATAATTTCGAAGAAGCAATATTGCAAAATCTGGAAAAGAGTTACGAAAAAAATTAATTGTATTTACTAATACATACATCGACCTTTATTAAAGTTTAATTTAGCGCGTAGGAAAATAGCGCGTTTTGACTATAAATTGTTGATAATGCTGTAACTTAGCGCGTTCTGGCGCGTTTTGAGAAGGTGTATAGCGAATTTGTGTTATAAATAGTTGGCTTCGCTGATTAAAATACCATATGCTATAAAAAGGGAATATAGCAGGTTTACACTCTAAGCCGACGATATGTTTGTTTTTCTTTTCGCAGTATTCATGAAATAATAAATAAGGTAAAATTGTCTAGTGAGGTGTATGGGTATGAAATTTTCTTTTATTTCCTTTTATTAATTACTTCCTTCTCTAAAAATGGCAAACAAGTAGAATTTTTTGTGTGTTAAATACTTTAAAATGTTCAAAAAACGCAGAAAAAAAAGTATGAAGAAAAATTAGTAACAGATGAGTTAAACAAAATTTTGACAAGAACCACACGAACAAAAAAACGCAATCACCTGAGCTCTTTCATAGACCTCTTTTAATAGACATTTTCTATAAGTTTTTCATATTTTTCAGTCTAGCAAAAAGCCCTTTTCTTTATTTCTGTAGTTGTGATTGTCATGGTATTACCATGTTTATTACAACAGGCTTGTGGTATTATATAATAATATGAATGTATGTACAATGTACATACACATGTACATACATATAGACACAAAATTGTACTTCAAGTATACTAGTAAAAAGATTTGTTTTAAATAAAAAGAACAATGAAAAGTTTGACACGACATACAGTGAAAACAATATATGGTTCAATTTAGGGCTAGGGCTGGTCAGAATAATTATAATTTTCTTCGGTGTAATTTGATTCTTTAAAATTGTCACTCCTAATTTGGGTCACAAGTGCCATAAAGAAAATTCTGAATAAGTAAGCTTTACATATTTTTTTTCCTATTAACGTATTTTTTCACAATGTATGGTTAAAAGATAACAGAGACTTTAACTGCAAGTTTTGTATGAAGAACTGTCAGTTAAAGTTCACGTTAACTCTTAACCATACATAGTGAAAAGGGACGTAAGTTAAATATTAAAATTTTCAGTCAATAAAGTTCTGTGTCAGATTATCATACAGGTCTGCATTTTTATGAAGTAATATATGTATGTATATCCATCTTACAAATTTAATTTTTAGTTTGGCAATTGTACCCCTCAATAAAAATTGAACAAATAAGAGATTTAAAGTTTTCAATTCATACTCACCACGTGCATAGAGTTCGTGCGCAACTTTCGCCTTGTGCTGATGTAAGTGGTGCAAGTGTTCACACGCTGCAGGTGGAATACATCGTCCGTTCCTATGCAATGTAATAAAATAAAGTTAAGTTAATTAAAACTATTATGTTTACTTAATAAAGACAAGGCCTAAGCTACATGCTACAGTTTTCAAATTGGCGTATGTTTTCGTTATTATATAAAAGCAGAATATATATGAATGCACAAAATATATTTAATAATTATTTAACTGTCGTTAGGCCCAGATATGATACAAAATTTTACAATTTTTTAAAAATAACCAAAGCTATACTTTTTTTTTCTTAAAAAAAAACGAAAGCAAAACTAAATGCTAATAATTACTTACTTCTTGGCATATGATGTGTCTATAAAATACCTTGAAGGTAAAAAATAAATATTTACCAAACAGTAACGGTCTGTCCCACGATGTCACTAGAAGTCGTTCGATCGAATACTTATGTTGAAAACAACAACCAATTTTCTAATGTTATTGCTGTTTGCAATACAAGTTGTCGGTCGAACGTTTTCGGGTGACATCGTGGGACAGGCCGTAAATAATCTCATTGAACGAATGCATTTTCCTATTGCGTATACGTTACCAATATTACGTATACGTAGAACTACGATGTATACATGAGAGTATATCGCTCATTCACTTCAATAGTGTCACAACTCAGAAAACGCGTTTAAAGTTTTCCATTTACATACACCACAATGAAGAAATAAAAAAAATATTCTTCTCTCACGAGGAGGTAGTACCAGCTATATATAAGAAATTTTTATACAAGATAAAATACGAAATTCTGAACTATTTTGAATTATTGACTCTGAAACCGAATTTTTTGAGTTGTGATACTATTGAAGTAAAAATGCAATTTGCCAACTTGATAAGAAGTCTCACCGAAAATTCAAAGAATTGTTGAAAAGTAATCAAACATCTTGGTTTGAGGAAATTTGTTAAACTTGTTTTACGATATGTCGGACGAATATTACAATCAGTTTCAGAAAATTAGTAGAAACGTTTTAAAAATTGTTTTTCGAAAAACAACAGGCAAGTATGTAGTATCTATAATATTATATGTTTCTAAGGAGAATACGCAGAAAATCGGATGAAATATTTTAGAAAACGGCCCCAATTTGCAGATTAAAATATATGGAAAATTGTTTAAGACAATGTGAAAACTAGGGTTGGACAAAAAACGTTGATGTATTAAAAAGACTCGATGTATTGTGTCGAAACCAGAGCTGTTAAATTTCGATTACGATTAGTAATCAATAAGATTTTATTTTAAAAAGAATTGTAATGATTATATAATTACCTTAAAAATAATTGCTGATAAATAACTCATTACGATTACTAATAATCGAAAAGTAATCTGAATTACTTAAAATTACTAAAAATAATCAAAAAGAATCAAAAGTAAGCAAAAAGTAATCCGACTACTTTCAAAGATTTCTTTTGATTCTTAATAAATAATCAAAAAAAAAATCAAAACTAACCCTTAGAAGTAATAGGATTATTTTTTGATTACTTTTGATTCTTTTTGATTATTTTTAGTAATTTACATTATTTTTCCATTATTAGTAATCGTACTCAATTAGTATTCGTGCGAAACTGAATATAATCGTAGTTTATTCATTACTTCACCTTAAAAAAAAGTAATCAAATTAGTAATCATTACGATTACTAATCATTACTTAACAGCTATGGTCGAAACAACAGTATAATTTGATATTTTTTTTTGTTCTTAAACAATCGCAAGACATGGATGTTTTGTTTCGATGCATCGAAATGACAAATACAGAACGTGTACATTGATATATAAGCAATTACACATATCTATATGTGTTGGTATGATTCAACTTTGTACATGTAAAGGTACACGTACATGAAAATTGTATGTTAACTATTGGCAACACTATAAGCGGCAAATAAGCTCAAATCTGGAATCCCAACAACGAGCTTGCTAACTACTCGCAAGGCTTATATACGGCCGATCAACTGAGAGCCGGCTAAGCCGATACGCGGAATAGTTTCGACGCCGCCGCCGATATTTTTTTTGGCTGGAAATTAGCTGCCGATTGATATATTTTTTTAATGTTTAATAGTCCTGTTGGAAGATTTTACAAAAATCCGTACGATATTTGGACAGATTATAAGTCGCAGTTTCCCAAACAAACAATATCACCTTACAACGGTGGGAACATTGGCTCCGCCTGAAAGAGTATTTTCGCAAGCAACTCAGATGATGACTCAACAACGAGTGATGAAAGACTTGGTAAACTTTTATTTCTCAACTGTATTAAAAAAAGTATTGGGAGTTGCAAAAAGTGAAATTTTAAAAATGTTGAGTTAGTACCCTCTTGTTGATTAATTACGATATCTTTTTTCCCATACATGTATTTCCAATATATCGTCATAAAAAAGTCACAATTTTTATAGTTTTACAGCTGTGGGCAAAAAGGTAATAAATTACAAGTTTTTGTTCTTGCAAAAACGCTTAATTTTAGTTATCATATGTGCGTGCATACCAGAGAATGACAATGTTGAGTAACTGCGTATACTCAGAATTGTGGCACAAGGTTCACTACATATTTGCTTTCAAGTCACGAGATGACTATTTGTGTGAAAAACTTGAATACTCTACAACTCTTAATAAAAAGTCATATGCGGATTGCGGGTATTGAGTGTCAGTCATACTTAGATATTTATTCGGACAAAATAAGTAAGTATACGCATGATACTGAAAATATTTATTCATCATACGCCCCCGTATGCACTTATGTTTATAAAATCGGATAGAAAATGTCCTTTGGCTGTTTGAAAACAATAATCATATAAAAAGGAGGTAAAAATTTAAATAAATATTACCTCTAAGCAACTTATGTTATTTCTAAAATTCGCAAACAAATATCATTAACGAACTGATATTTTGCAATAATTACAGTGATAAATTAATTTCTAGTAAACGCATACTTAGAAACATTTTTATCACAGTCGATAATTAATAAATCACACATTTTTTATCCTTGTCATGCAATCAGCTTAACAGAGTTGTAATTTAAGCATTTTACCAATTCACTTTTCTGGCGCCACTGATGTGTAATCGAATATATACTCAGCATATGCGTATGATTGTTGCTGATACTTTAAGGAATATTGTGTTAACATAGACCGTTCTTTGTTTATTGTTGTACATATTCAGTTTAAACCTGATGAGTTTTTATTCTTAACTATACGCGTTGATAGTTATTTGACGCCTGATACTTATAGAGTACTTAAAACGAAGTTTTTATCATTCACTGGTGCATATATTTCGATATACATACATATATATATATGGCTTCATATATTGTATATATGAAGAGCTTTACATTGAACTTTCCACAGTTCCATATATCAACTCATGTATAATATTTTTCATATGTATAATCCTATATTTTGCCATACATGAACTGATGTATGCATACACATAAAACTCATTTACTAGAACAACATCATAGCTAAAAAAAATTAGATTTTTGAGTTAATGATTAAGAATTAATTCTCGTATCGTTATTTATGCTATGCAAAAATTGCATACAAATATCCCGTTTGCTCAACTCTCGAGAAAAAAATTTAATTATCTTTTTTTATTAAGTTATGTGTACATTAAACATTTTAAGCTCGTTGTCTGGCGAATTTGTTATTTTGAGTTATGACGTTGTTTGGAAAATTAACAATATATCGAGCCTTATTTTCAATTTAATCGTAAGCGACAAAAATTAAAGTTTTTATTAGCATACACTTTTACAGCCCGTTTCATAAAAGTTATCAATAATTTTGGCATTTGATAATACTTAGCTATTTCAATATATTTCTTAACTATTTCAATCAAACGGTCACGCTGCCAGTGGGCACTAGGGATGGGCAAATGAAAAAAATGTATCGATATATATCGTATCGATATTTTTGAACAGTATCGATATATATTTTTCGAAAACATCGATATTTCGATATATCGATATTTTATGCCAAAATAT
The DNA here is from genome assembly GCA_944452675.1 of Tachina lurida. Classification (NCBI taxonomy): domain Eukaryota; kingdom Metazoa; phylum Arthropoda; class Insecta; order Diptera; family Tachinidae; genus Tachina; species Tachina lurida. The sequence goes on along the minus strand of OX101752.1, from coordinate 122,077,353 downwards.
TCCAAATCTAAAATAAATACACATACTAACATATAGTGCTATAAACACAAAAAAAAAATTATAAATTTTGAACAACTATTGATATCTTATGGGTTTTTAAGGATTTTAAAAAAAGATTTCCATAAAAATTGTTGCTTAAGCCTTTAGAAAAAAAGATTTCCATAAAAAATTTTGCTGATTATGCCTTTAGAAAGTCTTAATAATTTTTATAAATAAGGGTGTTAATAATTGATTAATGAATGCCCGTGTATACCACTTCAAAGTTCATTATTGCGGAATACGAGAAATATCCACTTTGCACCCAAACAATAATATTTAGAGAAATCTTAAAACTTAATGAACTCCATGAGTGGAGAAAATCCAAATTGATACTGGTATCGAAAAAGGAAATTAATTTATCCATACATCTGTATGTTTAATTTGTATTATAAGATAATTTCTGAAAAACTACATTCATATCCAATGCACAATTGAAGCACAGCCGCGAATAACGTTGTAAAAGACAATTTTAAAAAAACCAGTTTTTTCACAGATTAACATTAAGATATCTATCTTGCGTTGTTCAAACATCAAACCATCCAAAATGATGCATTTTATCGCCGTCAAAATATAATTACAATCAGTCAGTCAGTGGAAAACTTTGTAGGTAACTAATAAAATCATGCAAACGAAATTGTCAAAAATAATTGATAAATGTAGCAGAGATATAAAAAGAAAAGTTAATGCTAGTTATCATTATTTTTGATAAGCTAAAAAAATTTAAACGAAATAAACAATCTTGCTTTAAAATACGTTTTTTGGCTCTCCTGAAAAAGTATTATTTTGCCACTTAAAACGTTATTCGCGGCTAACCTTCAATTAGTCACTTTAAGAAATTTAATACAAAGGAACTACGTATGTTAAGTTATACGTCACCTACTGTAGCTTCTTAAGGCTTCATTAGTTTTTACTTTATGTTTCTGTTCTGTGCTGTGCCGTTGTATTTCTAAAATTTAATAGTTACTTTTTTCTGTAATAAATTAGCTGTTTCCGACCAGAACGGTCACAGTTTTTCACTAAATTGATGAGTTTGGTATCGTCCATTGTTATGTTTCAATATAGGGTTTATGTTTTTCTGGTAAAAATTAATTTTTTTGAATTCTAAAAGCACAATCACAATTATTTTAAAATGTTTTTATTTAATTTTTCTGTCACTTACAATTACTTAATTTTTTTATTTTCACGGCTGAACAGAAACAGAACAGAACGAAACAGAAAAGCTAAGGACTTGTATAAGATCTATATAAACCAAAAAGAGTTAGCTGATTCGTAACAGAACAGAAAATAAAAACTACTTCTGCCTTTAGGCTTATACCCACACAATCCAAATTTGGCATTTAGCTTAGTTAACAAATAAAAGTCACCTGGCTTAGTGGGGTCACCTTATAGATGCGCCTGGGCTGTTATGAAATTTTTCTTTTTTTTCTTCGCATCACTAGTAGTGATGCCAATATCGTACAGTTAAAAACCGTCTATAGCTTTTAAAAGTATCGAAACCCGATACTCGTACATAAGAATCGATGTATCGATATATCGGTTTTTGAAATATCGGCGATATATATCGATATTTATTTGCTCAAATATCGATATTTTGATATATCGATATTTTTTGCCCATCCCTAGTGGGCACTTCGGCATGCTCTTATTTACACGTACTTAATACACGTACAAAAGAAAACAACTCAATCTCTCATAAGCCATTCGACAGAGCATACATCCCATAGAGCACAAAATATTGCTGGAATTTCGCAGGAATATTGTTTCGTAACGTTGTAATGTCACAGGCAATATTCCTGCAGTATTCCTTCAATATTCCTATGTCCGCTTTTTTGTCTTGCTAGCAAGATTGAGGAAATATTGCACTGCAACATTGCAAAAAGATTACAAACTTTTCTAATAACATTTGATATTATTTATTTAAAGAGATGAAAATAATAAATACAATCATAGATAAACTAACGCTGAAATTTATGTGAAATATAATTTAGATTTTATTATTTAGAAAAAAAAAAATTTTTAAGTGAAATTTTTTTTATTATACTCCTTTATGACTTTTTCATCGGTACTTTTGACAGTATGCTCTTATGGCATCTGTAATGCGATATATTAATTTAAAGCAAACAACTTGGGTATATATAATTGGCGTATTTAAAACCACCGATCTATTCAATGTATACAAAAGGAATGAATGATAGCTTTATTTATCCATTCTAATAAACCATTCTTATTGAAAGACGGTTGCCATACGCCAATAATATCATCCAATATTTTTTGGTAATATTATCTATAATAATATTGGTACTATGTTGCAAATGTAATATTACCAAAAAATATTCCGGCAATATTACTGCAATATTAACGATTACCTGCAACTTAATAACATTCCAGCAAAATTCCAATAATATTTTGTGCTCTATGGGATTTTACTCTCTTTCATATTATCACTAATACATAAATAATATAAAGATGTATGTGTGTGCCTGACTTTGCTCTAGATACATATGAATTTGTATCAAAATCAAACGAACGGTTTAGAAATATTTTACTTTTCTGAAAACAAAGCTAGTTTATTTTTTTTTTCAGTTTTTCTACATTCCTTCTCATGTCCGTTCTGGCAACAACTTGTTTATGTATGTAAAATGAAGTGTAAATTGTAAACACATTTTGATATGCTTCTAACCTGTTATTTCGTTCAGTGCATATTAAATTAAACAACATTAAATGATTAATTTTAATGCATATTCTTAGGCGACTATAAAAATATGTGTACACCTTGCACATGCTAACTGTTTCATGCAAAACACTCAAAGCACCGTTAATTAAAACTTGACGGTTGAATACTATAAAAAAAATAATAAAGGCCTTATTCATAAAAAGTTTAATTTTAGCACATAAAAACTTTACAAAACAGATTTCCACTGAAAGCATTATATAAATTTTATAAACACGAAAGTAAAGATTTAAGTAAAGCGCCTTCCTTCTTGACAACAAAAAAACTTATTGATTTATTTATATAAAAATAAATTCCCGCAAAATTTGTTTTAGAAAGCTTTTATAAGCCGAAAGTATTTTCACGAATAAGGCAGTAATTATTAATTAAACACGCGAAAAATATTTATCGTGTAATTATAAATATTTAACAAGAAACATAATAATTCAGTTAAACAAACAATGCCAAAGAAAACATGGAGGCACCTAATTCGTATTTTAGGTTTCCTTCTAAGACCTCCACCATTATGACGATTGAATTTGAAGGTCATCTCACCAGTAGCTTCATAACTACGGTCTCCACGAGTATGCAGATAGCGACGCAAGCAACAACAGCGACGCAAGCCTGGCACACGATAAATAATTTGCAGGAAACCACCGCGAAAACGGGCATTCATGTAACAGTAAATGATGGGATTATAACAGCTATGCGACATCGCTAGCCAATGGAATGCAAACCAGAAGTATGGCAATGGCCCCCATGCCAATAAAACATCATCGTTCAATAGCAACTGATACAAATAAAAGATATTAAATATTAAAGAGATACATTATATAAGTTTGCTTCAAATTAAATTTTAATAGAAATTACAATAACAAAAAATAAATAAATAAATAATGAAAGATGAAAGAAATGGAGCTATAATGAGAAATGTTTTAAAAACAAATGAAAAATAACACTATGATACAAAAAAAAAAAAAAAAATATTCAGGGATTCTAATGTACCAATTCGATTTTGTTGGAGTCCATGGATGACGAAAATACCGTTGGTTTTTTTAGGTCACTTCATAAAGTGATTTTATAACGGTAAATGTAGTGAAAAACGGGGTTTCAGTTTTAAACAGGTGTAATTTCTTTGTTTCCTAACGGATTTCTTTTAACTTTCCGTTGGTGTAAAGGACCGAATATTATCTTTCAACCAAGATATATTTTTTGAAAATCGACTCACAAATGGCTAAGTTACAGTCGTTGAAGTGTAGAAAAAACCCATTGAAAAAGTATTTTTTTGTTTTCCTCAGGCCATAAGTTGCTTATGAGTTACAAAAGAATACTTTTTTAATGGGTTTTTTCTACACTTCAACGACTGTAACTTAGCTTCAATTCATAAGAATATAGAAACAAATACAGTTCGAAAAATAATAATTAAATTAAAACCAACGGTATTTTCGTCATCCATGGACTCCAACAAAATCGAATTGGTACATTAGAATCCCTGAATATTTTTTTTTTTTTTTGTATCACAGTGTAATTAATGATTATACAAATGCATAAATATGATATGAATCAAAGCAATAATAATAAAATAGTTTTTCAAAAACTATTTCATTTCAATACAACTTACAATCAGTATGTTAAAAGGCAGCCAACATATTGTGAATACAATCACTACCGTCACCATCATTTTAATCATCTGAAACAAACAAGGAATAATTTATTTTGCAGTTTCCATTTACACAGAATAACAATCGCATAAATAATTACTAATAAAGAAAAAGTACAAATAATGGATAATTTGAATTGCAAACATTATGTTTAATTAATTATTTAAAATCAGACTGGCATGTGTCACAAACGGCTTCTTTTGATGGATGTTGAAAGAAACTAGCCTTGTATGAATGATTCTGGATAGCGTTGGCTCAGAGACGAACGACGAACTTTTCGGTACGAATTTTCGTCATAAAAAATAAAACACATGTGTGCATATGAAAATGAACACAACACCGCCGTACAACGAAATTCGTCGTGCGTGACGAATTCTGAGATAAGTTTATTTCTAATTTGTACTCTCTCACTCTCTGTCTTTGTACACACAACAACCAACTTTATCAAATACTAGCTGACCCCGGTCCGCGTTGCTGGCCCTAAGCAAACATTAGTGTTGTATATGGCATTGATGGTACAATATGAAAATTGGATTTTGCCCACGAATAAACTAAATATTGCACCATCTGCCGGACGAACTTCAAACTAAACATAAACGCTCCATAGAGCATGTATATAAAGTTTGGTCTAAATCGGTGCAGTAGTTCTTGAGTTACGGTGCAAAATCACAAAAAAAACTTAATATGGCGCCATCTGTCGGACGAACTTCAAACTACACAGAAACACTCCTCACGCCCCATAGAGCGTGTGTATAAAGTTTTGTCAACATCGGTGCAGTAGTTCTTGAGTTACGGTGCAAAAACACAAAAATAATAAATACTGCGCCATCTGTCGGCCGAACTTCAAACTACACAGAAACACTACTCACGCCCTATAGAGCATGTATATGAAGCTTGGTCAAAATCGGTTCAGTAGTTCTTGAGTTACGGTGCAAAAACACAAAAAAAATAAAAATTGCGCCATCTGTCGGGCGAATTACTATTTCTGAAAGGGGCGTAGCATTTACCGGGGTAGAATATATATATATAAACACGCACAGGTCCTTTACGAATATTTTGCGGGGTGGAAGGCGAAAATCTGTTGGGGCATTGAAGAGTTTACCCATAACAAATAAACGTACTTTTGTATTATATATAATAAGATAAGAGAGGAATTCGCTGCGTAAATTCGTCGTTATTGTGCTTCACACGACGAATTTACGCAGCGAACTCATATCGACGAATTCGTCGAGGTGGACGAAATTCGTCGCTCGTCCCAATTGTGTTCCTAGCATTATTCGATATACTCGTACTACATAGCGTTTTAATAGTTACTGGTTTGCCGCACAGAATATTAAAAATACATTATTGCTGCGGTAAACCAATAACCACTTGACGATATGTATACATATTTATATACACATATGCACAGACTTCTCTATCACTATCACTTTCCTACCCAGCCAACCAAAACATTCGTAAATAATATCGCATTCGAATGTTGTATGTATAAATATTTCTCGGACAAAATACTCGAGAACGGCTATCGTAAACGGAAAGAGAAAGTGGTGCTAGCTAGAGCTCACTCGTCGCTCAGTTTGTGGCAGAAAATCTTTCGATTTCGATGTTTCGCTCACGAATCAACAGCGAACCTTTAGCAATATCATTATGTAATAATAAACAACGTCACTAATAGTTCGATTTCATTGCTTCTAAATAGCAAAAATTATTATTCCTCTTTTATTGTACATGCAAAAAAATAAAAAATTCTTGTTGCTAAAACTTTTTTTAATGAGAATGTTTCGGGAATTGTTCGCTACAGCGAACATTCGTTTATTTTCGAATCTCAGATTGGCTGGGTAAAGAAGGTAACACCTAGTAATGGTAGTAGGCATTCATTGCCTGAGTATTACTTCTCATTATTTAAAAAAAAACAAGTGCTGGTAATACAAATAATATTAGATAACTTTTATGCAAAAAAAAATTGCCAACTTTCACATTACAAGTATTTTAATTTAAATATTGTTTAATATTTGAAATCACTTTAAGTTTCACTACAAAAATCTTCCATTTAATGTTTCTTATTCTAATGGCTTGTCCCTGGCTACATAATTTCAAACAATTGTGCTGATAACAAGGGTTCGAATGGTTGGTTTATCAGTCAGAATTTATACTTTAGTTCAAAATAAAATTAAATCACAAATGATAAAATGCTTTCAACTAACGCATGACAGTTCTTGTCATACATGCATACATATATGTATACATACTTCGGCTGTATTGCTGAACTATCGAAAAAAAAACAGAATTTAAGCGTAAAGAGTAGATCGAAATAGTGATAAAACTTTGATGTGGTTTTTCTTTATACTAAGAGGCAGCCACAATTATTTGTTAGTTGGCAAATATGTACATACATATGTTGGCCAATCAGTCTTTCAGACAAAAGATTAGTTGTTATTCATTTGAATTTCATAGTTACTAGCATGAGTATGAACTATTTAGCAATTACCACAGTATTGGCTTTTGTGTCGAAAGAGACAATAACTGCAATACAACATCATTTATGTATGCAACAAATGCCACAGTACGTTGTATAGATGCTTGGATGGATTATAAATTTTATTACTTTTTTTAATGTTTTTTTTTTATTTAATATTATTTTTAGTCCAGAAAAACAAAATGAGAATGCTAGTGCTGTCACCGTGATGACATCAGGGCATTGGAGCAAAATTATGACTTTTTAAATGTTTTCGTGTTACACATTTTGTGTTCGTAATTACAAACTACAACATTGTAGTTTGTAATTTTATTTTATTAACTTTTTTTATGATTGTTACTCGTATAGGCTGTTGTTTCAATTGCTGGTTGACAGAAAACTTGTCTTTTTGTTTCTTATTACGTGGTAGTGGTAGTGGTAGTGGTAGTGTAAAACATAAAACATCGGGCATATGATTATTTCATGCAATTTTACTCTTTTACTTTGTAGTGTAAAATAGTAAAATTTTGTTTTTAATTTTTACTAATGCCCTAATTCTGTTCGACGAATGTATCGTCTTGTCTATGGACGAAAGAAATAAGCAATTTTGATTCTTTAAAACGATTATTATTTATTGTCTATGCTAGAAGGTTCGTGTATTTGCTTTATGATTTTGTTCCAAACATTATATCCAACACATATTTTTTCATATATTTTTTAAACTATTGTACAATAATTTAATTTAATTTTTATGTTTTAAAAACATGGCAATACTATTTTTATTTTTCATTATCAAAGACAACAACAATTTATTAAGGAAATAATTTAGAGACTTCAAAGACAAGAACTCAGAAGCATTTTCAAACAAAAACGTCCTAAATCTTCTTACTGAATTAGGACATAAATAAATACTACTAGTGGTAAATGCTGGGTTAAACAACTTCTTTAAGTTTTATGAGCAAAATGGAATTGGCACATCAAATTAAGCCATAATATCTTATCTGCAAAGTGAACATAACATACAAACATAACAATACTAACTTATCGCTTGTGTACTTTTTTATACAAAAGTTATTTTCCAGAAGGTTGCCACTTTAATAAATGTATTTTTAAAGTAAAAAATAATGAAAAAAAAAATTTATTGAAATATAAAAAGCGAAATATGCCTCTTTAAAGAACTATCAAAAATTATTCACTAACGCACCCTTGAAATGTAAAGTTATGATTTTCAAAAAAAATCCTTTTATGAAATATATGTGCCCCTAAAATTGTTTCACTGCGATTGATAAATTCGCATTACAAAAGCAACAGCAGGATGGTTCAAGTGATGAATCCATAATGTAAGATCATAGCGGCCTCCTTCGTCGGTATTGTGTAAAATAACTAACAAACTTTCTACCCACCTTCAAAAATTTAATACTCCTTATTGACTAGTAAGTAGTAGTGAACTGCCACTTCTGCGACAATTAAACTTTTAAAATTTTAAAATTTTAATTACCCAAATTTTAAAATTCTTGGAAATTTGTGAAATTTGATACCCTACGAGGGTGGATCAATAAGTCCGTCCAACTTTTTTGTTTACATAAGGAATTTTTTTGTTTACATAAGGATTTTTTTGTTTACATTAACTTTGTGTGAACGGGTGATTTTTTTGAGGTTGCATTAATTGTGTGAACGGGTGATTTTTTTTTGAGGTTACCTTAATATAGAAAGGGCCTAACTCATTATTTTTTTTTGTGGGGTGGATTAAGGGGTTTCATAAGATTAAGATTTCATAAGTATATATGCCGACGGGAAAATCATGAAATGATTTTTCCTAATACTAATGGGGGTGAAATAGTGAAAATTTATTTTTCTTAGTGCCTACGGCAATATATGAATATTTTTCCTAATGCCTACGGCAATATATGAATATTTTTCCTAATGCCTACGGCAATATATGAATATTTTTCCTAATGCCTACGGCAAAACATGATTATTATTTTTTTCAAATGCCGACGGCAAAACATGATTATTATATTTTCCAAATGCCGACGGCAAAACATGATTATTATTTTCTAATACCAAAGGGAAAATTGCCAGTGTTGCCAGACTGTAGAAATTTGTTATCGTAATAATATATCAGTAATATCAGAGAAAATATTTATTTATGTGTTCACATGTATGTGAACACCCATACTTGTGTTCACATGTATGTGAACACCCATACTTGTGTGTGTGGGGTCCAGCTTGATAGTCGCGGGTAATTTAATATTTTGTGTATTTGTTTAAGAAATATGTATGTATGTATGTATGTGTATGTATGTATGTATGTGTATGTATGTATGTATGTATGTGTATGTATGTATGTGTATGTATGCATGTATGTATGTCTGCATGTATGAATGTATGATCGTGGGTACTTGTGCGTGGAATATTTTGTAGAATACATATATATTTTGCAACGTAATCATTTTCTTTGTCTACGATTATTTTAAAGCAGCAAACTAAGTACACTCAGCAGCAGAGAAACAAAAAGTAAAATTTATGAATGCTGCAAGGATACTGCTTCTAATTTTAGTATAAATACACCAACTTTTCTAACCAACACATCAGTACGTTATTGTATTTACAAGAAGTGTCATCAGCAATTGTGTTAAAGTGAAATAATAATAAAATAATTAAAAATGAGTTCATCAGGTTATCAGTGTAATACATGTAATAAGGTATACAAATACCAAAAGTCCTTTTTGGAGCATGTTAAAAACCATAGTGTACAGAATCAAGCAGTCGTAAGCCGGGGCATAAATCCAGAGCTACCGCAGACATCTCTTCAAAATCACCAAAATCCATCATCATCATTTATTCATCAACAATATCCTTCTCTTCAGTATCCTCAATATCAGTTACCATTAAATTATCAACAATACGGTATGCCATGGAATAATCAGTTTTTGGGATACAATTATAATCCCAATTTGATGCAATGGCAGCCTCTTAATTATCATCAACAAGAGTACCAGCATCAACAACAAGATCATCAACAACAAGCTCAACAACAAGATCATCAACATCAAGCTCAACAACAACAACAACAAGCTCAACAACAGGGTGTGGGTATCCTTGGAGGTAATTTATTCGACGATGCTATGGACATAAGCTTACCGGAAAGCGATGGAGAAGTAGAAGAAAGAAGAGAGAAAACTCTGCCAACTCCAATGAATACTTCGCATGCTAGAACAGATGAAGTAGAAGCGAATGTGCGATATTATAAAATATCTAAAGCATTCAAAAACCATATTGCCACTTATGCAATTTTAAATAAAAAAGATCAACTTCTCTTGGAAGAATTTGTTGAAGAAAATAAAAATGTTTTTATGGAGAGACTTCAAGTGAATTTAAGTAAGCATTCAATAATTAAATTTCATGTGAGTATTGTGGCGGAGTATATTAAAATTGTTGGAGAAGAATTGGAGTTGTGCATAATATCACATGTAGCCAAAATGAGCTTGCTGACGAAGGCAGATAGCATTGAAGAATTATTCCGTAAGCAGGTTGCGGAGATTTCAACCAAAATGTCCGAATTTGAAGAGCGAGATTCTGGTTGGACTTTGTCATGCATAGTCCGAGCAGAAATCAACATCAACAAATCTTCGCTTGTCAAAGGATCGAACTGGATATCCACACCTCGAAAATTAGAAGGAAGAAAAGCTTGTATCAACATTGAAAATAATGATGACTACTGCTTCAAGTGGTGCCTAATCGCTGCCGTTGATAGCACAACATACGCTCAGCCAAAACGTTGCAGTTCTTATAATATTCAGAACATTGCTGCAGAGACGATTGTTACGCGAAATGGTGTAGCGTTAAATTTCAAAAATTTACGCTTCCCATTAGGATTAAACAAAATCAAAGAGTTCGAGGTGAACAATCCAGCAATAAGTGTTAATGTATTTGGCTATGATGAGGGGGCCAATCAGATTATTGGTCCTTATTATGTCACCAAGGACGAGAAAATTATCCATGTAAACTTGTTGCTTTTGGAAAATGGTGAAGTTCATCACTACATTTTGATAAAGGACATATCAAGGTAAGTTAAAAAATTATACAAAACTTTAATTTAATGATACATATACTTGTTTTATATATTTTATAATAGATACATTTTACTTATAAACTTTTATTTAACTTTTTTATCATTCACAGACTTTTGACAAATCAGATAACCACCAATAGGCATAAGCTTCACTTCTGCAATAGCTGTCTCCAATATACTCATAGGGATACAATCATGAGTACTCATAAGGAGGAATGTGGGAAGATAGTCACAACTATGCCATCAGATCCGGATGCCATTCTTAGTTTTAAGGGACATCAACGAAAAATGGATGTCCCTTTCGTTGTTTACGCGGACTTCGAATGCATCTTAGAGGATATAAGTGATAGTGTAAGTAGTAAAACAAATTTAATAAAAAAGCACACACCTTGTGCCTTTAGTTATTTTATTAAGTGTATGCATAGTAATAATTTAGATAAGTTTAGGATATATACGGGGGAAGATGCTTCAAAAAAATTTGTAGCATATTTAATTAAGGATTGTGAAGAAATATATAACAACCACTTAGTTAACAATAGACAAATGGATACTTTATCACTGCCACATTAGTGGCAAATTTAGAGGTGCAGCCCACAACAACTGTAATTTAAATTACCAAATTCCCAAGTTTATACCAGTTTACTTCCACAATTATTCAAATTATGACTCACATCTTTTCATTAAAGAATTAGGTGAAATTTCATTGCAACTGAAAGTACTCCCTCTCAATAAGGAACTTTATATATCCCTCTCCCAATTCACAGAAATGAGTGATGGCCATAAGCTTGAAATAAGATTTCTTGATACTATACGCTTTATGGCTGAGAGTTTGGAATCATTAGCCTGCAATTTGTCGGATAATGATTTCAGCACTATAAGGTCCTTATTTCAGTCAGAAAAAGAATTTCAGCTTATTAAGAAAAAAGGTATTTTCCCGTATGAGTACCTAAATTCATTCGAAAAATTAGATGCATGCCAGCTGCCTTCACGCAGTTATTTTTTTAATAAGTTGAATAATAAAGAGTGTTCTTTAGAGGAATACTCACATGCTGTAGAGGTATGGAATACTTTTGGTTGTGAAACAATGAAAGATTACATGGAACTTTACTTAAAAACAGACGTCCTCTTACTGACAGATATTTTCGAGAACTTTAGAAAAGTTTGTAAGGGTATTTATGAGCTCGATCCTTGCCAGTATTATACAGCACCTGGCCTTTCCTGGGATGCAATGCTCAAATATACAAAAATTGAGTTAGAATTATTGACAGACATAGACATGTACAATTTTATGAAAAAAGGTATACGTGGGGGGATAGTACAGTGTAGTCAAAGATATTCGAAAGCAAATAATAAATATTTGCAAGATTTCGACAAAGAAAAGCCCTCAGAATTTCTCGTCTATTTAGACGCTAACAATTTGTATGGATGGGCGATGTCGGAATATCTTCCTCATGGTGGGTTCAGATGGTTATCACAAGACGAGTTGAATCTGGATCCAAACAGCATAGCTGATAATGGAACAGACGGTTATGTATATGAGGTTACGTTGGATTATCCTCCTCATTTACACGACTTGCATAATGATCTTCCTTTTTGCGCTGAAAATAAGAAACCTATGCAAGCGAAGTATAGCAAGTTGATAACCGATTTCTCTACAAAGCAATCATATGTGATACACTTTAGAGTTCTCAAACAGTGCTTAGAATATGGCTTAGTTTTAAAGAAAACTCATCGTATTCTAGCATTTAAACAATCTCCATGGTTAAAAGGCTATATTGACCTAAATACCAGACATAGAGCCACTGCTAAAAATGCTTTTGAAAAAAATTTTTTCAAACTACTTAATAATGCAGTGTATGGTAAAACCATGGAAAATGTGGATAAGAGGAGAGATGTTAAAATTGTTAATAATTGGGAGAGGACGAATTGCAATCATTTAGGTGCCCAAGATTGGATATCAAAACCAAATTTTCATAGTTTATCTATATTTTCTGAAGATCTTGTAGCAATCGAAATGACTAGAGTCAAAACCTGCTACAATAAACCAATTTACTTAGGATTTTGTGTACTCGAGCTGTCAAAATGGAAAATGTATAATTTCCATTACGGGTACATGCAACCTAAGTTTAAGACAAACCTCTCATTAAACTATATGGACACGGACTCTTTTATATATTCAATAAAGACTGACGACTTTTACGCTGACATAAAAAATGACATTCATGAACAATTTGATACATCGGACTATCCTACAGACAATATTTATAATTTCCCAATAGTATATAAAAAAGTAATTGGTATGATGAAGGATGAAAATTGCGGTAAGATAATGACTGAGTTTGTTGGGCTGCGCTCAAAAATGTATTCATTCAGTGTAGAAAACCAAAATGACATTAAAAAATCGAAGGGGGTAAAGAGAGCCATATTAGATAAATATAGTTTAGATACATATAAGAATTGCCTATTTAATAAGATTAATGTGTATGATAGTATGTTAACATTTAAATCTAAGCTACATCAATTATATACTAGCGAATTAAATAAGGTAGTATTAAGCTATGGAGATGATAAGAGAAAAATTAGATCAAATAATATAAACACTTATGCATGGTATCATTTTCGTATTAAGGAAACTAACCCTGAATACGAACTTGACATGTTGCTAGATGAGATTGCTAAAATGCAAGAAAATCTTAGTTAATTAGTTAAGAAAAAATATTGTATATAAAATCCTATTTATTAAGAAAAATTGTTGTATATAATATCTTAGTTAATAAGAAAAAATATTGTATTTATATCCTATTTAATCAGAAAAATTGATGTATATAAAATCTTATTTATTAAGAAAAATTATTGTATTGTTGTTAAAATGAATGTAAAAAAAGCCTAAGAAATATTATTGTATTTAAATCCTATTTATTAAGAAAAGTTATTGTAAATAAACTATTGAAAAAATAATGGAAAATGTGAGTGGTTTTTTTTTATTTCTTTATTGACTTTACTTCGTTGGATCAAAAATTTTTGTTTTTTGCTTATTTGCAAATTCTTGTTTTCATGTCGCTTAAACATGCACAGTCTTGTTTTCAGGTTACTTAAACATGCACAGTCTTGTTATCTTTGAGAGGTTCTGCACAAGAGAAATTGAATTTCACAATATTATGAAATTCAATTAGATATTTTCATAAAGAGAAATAATTTAGATAATCGGATAAAATCCTCATATTTTTTTACTACATACAAGTTTCTGTTATTTTATATTCGAACAGATGATTCCTAGTTTTCCTTTAGAAAAAAATAATACAAATCAAGGAATATTTTTATAATTTAATTTTATTTTATTTTATTATTTATACAATTTTATTTCATTTTTATTTAATTTATTTATAATGATGGAAACATTTCGTAATAGCCAATTATTAGATGTTCTAGTATATTTTTTCTTAAAAAGTATATGGTACATCTGCAAGTATCAGGTCCCTCCTCACACTCAGGATGATACCAAGGACAGCTGGGGAAGTGTCCTTCAGTGTTGTCTTCATCTTCCATGACACCATATTCTTCGTTCTCATCCAGCATATTTTGGAAACATTTTATCATCTCCCAATGATCAAAAAGCCTGAAGCTTTCAAAATCTCTTATAAATTGATTAAGAGTACGTCTAATTTGGCTCATTTTATTTGCTGATGAATGAATGATGATGAATGTTGGAAGGTTCCTTTAAGACTAATTTGTTCTGTAAATTTTTAAAATATCTATATGGTCTTTAAAATATCTATACTATCATCTCTATGTCATATTTCTTTTTAGCACTCTATCTCTCTCTAACCCTTTTCTCTCTATTCCATATTTCTTTTTTACTACTCTTTCTCTCTCTAACCGTTTTCTCTCTATAACTATCTCTTTCTGTCTATCACTATCCCCCACTTATTCACTATTTCACCACAATTATTTTCGATTAGCATTTTTGAAGTCATCATCGCTACTTTTAACATCATTTCCAGTTAAACATTCAGAGTGACAAGAAGTATCTAAATAAAAAATAAAAAAATGGACTCCACAACAAATCTAATTGCAAAATTTAATGCTCTAAATAACAAAACTTTAATACACGTAAAGGAGCTTGATTCTTCAACGAAATATACTATTAGAAATGTGGTACGTGTAACAACTAAATATGGACCAACCCTAAAAGTTGAAATGAATAAACACATAATGTTCCTGCCCAAACGATATAATATTTTAACTGATGACGATATCAAAGATCTCTCAAGCGGATCATATTGCCTAAGTAGAGAAGGTGAAGAAAACCTAATTGTCGAGAGTGAGCTGAGTGAATTTCTAATTCAAAATTCCCAATTTCCTGTTTGGCAATAATATATTAATTATGTATTTTAAATTATGAATTAAAAGACATTAAAGAGTTTTGTAAAATATAAATTTTTGTGTTTTATTTAATATTTTCAGTTATTTCATAAAGAAATTTAAGACATAAATGTCCACAGGTAAATGTATTGAAATTCTGATGCTGATTATAGTTGTATTTTATATTTGCACCAAGATATTTGACTACTTCCCAAGGAGGTTGTAAGTTTCCAAAGCTGTCGAAATATTCTTTTTCATTGTTGTTTTTATAGTATGCTACCCAATGTGTACCAGGTCCTGTTGATACATCTAAGTTGATTATTCCACATTCAATTTTCTTTGTTCGTTTTGGTAGAGTATTCAACATGAAAACTACTCTAAAATATGGAATTTTTATAGAGAAACGGTTTAGGTCCACATCAGATAGTGGTCTGTTGGGCAGCATCTTTAAGAGTTTTTTGATTCCTCTTTGTGAACTAAACCATAACCTTTTTTATATGGTTTTAAGTAAAGTCCTTTTCCCACTGCTATAGATTCCATCGCTTTATTATGTCTAGTTGCTTCATCAAGTTGATTTTTTGCATTCTTTGTTGCATTTACAGCTTTAGCTATGGCAGCACCTCCAGTTGTTAGACTACCAATTGCACCCAGAGCAGTTAAAATCGGTATTAGAGGTAAAAAACCACCGATTTTTGGAACACGTATTATACGTGGTACTACAATTTGAGACTTTCTTCCTTTTAATGATTTGTTGATAGTTTTTCGTGCAATTTTAATAGCTGAGTTAATATCTAATGGTTTTTCCTTCTTTAGTATTTTAGTTGCAGCTCTAATTGATGTCCTAAACAGTTTTTTATCATTTGGCGTGTTCTTTTTATCATTTTTCTTTTTCTCCGCACCCATACCAAATTTAGTTTTGGCTTTCATTGCGTTAGTAACCATATATGCAAATGATTTTTCTACAAGACTACTGTCTTTTGATAAAACTCGATTCCAAGCTGAATTTTCAAGTATTTTATCAGCTTTATGTCTAGTACTTAAATCCTTATTTTTTGAATACGCAATATCGTGATTTTTACAAGCAGAGTCCAATAAATTAATACCCTTGTCACCTCGATTTAAACGTTTTTGTAGTTTTGTTCCAGGTCCACAGTACTGATACCCCGGAAGATGAAGCTCAACAGGTAGAGAGTTTATTATTTTATCTACTATACCTCCTCCAAAGAAGGTGTTTTTATGACTAAACGTTTTCTGATATCGTATAACCATATTATCTAATTTTTTCTATAATAAGAGGTAACATTTATAAAATATATTTAGTTACAAAAATGCAGTTAGTGAAACAACATAAAAATATTTTAGTTCGTAATATTGACGATTCAGTCAACATCAGTTCAAAAATAAAGCATAGCACCCTCTTACCAAATTCTATTCGTGCTCTAATAGTTGGACCATCAAATTGTGGAAAGACTAATGTTATGATTGGCTTACTAGAAAGTCCTAATGGACTCAAGTTTGAAAACATCTATTTATACTCAAAATCTCTATATCAACCCAAATATGAATACCTGAAGAAACTAATTTCACCAATTAAAGGAATGGGATATTATACATTTACAGATAATGAATCAGTTATTCCACCTAACGAAGCTAAAACGAATTCAATTATGATATTTGATGATGTTGCATGTGAAAAGCAGAATAATATACGTACATATTTTTGTATGGGGCGACATAGGGATGTCGATTCATTCTACTTGTGTCAAACTTATACTAGAATTCCCAAGCATTTAATAAGAGACAATGCCAATGTTATTATAATGTTTAAACAAGATGAGACAAATATGAAGCATGTTTATAGAGATCATGTTGGTGGCGATATGAGTTATGATAAGTTTCATGAAATTTGTCGAGAGTGTTGGAAGGATAAATATGGATTTTTGGTGATTAGCAAAGATAATGAATTAAATGATGGACGCTACAGAAAGCAATTTGACTATTTCATAACTATATAAACTACTCTTCATAAACATTTACTTTAGTTATTAATCTAACTTTAAGCTTGATACATCTATTTGCTATAACCTCATCTGATACCTGATAAGCTGATCTGAAAACCAGACCAGCTACCTAATAACCTGATTTGATACCTGATAACCTGATCTGAAAACCAGACCAGGTCCTGAAAAGCTGATCTGAAAACCAGACCAGGTCCTGAAAAGCTGATCTGAAAACCAGACCAGGTCCTGAAAAGCTGATCTGAAAACCAGACCAGGTCCTGAAAAGCTGATCTGAAAACCAGACCAGGTCCTGAAAAGCTGATCTGAAAACCAGACCAGGTCCTGAAAAGCTGATCTGAAAACCAGACCAGGTCCTGAAAAGCTGATCTGAAAACCAGACCAGGTCCTAAAAAGCTGATCTGAAAACCAGACCAGGTCCTGAAAAGCTGATCTGAAAACCAGACCAGGTCCTGAAAAGCTGATCTGAAAACCAGACCAGGTCCTGAAAAGCTGATCTAATAGCTGATACCTGATCTAATAGCTGATACCTTTTATTTATTAAACATGGATGAGAAAATTTTAAAACAGTTGGTGTTGACAAGAAATGTCTTGAAGAAAAAGCTTCTTAGTATAAAAACTGGTGAAATAGATACACGTGAACAACTAAGAGATACATTTAAACCTATAACAGAACCACTGAAAGAATTCATAAATAGTTCTAAAAAAATTAAAAGAATTCCCATTAAAGAAGAAAATAAAATGAAGACAGAATTTGAAAATAATACAAGTTTAAAGTCTGAAAAACCATCACTCAAGATAGAGACAAGTACACCAAAGAAACTAGCAGAAGGAACAATATTTGATAATACCACCTTATTTAATGATACTAATTCTAAAAATGATGATGATGATGATGAAGATGATTTTTACTCACAAACTTCCAATACAGAAGATACTTATACTGATTTATCAGTCTTGGAAGAAAGAAATGAATTAGATACAAACTATGGTCCACATAAAGATTTCAATAATGAATGGAAATTTGGTGATAGTAAACTTACACTTAGTGAACATAAAATACAAGTTGGTGGCCAAATATGGGCTCTAACACCTGGACTATTTTCTCTAATGTTTTATAAAATACCAAAAAATTATGATAAATTTGAACTCGAAATCTATAAAAAGATTTTAATTACTACTAATGCATATAGAAGAGACTATAAACCTGATGGTCAAATTAAGGGTACTAGAGGATATAAATATAAACATATTATTAAGAAATTTATTGACGAGAAAAACCAGAAGAATTTAAGTGAATCAACAGGATCTAAGCCAAAAGGTAGCTATTTAGGTGATGGAATGATGGAATTTAACATCCATAAGCCCAACTATATATACTGGGATGATCCAAATGAGCTAGTAGATCGACTTCGACTACTGCTCGCATCACAAGCTGCAGGTCATAATAATCACAATAACGAGATTGTATCAATTATTGAAGAACTACGTGAAGCTAATATAATACATTAACTTTAATAAAGTATATAAAGCATGTCTGTTGATAAATTTGGGCATTATTTAAACGATACTAGCAACATAGTTTCTTTGAAAAATGCACCTAAACTGCTGGGGTTCTTTGTGGATACGAACAACAACATTGATGTCCAAAACAAAAGGATCAAAAATGTTGCAAAAGCTGTGGAGGAAAACGATGTTATCAATAAATTGTTTCTGCAAACTCAAATCGAAAAACTAGAAGAGAAATTATTAGCATACTTTAAGAGAGACAGTACTATAATTCAAGAAAATATTCAAATACAAATTGAGGATCTACATCGCGAAACAAAATTAGATATAGAAGAAAATTATAAAATTGAAAAAGATATTCTAAAAATTAAAACATCCTTTGAAGAACAAATTGAACAGCTTAATGAGAAAATTTATAGATTAGAAAATTACATGTTTGTATCAATAGCTGAAAGTGCTTCAACTAGATCACAACACTCTTCAAAAAATCTCTAAAAACAACTTAATGTCTTCAAAAAGAAATTTAGTAAACGAACTCCATAAGCAAGCACGAAAACATTTTGTGCGTCGCAGAGTTATAATGAAAGGAATAGATGACCTTTGGCAAGCTGATTTAGTTGAAATGGGGAACTATTCTAAAGAAAATAGAAATTATCGATTTTTGCTTACTATAATTGACACATTCTCAAAATTTGCATGGGCAGTACCGCTAAAAACAAAAACTGCACTTGAAACAACTAACGCAATGGAAAATATTTTTGAATTGGGGCGAATACCAAAAAACATACAAACAGATGATGGTAAAGAATTTTTCAACAAACACTTTGAAAAATTAATGCATAAGTACAACATTAATCACTACTCAACATATAGCATTATGAAAGCATCAATAGTAGAACGATTTAATAGAACACTAAAAGGAATGATGTGGAAAGAATTTAGCTATAATGGTTCTTATAAGTGGATTGATATATACAAAGATTTACTTAATACCTACAATAGAAAAGTTCATCGTACCATTAAAATGCCTCCAATTAAAGTCAACTCAACAAATGAGGAAAAGCTGCTAAATACAGTATACAGTCATATGAAAATGTATAAAATGTCAAAATTTAATGTAGGAGATCATGTACGCATAAGCAAATATAAGCATACATTTGAAAAAGGTTATACTCCAAATTGGACTACAGAAATTTTCACAATTACAAGAGTTCAAAATACAAATCCTGCAACATACATATTAGAAGACTATCTTGGTAATCCTATTAAAGGTGGATTCTATACTGACGAACTTTCAAAAACCAGATTTCCAAATACATATCTAGTTGAAAAGGTGCTTAAAATTAAAGGGAAGGAGGTATATGTTAAATGGCTGGGATTTTCTAATCAACACAATTCTTGGATAAGTAAAGATGAAATATTATAGATGAAAGAAAAACTAAATCAACAACAACATCATAGCAAAATAATAATAGCATTAATATTAAGAAACTAATGTTAATTTTAAAATAAGAAAATGAAATAAATATGTAAATTATGTTTATAAACCATACTGTCTACTAAACTTTATTTAATTGTAATCAGTCTGTTATAATGTCAATAACACTTACTCTGAGCTCCAACTCATCAGAATTATCTGCTAGTTACTTTCCTCCTATTGAATTACATGGTACATATGAGTGTGCTCTAACTGATTTTCATTCATACAACAGTATTCCAAATGTAGACACCTACAACAATATGTTTCATATGGGAGAACATACAATAGAAATACCAATTGGATCTTACGAACTAAATGATATAGTTGATTTTATAGAAGAGCAATACAAACTACTCTGTCCAGCAAATAAGATTTTTATTGAAGCTAATAACAATACAATGCAAGTTAAAGTTAATAGTTCCAAGGATACTGTATATTTTAATAAAGACAATACAATTGGAAAACTTTTAGGATTCAATAGCAAAATCCTAACACCAAACAAATATTATTATTCAGATCTTCCAGTTAATATTTTTAAAGTAAATCTCTTGCGAGTTGAAAGTAGTATCGCTATTAACACATATATGAATAACTCCAAATCGCATACACTTCATGAATTTCCGATTAATGTGCCTCCAGGCTATAAAATAGATGAGGTTCCAAGAAATCTCATCTATTTACCTGTGAACACCAGAGAGATAAGTTCACTAGCGCTGCGCGTAGTTGATCAACACGGTGATTTAATTAATTTCCGAGGAGAGGAAATTACAATACGAATACATTTAAGGCCAACTAAATAATGCTAATATACAACACAAATACATTGAAAAATATAGCAGCAAGAACAACAACATCATTAAAGCGACCAGTACAACAAAAAGCACTAACAACATCAAATAAAAATTTTCTAAAGTCCTTGAATTTTAAATTGAAGACAAAATGAGTTCAATAATAGATGTCTTAGATAAGCCCTTGTCTGATGAGAATATAATCAAAAAGGACTATCATACATATGTACCATACTTACAATCTTACAACAATAATGATGAAATTAGAATTTCAATACAAAATCAAGATTTGTACGTGCTACCCAGTGAAAGCTACATTTATGTAGAAGGTTTTGTTGCTGATGATAATAACTCTAAGTCTACTTCATCTTCAGACAACTTTATATTAAAAAACAACTTTGTGGCATATCTATTTGATGAAATTCGCTATGAGCTCAATGGAATTGAAATTGATCATACAAGATATTTAGGAGCCACAAGCACCATAAAAAATTTGGTTTCTATGTCACCAACAGAAAGCAACGTGATGCAAAATGCTGGATGGAACAAAATTGACGATGTCACTCTTGTAAATGGATTTTTCAATTTCTATGTACCTCTAAAAATGCTCCTAGGATTCGCTGAAGACTACAACAAAGTTATACTAAATGGAAAACATGAATTGATACTCTTGCGTAATAAGAACGATGAAGATCTTGTACGCTCGAGTGTTTCTACTAAAAAAGCTAAACTTACAATTTCACTAATCTCATGGAGAATCCCACATGTACAATTATCCGACTTTAGCAAATTGAATATGATTAAAATTATTAACAATGGTGCTTCTATACCTATGGCATTTCGTAGTTGGGATTGTCATGTCAATCCACAATTAAATATAGGAACTAGCCATATTTGGAATGTTAAACTAGCTGCAAATAGAGAACGCCCTCGTTTTGTATTGATTGCTTTTCAACAAGAAAATAAGTTTGTTCATTGTGATTTGACTAATTTAAAAGTACATTTAAATTCAGTCTCATATCCATATGATGACCTTAACATAAAGTTCAAAAATGAACGATATGCAATTCTATATGACATGTATCTAAGATTTCAACAAAGCTACTATATGAAAGAATCTCAACCGCTTCTAACTGCACCAGAGTTTAAGACCAAAGCTCCTATTATTGTAGTAGATGTCAGTCATCAGAATGAATCACTCAATAATGGACCGATTGATATAAAAATAGAATTTGAAACAGCAACTAATATTGCAGCAAAAACATCAGCTTACTGTATTCTTATTCATGATCGTATAATAGAATATGTACCCATCAAAGGACAAGTTCGAAAAGTCTTATAAATTGAGTAATATGGAAAACAACATAATTTTCATAGACGTACAAGGTTTCAAAAGTAATTCAAATGATTTCATCGCAAAAAAAAATCATTTCATGATTTTCCCGTCGGCATATATACTTATGAAATCTTAATCTTATGAAACCCCTTAATCCACCCCACAAAAAAAAAATAATGAGTTAGGCCCTTTCTATATTAAGGTAACCTCAAAAAAAAATCACCCGTTCACACAATTAATGCAACCTCAAAAAAATCACCCGTTCACACAAAGTTAATGTAAACAAAAAAATCCTTATGTAAACAAAAAAATTCCTTATGTAAACAAAAAAGTTGGACGGACTTATTGATCCACCCTCGTAGGGTATCAAATTTCACAAATTTCCAAGAATTTTAAAATTTGGGTAATTAAAATTTTAAAATTTTAAAAGTTTAATTGTCGCAGAAGTGGCAGTTCACTACTACTCTAGTAGTAGGTAATAATTTTCTGAGTGTTACGTCTTTAAAAAAATAAGCTTATTTTGAAGAAAATAAATTTTAATGCCCTAATTCAGTAAGAAGATTTAGGACGTTTTTGATTGAAAATGCTTCTGAGTTCTTGTCTTTGAAGTCTCTAAATTATTTTCTTCAAAAATTGTTGTAGTCTTTGACAATGAAAAATATAAATATTATTGCCATGTTTTTAAAACATAAAAATCCAATTAAATTATTATACAACAGTTTGAAAAATATATGAAAAAATATGCGTTGTATATAATGTTTAGAACAAAATTACAAAGCAAATACTCGAACCTTCTAGCATAGACAATAAATTATATTTGTTTTAAAGAATCAAAACTGCTTCTTTTTTTCGTCCATAGACAAGACGATACATTCGTCGAACAGAATTAGGGCATAAGTTCTAACCTTACAACTCAGAATATATATAACAAAAATTAAAAATGAGACATTTTTAGAATTAATTGAACTATAGTGAATTTTAATCAGAAATAATTTCTTAATCAGGCTTGAGTTCAGTAATTTCAATTCTTATTGAATGAAATATTTTTTATTAATTAATGTGAGTATCTAAAGAAGAGAAGAAAAATTAAACTAGCTGGGTATTTCCCCCAGCTATAAAGTCTAGTTTAATTTTTCTTCTCTTCTTTAGATACTCACATTAATTAATAAAAAATATTTCATTCAATAAGAATTGAAATTACTGAACTCAAGCCTGATTAAGAAATTATTTCTGATTAAAAATTAAAAATTTTAAAAACCCTCAATATATTCAGAAAATATGCGATCTCTTCTAAGAGGGTGGGCTGATTTATTTTAAACATACCTGAGAACCCTCTCGATTAAGTCACCTTTCAAACAGAAAAAACTACATCAAAATCGGTTCAGCCGTTTGGTCTGTACGTGGACTCGTACAGACACACAGATAAATTTTCACATGATAAAAGGTTGGTGTTCTCTAATGTATGCTTGCATTTGGCAAGAATAATTTTAATAAAATACAAAAATATTTTTTAAGGAATATATATCGTGGAATTATCTCTTTTACATAACTTTTAAAAAAGATGTAATTCAACAAACTTATCTTTGTGGAAATATCTTTTCGTAGAATAGCTCTTTTTAAAAGTATGAATTCAAAAAACTCCATTTTGCAATTAACAAAAATAATAAAAATTTTAAATTTTAAAAACTGCCGAATCTATCTAAAAAGATGTGATGTCTTCTAAAGGCCTGAACCGTTTTTAACACTCTAGATCAAGTCATCTTTCAAACAGAGAAAACTACATCAAAAGCGGTCCAGCCGTTTGTATGTGGACTCGGACAGACACAGATACACATATACACAAGAATACTTTAGCAAGAAGTATTTTTCTGCAATTTTTTAACGAACCTTTTCATACAACAGTTTTAGTATATACATAGTATGTATATTTTCTTTTGAGATGATTTTATCGTTGAAGTAAATCTCGTTGTGCCAATCAGAAAATACTAATTTCGTTTTTTTGTGACATCTTCTTTCATTGACTATTATTGAATTCAACTGCAAACTTAAATCGAAAATACGAAGTTCGCATTTCGATAAAGCGGTATGTTGATTAATACTGCAGATAAGAGAGGAATTAAAGGGTATCATTTAATTTTTGCGACTTCTGTATGTATTTAATTTACCCAATTTTTACATCGCGGTTGCCGGACATGAACTAGTAGTATGCGCTTGCGGTTGCTTGTTTAAAATATAATAACAAAAACTAAAAATCATTAGAAATTCGTAACACATCGATTAAAGTAAATGCTAGATTTTATAGTAATTTTTAAATTTCATTTTAATTATATAACTTCAAATTGGTTTTGTATCTCATAAATGAATGTACGTACATAAATCGTGTTAAAATTATTAAAATCTTAATCCAACCAAAAAAAAAAACCTGATGACTGAGCAAGTACAAAGACATTTACTTCTGTCATACAGACAAAACTAATTGTTTTTACTTTGATTTACATACATATGTTGGATATTTCCTTTAAATAAAAATGGCCAATATAAACAAATTCAAACTTTTCAAATTTAATTCGCATTCCCTATAAGTTTTCAAATAAAGCTAAAGATTGCAAAGTTATTTGATACGTTGTGCAATTTCTTATTTCTTTTCGGCCGCTTTCTAAAAAATGTATATGGGGGCAAATTACGGCATTCGATACGATTCGAAATTTAAAAATATTCCATATAAACTCTGTTAAAATATTTCGTAATTTCGTTCGATAACGAGGGTCGTAATTTGCACCCTGTATTTGTCTTCTTATGCTGAGAATATCAAATATATATAATACATACTACTGGTCCTCATGAAAACGTGTCAAAAGTCTCGTAACACACAGTTGTGCATTTTAACACTCTCGTGAGTGGAAATTTATTTACACAAACATAATGTCTAATCGTCACTTTCGCTAACGAGCTGCTTCGATCACGTTCTTTCAGTTTGAGGTTATAGTATTCTCTAACGAACAATGCAATAATATCGAATGCAATAATCTCAAACTTAAACAAGTAAGTGTTTAGATTAAAAAGTAAAATTTGTTTTAGTAGGTTATTTTTATATAAAAAAATATTGTTCCTAACCCTGGAAACATCTTTTTTATTTTTTTATATTTTGAATACAAATTTTATTCGTAGTGAAATATCAAATAAGCTTATTTAACAAAAAAATCCAAAAATGTGTGTTATCTAGTTACTTTTATACACCCAGAGAAAAAAATAGCTTAAAATCAATAAAAACCATATTGAATTAATAAGAAACATTAACGAAAGTCTAGTCATGTTGAAATTTCTTATTTCAATATGGAAAAATATTTATTTACAGTATTAATTTATTAATTCTAGTTATTTTCAAATATCTCAATAGAGATTTCTATTATATTGAAAATTATTGAATTAATGTTACCCATCCTTATTTTTAACCCAGCTAGCATTTGAGTGATAATTTTTTGCAGAAATTTCTTATATGATTCTCCTCAGATCACTTTTTATGATTAAGAACTGATTTATCACTTGGGTGATTGAAAAAGGATTCAGTTAGGATTCATCTATATGATAAAATTTTGATTTATTGAAAATAGAGGAACAAAATGCAAAGAAAAAGGTGATTTAATGATTTAATACTACCAGAAAATTGCTCAAAAATTAATCAATAAATTGTACCATAAATGATTCTTTGGTATGATTCATCTCTAGGGTACCATTTTCTCACAACGGTAGTATCATTTATAATCGAAAAATGAGCTTATATGCGGTTATTTCTCCCGTCAAGCTGATTCGGAAAAGATTCGATTGTGATACAAAATGCTAGCTGGGTAGTTGAAACTAAATGCTAAAAAGTGGGACATTGCGAACAAATATCATGCCATCACGCAGGCTTCTAAGCCAATAGCAGTTTTACATTCCCTTACAAACCTGCTTACTTACGGCCAAGCAATAATTTTTGCTGGGTAAGAATGCTGAACTCAGTGGCGCTAGTCGTTTTCTGAAGTTAGAGAAAATTTCCACAATAATGATAATTTTTAAAAATGCAAGTAACAAATATTATCTTTCCAAATAGCCAAGTAAGTCAATTTATGTGGCTCCGTTAGACAATTCGTATCGTGTTGTTGCGTATCAGCTGACAAAGTCCGTGATACTTAATAAATATATTGCTGCTTATTGGAAGTGTATTGGCAACGTTCGCTATGTAAGAATCTACAGAAAATATATTTTTACATTGCAAACGTCAACTTCTGTAGTGCGATTCACTAAATTTCTTAACGATAATCGCATCGTTAAAATAATTATAAAGCAAATTTATTGAATTTGCTATTCAGTAAAATTTTTAACGATATTCGCTGTAGGGTAGGCTGTGTCGTTATATAAGCGACAATAATTTATGTGCTGCTAATTTTATCGACAAAAATTATTTCAAAATATCAGCTGCTTACTATCGTTAAAAAGAAGTTAAGGAATCGCACAATCTATTTTGCAAGCGAGAAAATGTACGACGGCGGATCAATAAGTCCGTGACTTTTTAAATGAAGCACAGTTTTTTTTTGCAAAACAAAAATTTATTTCGCAACAAAATCTCCTTTTAACTCAATACGCTTAGTCCAACGATTCTCCAGTTTTTGTATCCCTTCCAAAAAATAGGATTTTTCGAGGTCCTTAAAATACGCATTTGTTTGGTCGTTGGACCTAAATCTCTTTCCACCGAGCCATTTCCTTAGGTTTGGAAAAAGGAAGTAGTCACTAGGGGCTAAATACGGAGAATATGGCAGATGGGGTACCAATTCGTAGCACAATTCATAGAGTTTTGCATTGAGACTGCACACGTGTGCACTCGTGCATTATCTTGATGAAAAAGAACTTTTTTCTTGGCCATATGGGGACGTTTTCTTTTCAAATCCTCATTAAATATGTCTAATATATTGGCATAATATTCGCAATTTATTGTTTTTCCCTTTTGAAGGTAATTGGTGTGGATTATCCAGCGTGCATCCCAAAAAACTGTTGCCATCACCTTATTGGCCGAAAAACTCACCTTGGCCTTCTTCGGAGCAGTTTTAGACTGCTGCTAGGTCTCCGGAGTACAGTTATGGATCCATGTTTCATCCACAGTTACAAAAACTCATTCGAATTGCAGTTAAAGAACTCCAAACAATCCTTTGAAGTTACCACACGTTTACGTTTATGGTCAATTGAGAGCAAACACGGCACCCCTCTTGCAGACAACTTTCTTAAGCCCAGCTGATCATTTAAAATCGAAACCACACTGCCATGTGAAATGCCTATGTCATCAACAATCTCACGCACTTTTACTCTTTGATCGGCCAACACCATATCGTGGATTTTTTCAACATTTTCGGGTGTACTGACCTCAATTGGCCGTCCAGAACGTTCAGAGTCATTTCTAGTTGTGCGACCATAACGAAAGTCATTTTTACCACTGAAATCGCTGGTGCAGAGTCCCCGTAGTATATGTTGAGCTTTTCTTGTTTCTAATAATGTTTCTTGAGCACACGAAATTCACCTTTTTCCATTTTCTTCTCAAAGGGCTGCAAAACACAAACTAAATGACACAGCTTGTTCAAATTTGGACAGGAGTCAACTGACAGTTGCCTCTTGACAGGAGCAGTGTTGGCATTTGAGTTAATGATCCACCCACGTATATACAAAAATTACGATTGCCAGATCGCAAAAGAAAGCACAGAAATAACGGCTGAAACGATGTGATAACTTCAAAAGTAAGACAATTTGACTAACGATGCCAATAGTTTTAAGCTTTAGATTTGAGATAACCCATAGGGTTAAATCACTACTGCGTGGAGACCATGATGTGTTACCGGTTCTGAAGACCAAACAAGTCAAGTTTCTGACTGGAATCCTGGAGCCAGTCAAGCATCCTTAGTTATTTGTGCAAACTGCGGTGATATGAAGATATGGTAATGTTTAAAGCACTTGCGTGCTTCCTAATGAAAAGGTTAGGACCATCACGATCCATCTTTCTTTCCGGATTTTGTTTTTTCTACTGTTGTAGCGGTCCTCTCACATTTTTGATCTATTTGCGAATGACTCGTCATTTAACTGGTGCAAAACACTCATGCTGCAAAATCTTACACGCGCTACAGTCTGCACCAGTAAATCTCTTGTTTTTACTGTGATGCTATTTGTTAAATCTTCTAAAATTTCTTTAAATTTACACTTGGTGGCAATTCGAATTAAAAGCAATGAACAAAGAAAAAGTCATATTTTCCATCCCTGATATCAAATTTTTGTTTAATTTATATTAAAGTTTTAATTTATGCATTAAGTACAATTTTTTTAACTTTTAAATGTTTTCCCCTTCGCTTTAAAGTATTTTTTTCTTCCGCATTAAGTCGCTATATGAAAAAGTTATTTCTCTCTTATTGGCTTTTAAAGAAACTTTTAGATTGTGTTAAGACTTTCGTTTCTTTTGAAACTCTTTCTTTTGGCTAAACTCACACCTTTTCATAGATTTAATCTAATAAAACAACTTGTTATATCGAATTCCCTCCACAACTTGATAAAAAAAAAGGTAAAGTATGAAATGAAGTTCACTTGCAACTCGAGCCTAAAGTTACTAAAAATAACAACAATGGTAACTAAAATACAAAAGTTATACATACTCGTACTAACAAAAATAACGGTAATTAAAATGATAATAAAAAGAATAACAATTGAAACTGAAAACGGCACAAGTACTTGAAACTTTTTCCCATAGTCACGAGAAAGACAGAGATTAAAATGGAAAAACGTACGAGTCTTAAGCCAATCGCAAGCAGCAACAAATAAATTTTTTGTTATTTTAATAATTTGAGTAAACCGATTTGCTTCTTGTCTTAATATCATAAACTTGTCTAAATTTAAGACCCGAAAATAATCTAAATGAGTTTTTGTGAATTCTCTACTTAAAAAGTAGGTTTACACGACGCATAAAAGTAGGTTTACACGACGCGTAAGAAATTCCAAAGTTTTCTGTTAAAAAATTAAAAAAAAAAATTGTACTCACTTGATTGATAGAATCAAAATAGGCATAAATGTCTAATGTGTACCCAACAGACATTAGACATTTATGCCTTAAGGTGTACTCAGCATGAGTTCTTAACATGCTAATGTAAAGCTATGTACAGACGATTGTCAGATCTTACAATATTGTCAGATCTGGCAATGTGCTGACAATGTACTGGCAATCCAAAATTGCCAGCACAAGGTGGATTGCCAGTTCACATGGTTGTATCAAATTTGTCAGAAAATCTAACAATTTATTGCCATACGGTTTACCAGATATGTTGTTATGCGTTGCCAGACTCAAAGCATTTAAAATCTTAAATATCAATCGTTTGTGGTAGTGTTAAATGTAAAAAGTGAAAATAAAAATTATTATGGACCAAGATGCAATTGCAATGATTTTGTCTGCATATATTTCTTATATATGTTTGCTTTAAAAACAAGCGTATGCAGTGATGCCCATAGAAAGAAATCTCTTACAATGACACCATTGTCAGATACATAAGCTTCGCGCATCTGACAATATAAAAATGTATGACAAATATCTGGCAATAATTTTGCAATATGTTCACACGGTTGTAAGATGTCTGACAATTTCTTGTCAGCTGCTAGTCTTGCAATGGACTGACAATGATTTTTCTGGCAACTACGTCTAACAAAAATTGCCAGTTCACACTGTTGTTAGACATTTTGAGCACATTTTACTGGCAATATTGTAAGATCTGACAACCGTCTGTACATAGCTTTAGACTTTATATGACAGTATATATACAAGTCGTGTTAATTCAATTCAAGTGACTGCTATAAATTACACAATTGCACAGCACAAGCAATTTTGTTTTACTTTTGTTTAGTCGAAGACGTAACAAGTAGCACTTTGCCATTATATTAAAATATATCCGTCAAAACGATAATGAATGTTGTGGTTTGAGTTTAAGTATTTTATGATGAATGCTTTTACACCTTTAATGACAGTTAAAGTTTACGCTTGTTGCTGTTGTGATGGAAAGAGTCATTCGTATTAATTGCATATTTACGCCTCATTATGATTATCGTATGGTTGACACACTGAAAGAAATTTATTGTACAGTAATTTCAATAAATAAGAAATGATTTTATAATTCATGCTATTAAAATTTGTTTAATAAATTTTAAATCGAAATAAATTATTTCTGATTAAAATTCTAAATCATTATACAAATTTTAGTTACTTTTATATTATATTAATTTTAATTTTTTTTTTTTTTTTATATTAATTACTTAAATATTTTTATAATACACGACATTTTGATGTTATTATTTATATCTTGTAGTAAATATCTGGTGCATGGAGTTTAAGAATGACAAATTTTGTACTCAAAGCTGACCATATATCAGATACCTCCAAAATCAGTTAGCCTTGAAAAAAAGGGGAAGGTAATGCACAGCATGAACATGTCCTAGAAAAGTAATGAATTATTTTAATACGTCCGAGTAATGAATTCTTTTTAATCAAATGTATTAATGCATTGCATTGTATTATTTATGCATTCATAATAATTTATACTTATAATATATTATAGGTCAGCTGACCTAAAATCTATTAAAGATCGGGTAGGCCATTAAAAATATCTGAAGATTGGAAAAAACGCGAAAATGTCGCAAAAATTGCTTAATGTATTGAAGAAATTACTAAACCTGTAAATAGTAAAATTCGCAAGAAATATAAAGAAATAAATTGATTTGTTTTTATATTTTTGAATAAAATATTTTATTTTTAAAACGGCCATTTTCACAATGGGACTGAGAAGAACTGTCAGTTAAAGCTTACGTTAAATCTTAATCACACATTGTGAGAGAGACGTAAATGTGAAATATTTGAAAGCGGCACCGCTGAAAAATATATTTATACTTCAATATAAGATTCTTATGGTGCTGCTGCCGTTTTCAAAATAACTAAGTATCTGGCTACGAGGCAGCATTTGTTGCCAGCTGCACTTGTAGTCGTGTTGCCATGTAGCCTGCTGTGGCACATTTGTTTCGAGCATTATATAACCATAAATAAACAATCAAATTTATTTTTGTTTCCATTTAAAGTTCAGAAAACGTTTGCAAAATGTTTTGCTTATTTTCATACATGATGAGTACTTCGTAAGGAAATTGCCATCTTTTGTCAAATTGAAATGCACCGAAAACTTACTTAGTAAAAACTTTCATTTATATACAAATTTTTGTGGCAAAAAGGATTTCGAATAAATAGCACCCCTGTAATCTTCATAAGAGCCCGTGGGAAAAAATCTGAATTATTTTGTTCGATTATTAAGGAAGTTATAGTACAATGACTCGCTGCTTATTTTTTTTCCACTTATGTAAATAAATATATATGTATATATAATCTCATATGGAATAACAGCGCACAGTGGGGGATTTTGAAAAAAAGTGTAAATAATTCTACAGTTTCTAAACGAGCCGTCCGATTGTTATGAAATTTCATACAGCATTTAAAGAGGGTAATGCTATAAAATTCGCATTTATCGACTAAAAATTCTCTCTGAGGTGAAAAATTATGCAGTTAATACATAAAAAGTAAACACAAAGAGAATTTGTTTTTGTAGTTCCCGGCAATTCCCAAAAAAAAATTTCATAAAATCCCAAAAATGGGATTTTTTTTTGGTATTTTTGCTGTATTTTTCCTATCTTTTGCCGGGCGCAGATAATATTTAAGGAAGTATTTAAAAACATATCGTGTTTTAAGGTGAAATGATAAAGTTTTTGGTTCCAGCTTTAGAATTTGAGAAAAAATGCGCTTCATTTGATATTTATAACAAAAATAGGTATATTTCGAAACGATATGGCACTTTTAATAACGAAAATTTGGTACGAAGAATTTCTTTGCCATGTTTCTTATAGTATAACCTTTTGAATAAATAAAAATATGGGGTTGGTATTCTTGCAATATTTTTTAATAATAGCGAAATAATTAACCCACTTTTTTCTGCAAAAAATCTACATTTTTCAAATATTTAATTTAAATTGCGTATAAATGTTGACTTACTTGTGCTATTGATACCAAAATTTTTTCTAAATGTTAAACATTTTGGTCATAGTCACAACAAAGTACACTTTAAGAAGTTAAAACCAGTATTACCATAAAGAAAGCCAAAATATAAATTTTTTCACAAATATTTCCTAAACTGTAAGGGAACTGCATAAATGTAACACATTTTTTTTATCTCTTGGATAGAGAAATCCACTTGCAAAAAATCTTTTTTATCAGATCAAAAACATCAGCTGAGCAGCAGTTTGAAATTTTCATTAACAATAGGTTGTCCACTTTAGGGCCTTGTGTCTCCGCCCCCTTTTGAGAAGAAGCTCGGTGACACCTCTTTAAATGTTGTATGAATTTCATAACAATCGGACGGTTAGTTTAGAAACATAAAAATTAAAGTTAAATTAAAGTTAGCAAATTTTAATTTAAAATTAAATTTAATTTAAATTTTAATTTTTCCAAATTTTATTGTAAAATATAAATTTCTGAAAATCGACTGGAAAGCTTAAAAGTGTTCTCATAAAAACAGTAAAATTTGACTTAAAAACATTTTTCATAATCTAACTGCCTGGCTCACGATGTCGACAAGAAATTTTCGTTCGCTTATTTATACTAAAAACAAAAACAAAACAAGAAAATTTGTTCTTGTTTTCAATATAAACAAGCGAACGAAAATTTCTTGTCGACATCGTGAGCTAGGCAGTTAATGTAGAAACTACCTAAGTGGTTATTTTTTTCAAATTGATTTTTTTAATATATCCGTGGATGAGCCAGCAATTTCTTAAAATACGTACCCAAAAAACTCGATTTTTAAAAAATAATGCATTAGGGAGTTTCTATATTAGGGTAACGGTATGCATATATATATCGCACGCGAAACCATAAATAGTCACACCTGTGGCACACAACTGCACGAGTACAAATGAGGCCAGTAACATAAAAACAAACACAATGGTATCTTGTATGCTTAACTTACGCCTTTGCAAGATGATTGAGTCTGGAGAAATCTGGATGAGTTGGAAATATCTTAATCTCTGAGCCCAAAACCAAATAAATAATTAATTTTCAGACGAAATAAAATAAAAGAACATATAAAAATACTTTGTGTAAGAAATTGGAAATAATTCATGTCCATAGATATCTGCTTGAGAACGTCTTAATAGTTTCAAGGTAGAAAATACAAGAAGAAGAATGCGGAACTAAGTATCTACGACCAGTTTTATATTTTAACGAAATTATGTTGTGTATCGCAAAGAAAGAGATTAGCTAATAGTACGACAAATAAAACATGCAGTTCCAATATATGTTGTAGGGAAAAAATTTAAAGGGAATTAGAGTGATAATTATCGGGATTAAGGCGAAACTATAGGAGAAAAATTTACACCTAAACATTATATTCTTCTTCCTGTTGCGTTCATTATAGATTTGTTCAATTAACTGATTTATGAAAAAGCAAGACCACTTTGATCAGTTTGGGTTGCGACTATTTATGATTGAGTGTACTTTAACCCGGCGAATGTGGGGAAAGGCCAAAATTACCCGTCACCTTGCGAGTTGATTGTGGTGCTAAAACGGCACTTCTCTTCTTTACGCTCTTCACAGTAGATGAAGATATTGAACATCTCTGAATGTTTTTGAAATAAGTCGGACGGTGAATGTACTTTAAGTTACAAGTGCTAAAAGTTAAAAGAAAAGGTGAATTTGAACCATTCCCGCAGCGCTATGGGGTTTTTTTGCGTATCAAAAACTAGTTTTTTATCGTTTTATAAATATTATTATTATTTTTATTGTTTTGTAAATATTAAATAGGCAGATGTATAAAAATATCATTTAAATTGAAAGACTGAATAAAAATTGTAGTTCTTAATATTTAAGCTAGAAAATTATACTTTTTTTATTATCGTGTTCAGACATACCCTTTAATTGCGCAATTACAGGATTTTTTGCAATTAAGACCTTAATTGACCACAATTTACCATACAATAAGTCAATTAATAAATTGAGCAATTACTAGTTAATTGTATCACTAAGTGCGTAAAACTCAAAATGTAACCCTGGTAATAACTGTTTTTTTATTAAGAACTGTGTTCAGTGAGCAGAAAAATTTCCTATAATGGCGAGCCATTAAATGTCAAAAAATATGCATACATATAAACAAAACAAATAAACATACATATAAACAAAACAAAGAAGTTTTTTTTTTTAATTTTTTTTTTTTTTTTCATATACAAATTTATTTATTGTATCTTCAAAAATGAACTAACAATAAGTAATCAAATCTTAAATCTAAATATAATTATTAGGCCCGACCAATATCGGACATAAGCTTAGTGATAGTTATAAATAATACATAAGTAGTGATAATCAAAAAGAAGTATTTTTAAGCAGTCCCATCTGGAGTGTTGGGTATAAGAGCCC
Organism: Tachina lurida; assembly: GCA_944452675.1. NCBI lineage: Eukaryota > Metazoa > Arthropoda > Insecta > Diptera > Tachinidae > Tachina > Tachina lurida. The sequence goes on along the minus strand of OX101752.1, from coordinate 122,042,427 downwards.
TTGTGTCCCTTTTTTTTAAGCGGATGTGTACAGTAAAGCTCAAAATATTACGGGCAAGCGGATTAGGATGTGACTCGAGTTTAGTTAAATATTTGCCTGCGTATTTTGCAATTTCTTCACTCACTAGTGGCATATTTAAATCACGATGAATATTTGAATTTTTAACGTACCATGGAGCAGATGTTATCAAACGTAAAATTTTGTTTTGCCTTCGTTGGATTCTCTCGACATTTGAAGCTGAAGCAGTGCCCCACAGCTGAATTCCATAGCACCATATTGGCTTCAAAAGCGACTTGTATATCAAAAGTTTGCAGTCTAGGCTGAGTGTTGAATTTCTGCCAATTAACCAATATATTTGAGTCAATTTAAGTTTCATTTGGGTTAACTTAGAGTCAATATGATATTTCCATGTAAGCCTTCGATCAAGGTGTATGCCAAGGTATTTGACTTGAGAATGTTGAGGAATATTTTGATTGTTGATTCGAATGGGGGAACAGGTATCTTTTCTTAGGGTAAACGTTATATGAACACACTTTTGTTCATTGACTTTAATTCTCCATAAATTCAACCATATTTCAAGCTGGGTAATGTGTGCTTGGAGATTGCGGGATGCCTCATCAGGATTTTTGTGAATACTCAAACAGGCTGTATCATCGGCAAATGTAGAAGTGTGGATGTTATTGCTCACAGGCATATCACAAGTATATATTAGATACAAGACTGGCCCCAGAATACTACCCTGTGGCACACCAGAAGATATAGATTCGGGTACACTCATGAAGTCTCCTTCCACAACGGTAAATGTCCTATCAACAATATAACTTTCCAAAAGCTTTTGTATATTTATTGGTAGGTATGTCTTCAATTTTAAAACTAGGCCTTTGTGCCATACTTTGTCAAATGCCTGAGAAACATCAATAAAAAGGGCAGAACAATACTTCTTTTCTTCAAAAGTCCTCCTTATAATTTTAACCAATCTATGCGTTTGCTCAATAGTGCTATGCTGACTTCTAAAGCCAAATTGATGGTCGTGGATGCACCAAGTATCAGCTTAAATTGTGGACAATTTAGTCATGAGCAGCTTTTCGAAAAGCTTTGAAATTGTTGAAAGTAAGCTTATAGGCCTATATGACTCAGCCTTGGTAAGATATTTGCCTGGCTTTGGAATCATTTTAATCTTGGCAAGTTTCCAGTTATGTGGAAAATACTGCATTCGTAAAATGGCATTAAAAATAAATAGCAAAATTCTTATTGCAATATGAGGCAAGTTCATCAGCATCTTGTTACTAATGCCATCAATACCTGGAGCTTTCTTAGGGTCGAGTTCAGCAACTATTTTTTGTAGTTCACGCATCTTAAACCTTAAGGGACGAGGGGTTAGAGAGACTACACTCGGTAAATTGGCAGCACCCGTACATGAATTGGTAGTGAATACAGATTTTAAATGCTCAGAAAATAAGTTACCTTTCTCACTATCGCTTCTTGCCCAGCCTCCGGTCGAAGTACGCAATGGTGATTTGAGATCAACGGGTCTTTTAAGATTTCTAGTAGCGCGCCATAAAGAGTAATTAGATGTTGACGTTACATCAAGACCTTCTAAATACTTTTCCAGTAATGCAGTCTTTTCCGACGATAGCAGCTCTTTGAGTCGTTTAGTACATTCTTTAAGTCTGATTTTATTTAGGGGTGATCGGTGTTGTTGCCATTCTCTTCTAGCTCTCCTTTTTTCACATACAAGACGTTCAATTTCCGTAGAATAAATTCTATTAAAGCCAGTCTGCGGATAGGAAGTAGTGGCATGTTCAGCAGCCTGTTTAATATATTCGTTAAGATTGGCAATATTAAATTCAATATCATCAGGTGATCTTAGCTGAATGTTTTCTACGCAGTGACTACTAATATATTTTTTGAATCCTAGCCAGTTGACCCTGTTAATCGTTTTCGCATATGAGTTAGTTAAATCACTCCTTAGTGGGTTGAAAATTGTAACTATTGTGGGAGAGTGATCGGAGGACAGATCTACAGAGCCCTCTACGTGAATTAAGTCCCTATGGATATTTTTCGTGACGCCAAAATCTATAACATCTAGAATTTTTCTTACGTCAGTAGGCCAGTAAGTAGGCTCCCCACTCGAAATGACATCTAAGCCCATTTTTGAAATTGTATTAAACAACGCTCTACCTCTAGGTGTAACAAGATGCGAGCCCCAGTACGTATGTTTTGCATTGTAGTCACCAGCTGCCACGAAACAAGATCCAAGCGATTTGTAGAACTTCTCATACTGATCTTCGGTAACTGAAAATCTGGGAGGTGAGTAAATTGATGATATCACGAAGTTCGCACAAAAATTTTCTACGAAAATATTCGTAGCTTGCATATATTCTTCACTAACGGTCTCAAGGATATAGTGCTTGAGTCTTGACTTAATTAGAATTGCTGATCCACCGCATGCTCTCCCTCTCGGGTCCTTTGAATCATATAGAGTGTAACCATTTATTTTAAAGCAGCTTCTCGAAGTCAAGTGAGTCTCAGAGACCATCATTATATCAATATTTTTTTCCGTGAGGAAGTGCTCAAGTTCATTTTTATGTTGGCGAATGCCGTTTGCGTTCCAGAAAGATAGTTTTAACGTGTTCATGGTTTGTTGACTAATGCTTGAAGCAGAGTATTCTGCATTCTCAGCATTTCTTGCATCATGCTAGTCATATTTGTTGTAAAGTTGTTTATAGTTAGCACCAGATTCTCAATAGTAGCTTCAAGACGACTAAAGTTAAAGCTAGAGTTTGCATTCGTTGAATTACTTGGCGGTGGAACATTTTGTGTGGGAATAGAACTAGTCTTAGCAGCATCGGCATACGATACACGTGAATTAACTAGTTGGCTAGTTTGAGGCAGAGTGGCGGAGTAAGCATTTGCTGATTGAACTGGAGCTAATTTAGGTTTTTGCCCCATAGCCTGTTTAACTAAAGAATATACAGGGCATCCTCTGTAGTTAGCGGTGTGATTACCTCCACAATTACTGCATTTTTTTCTGCTTGTACATTTGGCTTGGTACAGTTAGCAGTACCATGCAATTCACCGCAGATAACACAAACTGTAGGTAATTTGCAGTAAGTTTTTGTGTGGCCATATTCTTGGCAATTATGGCACTGTACGGGACCTGAACGCTTACGTGGCTCTTCAACTGTGATTTTTCGGTGTAAAACGTATTTTAGACTATAAACACGAAATAGAGGCTGGGGAATCTTCTCTCTATTGATTATATTGGTAACATTTTTTACCTTAAATCCTTGTTCGATAAGTGCACATTTTACTTCTTCAGGCTCAACATATGAATCTACGCCCTTTAATACTATTTGTAGGCCTTTAGCACTCTTAAGTTGATATGTATAAAAATTTGTTTTATTTTTTTCAAGCTCACTAACAATTTTTCGGAAATCTTTTTCATCATATATTTGGATTTTAGTTTCATCAATATTACCTCGTTTAATTGGAATGATGTGAAAAGTATTTTCACCAATGGTCGATAGTAGATTTTTTAGAAGCGCGTTTGAATTTTTTTCTCTCAGATAAATAGGTGGTGGCTTAAAAGACTTTTGCGATGATGCAGCGGGCTTGTCGTTTTTGTCTTGCAATAATGAAAAACGATTTTGACGATTGATAGAAGATGTACTATTATCCCTAGACATCTTTGGGGCGGATCCAATTTTAGTAGAATTTGGGCTTCGCCCGCGCTTTAAAATGGTTATATATCTGTCCATTCCTACTTGTACCTTTGGTTTTGTACTACTGTTGTCTTCAGTAACAACTTGTTTAATTGTTGACCACGAGCCCGAAGCGGATGATATCGCTGAGTTAAATGTAGAAGTACTAGGCAATAATGTCAACGATTCACTAGTTGGCATTGGACAAAGCGAAGTTGATCGCTGACGAAACTGTGGTTTTGCCGTTAGTAAAAGTCTATTATCAGATTTTTGATTTTTATTAAGAGCTTCAGAACTCACAGCAAGTCTATTATCAGATTTTTTATTTTTATTGTTATCATTATGAGCATCAAAACTCACAGTAAAATAGGCATTTCTGCCGTTAGAACTCACTTCACTATTTTTTTCCTCTGGGGTACTCATAAAGAGTATTCCTCAAGGGTATGTTTGTATGTTTTTTTGTTTACGGTTTTTTTTTGTTTTTGTTATTTCAATATGTAAAAATATTATCAAAGCAAAAAAATGCTTATTTATCAAAGTTAATATGTACTACGAATATTTTTTGTATGCTTTTTTTTGTTTAGTTTGTATATAAGAAAAATTCCGCTATTACGTCTGTTCACTATGAAGGTACAACGAGAATGAAATGCATAGATAAATTTATTAACAAATATATTTTATAAATAGGGAAAAAATTAAGAGGAAGAGGCTCGCGAGGAGTGAGGCCAGTGCAGCTGCTCTATTAAAGTTGTGGCCATGTCGAATAGAGGAGCCTCGTGGCCAAAGAAAAAACGGTCACATATATGATGAGATGGCGGATGAGATTCAGAAGTTGGGCTTTCCATACAGCCCGCGCGATGTATACGTTAAACTAAAAAATTAGTGCAAGGAGAAATAGATGCTGCTTTCGCAAACTTTGTAAAATTGACAAGTTTTTTTTTTTAAGCACTGATAATTTTGAATCAAAAATCAATCGCACTGACTCCAAGAGCTCCATATTTCTATTTTATGCAAGCAAAATTACTTTTAAACCAAAATTTGCATCCATTTTGAAAACTTACAAACACAAATATTCACAAAAAAAATACAAACAATGTTTGTCCAGCTGTCAAATGATAATTGAGTCAGCTAAATTGAGTATGTGTGAACACTAAATTTAATTGCTCAATTAAAATTAAATTGACTCAATTAAAAATGCATGTCTGAACACAGTATAAGTTTTTATAGTAAAATTTCTTTTTTTGGTTCCTTATATGGAACAAATATATTTTATTTCGTAATTTTTTACTCTATTTTCTTAATAGAGTCAGATTTAATCTAAATTATACATATATATTTCCCATACATATCCTCGGGGTGGTTATTGGTTTGCCGCAGTAATAAGGTATTTTCAATAACATTTGCAGCAAACCAGTAACCGCCCGACGATATAACGAAATACATACATATGTACCTCGAATTTAATAAGAGGGTATTTATGATCCAACCATCATGTCCGTGTAATTAGAGTCCACCCCCCCCATTCACCGGGTTAAGAATGAAAAATGCTAACGCTATGCTTCATTTGGTTCTCTAAGTGCACTATTAAAATTAACCTCCTTTACAATCGCATAGTTCACATTGTTTGCTTTTTGTCATTTCATGGGTTATAATTTGGTAAGCGACTAACGAAAGTGATGATAATAAAAAAACTCAATCTTTTATGGTTCATTGACTTGTTCAAACACTACTCAATATTAGATAGTAGATAATTTCTTATTTATAGAAACTTTTAAGCCAAATTATCTCTGATCATAACATACTCGTATAATATGGTGGCTAAGCCAGCAGAAAAAACTTGTATTTCATTTCTGGTACTCGTAACAACACTTAACATTAAATTCCAAAACAGCTTATTTTTACTTGATTGTATTTTATTTTCCTATTCCATTACATTTTAATATGATGACGGCACTATTGTGGCAGTAGTTAGTATTAGTAGCAATTTTGGTAGCTGCAGCAGCTGCAGCAGCAGCAGCAGCAGTAGAAGCGTCAGCAGTAGTGAATGAATGACTGGTACCATCTTCACACCAGCACTCAACACATACATACAATCTCAGTTAAATGTTTTAATAAAATTATTACGTTTTACGATATCTATCAGATTTTTGCGGAAGATGCAACACAACTGATGTTGTCTGAATTTAAAACGAAGAAAGACACCTGCTGTGTGCGTGCGTTTTCTATGGGTTGGCTTCAAAAACAAATTGTTCAAAGCCGCGCCAAAATCAAACATTTTTGTGGCAGAATTAACTAAGTATTACATTTCAATTTAAATATTTTATATAAAAAAAAAACACTCGTATTGTTTCTGTAAATTAAGAAACCGCCAAACAAAAATTGTTAAACCATTGATATGGTAACACATTTGGACTTTCAAATTAACATTTGGCAATGTAACTTCAAATGGCTACAAGCTAAATTGTAAGATTTAAATTTCCTTTAACTTAATATATTTATAATATATATATTTTTGTACAAATTGTATATAACATTTTGGCCATATCTAAGTTATTCATAGTCAGCCAGTAAATTATGGTGGATAACACTGTGTGACAAATTTTAATGAAATCGAAATACCTGGGACGTCTTACTATTTTTCTGGTAGATATTGTCAAGCATAACAACAATCTGTATTTAAAATTTTCCAAACACCTCTAAAATATTGAGTTACGGATAAAAAACCCTTTTTTTTGTACCCGTAGTCACCTATCAACCTCTAACTAAGTCCTATTTTACACTATGCAAATCTTATTGCCAAGCTGATTAGTTTTCTAGGGGAGAGAGACGAGGGGAACAGAAACTTTTCTTTTCCTCTCGATTAATCAGGAACTACTTTTTCTCTATTTCCAAAATTTCAATATTTTTTTGTTCTGATGCAAACTTTGGAAACCAAGTAAATAATATTCCTTGAATTTAAATTTAGTTATCCAATACGAGTATGAAAAAAAAGAAATAAAAGACTATTTTATTTTCAAATTCTACAACCTTAAGCTGGTAAAATTAGGTTGAAAGACGGTCAGAATTTAGAACTACATATGAATGTACATATTTTATCCATATATATATATATATATGTATATTATCAATATAGAGATCATCAATATATTTTTTGTTAAAAAAATTTCCTAAAAATTAAATGTACTCTTATATGTTCAGCTTGCATTTCGACATTAATATCATTTATTATTTTAAGAAGAAGTTTTATCATTGCATTTTTACTAAACATTTGATAATGTGAAGAAATACGAGTATTATAAGACATCAAACGTTTTGGGGAAATTTATAAAACATTTACGACATCAATCATTCATTGGACAACGTTAATTTTCCCTATCATAACCGAAAAGTTGTTAGTCCCAAATCGTACTAAGTTTTCAAAACTTAAGAAACGTTTCCATCTTAATAGGAGCCATAACCGCCAAAAAAAGCTTAAGCAACATAATTTTAAAGCTTAATTTTTTGACGAAAATCGATTAGTTACGAACGCAGATAATCGATTTTTGTAAAAAAACGAAATAAAAAATATGCAGCTTAAACTTTTTTGGGCGCTTATGGCTCGAATGGACAAAAAGTGCCAAAAAACGAGCGAGCGTGCCGCAGTGCCAGCTAACATCTAATAGTGCCAAAAATGCTACAATTGTGCCACATTTACCATCACTGATACGCAGGTTTTTTTTAAAATTCCCTAGAAATTTACTGAGTTATTAAATATTTTAGCAGAAGACTTTTTGTTACAAAACTACCTCAATGATGTATATCGCTTTCTATTTATATGCTTTCTGTGTATTTAAGCTTCTAGGATGATGATCAAGTTCAATTTAATAGACGTATATTACAACAGTGGTCGCACCAATTTTTTTCTTCAGAACCAAATTTTATATAGTAGACGAAATTCATTAGTTAGAGAGAGATGCAGCACCAGACGTACACCGAAAGTGTCCATCACATTTTGCATTTTGCCCTTATGCAAGCCACACACCTTGCGACCGTTGGTACAACATGTTGGATTACCAAGTTGTGTGTTTTGCGCACAAACTATACAACAACGTGTACAACATTAGCGTACAACTTCATTTCTTAATTTTTTTTGAGTAAACATGACATCGAGTACCATGTCGCGTATTGTAGTGGAATATTTTTTGGTGAAAATAAATAAGAAGAAGAATTTAAAAAGGACAGAAAAAAAAGAATTTTATTAAAGGAGTGGTTTATAATTATAAAAAGAAATGTATGCTAACAACAAAATTTTGAAAATATTAAAATAAAGTGAGAACAAAAATTACACGTGCATGTTAGACGAAGTATTTAATTACCTTTATCAAAGGTTCCGATGCATTCACAAAAGCAAGTTTGAATTCGTGCTCAACGTTTTTTATATGACCACAACAAAAATACGAACAAAATGAAATGAAGTTGTACAACCAACTCCTAAATTTTATAACCTCTCTATACAACTTGCCAAAAAATCAAATCTTTTTAATGTTTCGTACAACCGAGACACAACTTCATCCGCCGAACCCACACACTTTACAATCTCATATATAACCTGCTCATGTTGTACCAACGGTCGTTAGGTCTGTGACTTGCTTTAGTTATGCAATTGAGGACAATTGACTGATACTATTCTTGCGGGGCATACAATTTAATCAGGTATGGAAAGTTTAATTTATGAGAAATGGTTAAAAGTTTTTCACTATAAATAGTTTTGATCAAGATAGCTTAAAACCTGAATTGAAATTAGTTAAATATATATTTATCCTTAAGAAAAATGTATTTCATTTCGTTATCATATGGTTTAAAAGGTATTTTATATACATTGTTAAAATGATGTTTACAGACAATTTTAGGATATAGAATATTCCCAGACATGGTCTAAATAAAACTGTTTGAAAAACATATAAGACTCAGCCGTATAATTACAACACAATTTTCTATAAAATTATTAACAACAAAAATACAATATTAGGCGATTAGACAACGCTGACGAATATATTTTAATAGTTTTAAATAAAACCGAAAAGTTGTATTTTTAGCAGCAACTTGAAAATTAATATGAAAATTAAAAATTTTATGAAAAAATATGGTTACTGATTTTATAAAAAGCTTAAACAGTTTTAATCGAAAACTGTAAGAGAAGTACTATCAGTTCCACATTCGTCGGGAAGTATGGAAAATCTTCCCTTATTGAATAATAACAAAAACAGGATAAAGAATCCTTTAAATTCATAAAATTGTAGTATTTATATAAATGTATCATCAGGCATAACTACTATTTTTTAAATAATCATCCAAACAAATTATGTAAACTACGAGTATAGGAAATGTTTTTAATACAACTAGAAAGATAAAAGTACACCCAGCTTAAAATCAATAAAAACCATATTGAATTAATAAGAAACATTAACGAAAGACTAGTCATGTTGAAATTTCTTGTTTCAATGTGGAAAAATATTAATTTACAGTATTGTGTTGTTAATTTTATTTGTTTTTAAGTATCTAAAGATATATTTTCTATTATATTGAAAATTATTGAATTAATGTGACGAGTTCTAATGTTTAAGTTGCAGCTTTTCCCTGAGTGTAGTTGCTAGGTGGTACAGTTTTAAAATTATAAACGGAACAGAATGTAACAGTTATCATTGAAGCAGCGAATATGAGAATTGCACTATTATTAGAACTTTTAAAAAAGTAATTCTTATACGAGATGTTATGCATCAGAACTTGACAAAGGCTTCTTGACGCTTGGTTGTAAAACACAAACTAAAGCACAAATTAATTTAAATCCATTTTATCAAACTGCTCAAACCATATTTTTAATTTCTTTTTTATCGATTTGCTGACAGCTTTCAATTAGATAATGGCCCAATGTAATTATTGATTGCTTAATGGATTGTCAATACAAAAAGGAATATTGTGTCCTTTCTTCTTTAATAACCATGGGAGGCGAGAAATAAAGTTTATATTTGTGGGTTCTGCTGAGCTTTGACTGAGTGATTTTATCGGTAGTAAGATATTCGTATATTTATATGTGTATACATACATATGTATGTATGTATGTATGCTTGTTAATAAAAATGTCATATGAATGACTTAAAAACAGTTTTGCTTTTATAAACAATCAATAGAGGATATGGATTTTCTGCGAAATCTCATCATTTGGGACTTTCTTTCTCATTGAAGCATCTGTGAGTATTATTCGCTATACAAAAGTAATATGCCTGATTGAAATCTTGTCCAATCTGTGTCTAAGATTCAATGAACTAAACCTATTTCAATAATCTACTTTCCTGTTTTTTTTTTAAATACATTTCAGTGTATAGGTATGTATGTATGTCTGTACCCAGTCAGCATGTGGAAGATTGTTTCACCAAACTGAGTCTTTTTCGAGTACCCTAGATGATCAGAAACTGATTAATCAGTTCTGTGCTTAAAATAAGACTCGCAAATGATTCCCAGAAATACTTAGAAAGTGATTTAAAAAAAAAAACAAACAGCATGCTCGTGCAGTAAAATCAAAAATATATAAATAATATATAAAAATATAAAAATATAAAACATGCACGCAAAGAAAAAATATGATTGAGGTAACCATAATCAAACAGCAACATACTATGATTGAATTATGTGGTTGCAGTCAAATCATATTATTGTCAATGGAAAAGCAAAGTTTAAATAATATTATTTTCTGAGTTAATAATAATATTATCTACAAAAACAATTAACTTTGTTATACCTAATCTTATTATTGTAAATAGAACAACACTATTGTTAGATGTGATTAAAATATAATTGAGACTTACCAAACCATATTCCAATATTGTAATAATATTGTGAAACACGACAATAGTATTATTTTATGTAATAATAATATTTTGTTTTTTAATCATATATTTATTGGCAAATCTTTTTTTTTTTAAAAGCTGTGCGGTAAGTCCGAAATAAAAATAAATTAATATTGTTGAAATAAAATGTATGTATGTATGTATAGAAATGTATACTTACATATATGTGTATACACGAAATACATACATACATATGTACATATTATTTTTATTTATCTACCCTTTTGTTTATAATTTTTTTTATTTATTTAACACCACGCGTGCACTACCGATAGCTTACAAATGAAACACTGAACTGAAAGAAAAAGATTTTTTAAAAACTTAACATAGTATGGTTTTGGATAATATTGTATTTTTATTTACATCATATTATTTTTACACAATAATACAAATTATATTGTAGTCATAAATTGTTAACAAAACTTTATTGTTAAATTCTAACCATATCGCACTTTCTATGAATATAATGATGTAATTATTAAATTCAAACATTACTCTGTTTATCGTAACGAAATTAATGTTAAAAATAACAATAACTAGTTTTCAACGACCACACATTTGTTTCAGAGAACATATTATTGTTTTCTCAACCATTTTACAACCATATCTTTTCTTTGCGTGTATAAAATGTAATATGTAGACATTTGTGAGTGAATTCATATAAAAATTTGAAACAAAAAAAGGTAATGTCAGCTAAAAGATTGGCAATGAAAGGAGGCGAAAAGCTATTATGTTTTCAAATGCAAAAAGTGGAATGCCAAGAAAATTTTCTAAGTGATATTGAATCAGGACAAACAAGAATCGAACGTAATTCCGAATGCATCTATTTTTATTGCAAAGAACGTAACTAACATAAAAGCTTAAATATATATAAAAAGTAAATAAATGGTTAAAAACATACAAGTATCCATAATACAAGTAACGACGAAAACTTTTTAAAGCACATTATTATTATTGACTTTGAAACGTTTTTTGTTTCTCCTGTAAAAATTATAAAAGTGTAGTTACGTACGTTTGCATTTAGGGTGACGAGATGTAACTTGACATGTCATTTTAATTTATAATCGAATAATTTTCAGAAAAACGTAATTGCAAAAACAGGTGGGATAGGAACAACACAATTTATTCGAGCAGCGGTACGAAGTGTTTTCGGATGAGGTAGCATCTCTTTACAGTTGGAAGGGGACCAGCTGTAAACCGAGTGCCGAAATAAATAAAATAAATAAATAAATAAATATTTAAAAGTAGGTACAAAATTGCATTATTAAAAAAATTAAATAACGGTGAACTTTTTCGTCTATATATTTGCCATACAAAGTTCAAGTGCACGGATCAAGAAATGAACGCAGTGCCAAAGACCGTATTACAAAAAGAAAACGCACAAATTGATATTTATATGCACATTATATATAATTTTTTTTTTTTGTTGTTATATGTTATTTGCAAATTATATTAAAAATAAGATAATAATAAATGCTTGCATTGATACAGCAAAAGTTCAATTAGAAATGTGCGTATAATATGTTTCGCAAAAGACTCGTAAATGACCACTAATATGACTGAAAAATGACTCGAAGAAGATTCGCAACTCCTTGTAAGAACTACCACAAACTGTCTCGAAAATGAGTCGAAATTGATCAGAAGCGCGAGTCATAAAAGACTCCTTTAGAAGAGTCGCGGCTAAGGTACTATTTTCTCCCGAATTAACAGTCATTTTCGACTCGAAAACGTGCCCATAAATGCTTATTTTAATCGTGCTAAAGAGTCGAAAAAGACTCGATATGATCATTAATTTCATAAAATGCTGACTGGCTATATATTAGAGTTCGACCGATTAATCGGCTTCGGCTTCGGCCTTCGGCCAGAAATTGTTAATCGGCCAACATTCGGCCTATGGCAAAAATCGGCCGATTAGCCGAAGCCAAATATTTTTCATTCCAAGCTTGAAAAATAACATTATTTTTGGTCGTTGCTCGCCGACAGTTTCTATTGTGTTTAACGTTTTGAAAGGGTTGCTTTGAAATACAACCCTGTTGGTTTCTATTTTCTTTTACTTTGACGTTCTTGTAAGTGATCATATGAAAAAGCAATCTAGAAATTGCAAAATAGTTTTATTTTTCTTGTTATGTATCCAATAGATATTACAGCTATTTCAGTGATCTCAAAAAAGCAAACTTTTTTCTTAATTCATATAAAACAAGTATCATTTTTTAAATTTCGGCTTCGGTTTTGGCCGAAGTTTAGGATTTTAGCCGAAGTTCGGCTTCGGCTTCGGCCAAAAAAAAAACGCCTTCGGTCGATCTCTAGTATATATGTATGGATGTATGTGCTTATGTATATATGTGTGCGTGTTGAAGAATTTTGCTGTGGACTATTCATATAGAACCATGTTGCAACTGTCATGATTGGCCGTTGTGCTTGACTCAAGGACGACCGGCTATGAATTAAATTTGTGGGAAGCGAAATCGATGGCACAAAGAAGAAAATTATTTGCTAATGAAAATTTTACCAAAATGCTTGACATAAAATCATCGGTTCTTAATAATTTAAAAAACTTTAGAAAATGATTACAATAGTTTTTACAAACTATTTATGCACATGAAATTTTTACACAAGAAAAATTAAGAAATGCCGAATTATTCAGCATTATTAAATCAAGAAACAAATTTTTTAAGTTATGACACTATTGAAATAAATGAGTGATGTGATCATTTTTAACCAATAATTTTCACCAAAGACATTTCTGACAAAAAATAGCAGAATGGATTAAAATGCTGTTTTCAATCAACAGCGATTTGGTATTGATCCACTGTGTGTGGTGTCAGTTTATGACAAATTCAGCCTTATGTACATATGTATGTATGTTTTCAGTGCAAATGTATTACACCAAAAGTTCAAAATTACCATGTCAAATCTAAAACAGCCTCTGCCCTTGTCTTTTCCAGCGTCCAGAGTCAAATTTACACCGACTGATATCATGAGAGTATACTCTTCTGGAAATGTGCAATGATTCCTCATTACGTCTATCCCAAACGTCGTTATTTCTACATTTGAACAATTTATGTACACTGTGATGTAATGGAAAGATGCCTTGTGGACATAATGTTCACCGCATTCTCCAAGGACATAACTACTTCCAGGACCACCATCTATATGCATGTATATCAATATTATTTTCCGTACCTTCTTTGATATTAGAAATGGTATCAAAGAAGGTACGGAAAATAATATTGATTTATATGCATATAGATGGTGATCCTGGAAGTAGTTATGTCCTTGGAGAATGCGGTGAGCATTATGTCCAGCATGATGACCTATTTAATTTTACATAACACAAAAAGTGTAAGTTTCTCAACCCTGGAATCATCCTTTTTTATTTTTTTGATCTCTTAAACTAATTTTTTTCTTTTAAAAATATAATATATGTTTTATTTATAGAAAAAATGGAAAAATTAGTTTTAGTAAGTTACTTTTATATAACAAAAAAAGTTAAAGTTTTGCAAACCTGGAAACGTCTTTTTAATTTTATTTTAATTTAAGGTACAAATTTTAGTCATATTGGAGTGTAAAATAAGTTTATTTATTAAAAATAATAAAACTTTGTTTTCGGTAGTTACTTTTATATGGCAAAATAAAGTTTAAGTTGTCCAGCTCTGCAATCGTCTGCTCGATTTTGCTGAACTTCAATACCAATCTATTTTGGAGAATCGATTTCACGTACAGACAGACCAGAATATATATATTTTATGGATCGCATATGGATATTATGGAAATTACACACGGAATGACCAACCTATATATGTATACCCTTTTCCATTTTTGGTAAAGGGTATAATAACCCATTGACTTTTGAATTCTATTAGGCAATCAGTAATCTATTAACTTTTGGATATTTGTAGGCAAACAGTATAGGGTATCGCAAACTTTTTCAACTTCTCAAACAAAAATAATGGGTTATGCAGTCAAATTGTGAGTACTTACGGCTGAAGAGTACATATACTTTTTTGCATTCTAGTGTAAGCACACTTTTTTTGCTGTGGAAATACTCTATGAAACAAGAGGTAATGACGTTCCTTTTGTTTATAAATTATTAAATTTTATTTGTAATTCATTTCACTTTTCTTATTATAATGAAGAAAAAAGAATTCCAAGAAAAAGAATTCCTATAACCTTGTACATACATATGTATGTACTTATGTACTCGCATGTACATATATATTGTGACAAGTCAAGTATATGTACATCAATATTCAATATCATATATCGAAAAATATTTCAATAGTTCCAATGTTAAAATTAGTTCAGCTCGCATGTGGTATACAAATATTTCCATCTATACTCTTATCGATACTGCATGATTGCGTGCTAATCTGTTGAGTGCTGCATTGATTTGAAATGCTTTGATTGATTTTTAATGTTTCTAGAAACCACAAATGTGTTAAAATAACTTATGTTTCCCTAATGTGGCTTAAATTTTCAATCTTTCCTTGTGTACAAATTCTTGTGCAAAAGCAATGAAACAAATATCTTTAAAGCATTTTTTATCAGCAGCAAATTGAAAAGAGCTATTTCTTAAAATAAACTTGAATCTATTTACATACATATAAATAACTGTCTTAAGAAGAAGAAATAAAAATACACTCACCCTGACTACTCCCTTATATCCTTGAATATCTAATTTTTCTTACATCTTCAATATTATTGCTTTAAAACCTTAATTTAGACCAATTAACGCTTAAGTTTAGGAGCCCTTGACACGTGCGAAAACAAATTAAACTTGATAACTGAAAGGAGTATCATTTATAATATTGCCTATATATATAAGTTCTCTTAATGTATACACACATATGTAAAGGGTAATATTTTGGACGTGTATAACTTCCGATAGTAATAACGTTTAAACTAGTTGCTATGCTAATAAATTTTGTTTGACTTTTTTCGCTATACTTTGTGCAAAGATTCACACCATAAGCACTTCGTCAAGTTAAAGAAATATTATGGATCGATTCATGACCACATTTACTCTTACTCTTACATCCAGATCGTGACGGTACCGTGCGTACAGAAGAACCCATCACCACTGTAGACATGAGTTTGATAGAGGACTGGTAATTACCGATCCGAAGTCTTTATCAGCAACTCGGACTCTGCCTGTCAACTACATGAAATTTTTTTTTTTTAAGATCTTGGCATACATCCATATAAGATACAATCGGTGCAAAAATTAAGGCAACAAGACCATCTTATGCGTCGCATGATTGGTGAACTAGAACCAGATCTTTATTGTCAAATCGTCTTCGGAAATGAGGCACATTTCTGGCTAAGCCGTTGGCGAAGTCATATAGCAGAAATTATTTTTAAACAAATGTTGGTCATTCAATTGAATTTGTTGTGTTTTATTAAAAAAAAGGTTTTATACCTTTTAAAAAACACCCCCCATATGTAACATACGTAAATAAACAAGCAGACGTCGATAATTATCGCTAGTGTCACTATCGAAAGTTTTCGATATATTGATTCAAGAATATCAAAAGTTAGAAAAACTATCGATATATCGACGATACTATCGTGATATTATCCAAGTTTTATGGTTAATGTATAAATAAAATAAAAACTAAAAAGAAAATATTTTTAAACAAAACCAAATGGAATTTTATTTATCAGTTCAATAGAAAACTGAAATAATTGTATGACAAATGAGTGAGATCAGTGGAAGAGATTTTAAGTCGTCCCATTATTTTTGTTTATGAAATGCTCATTTACTTCAATAGTGTCATAACTCAAAAAATGCGCTTTTTGAGCTAATGCTGCAAAATAATTTGGCATTTCGTATTTTATCTTGTATAAAAATTTCATATAAATAACATATACTAACACCTCGTGAGAAAAGAATGTTTTTTCATGTCTTCATTGCGTTGTATGTAAATTGAAAACTTTAAATGCGTTTTTGGCAAAACAATTTTTTTGAGTTGTGACAATATTGAAGTAAAAGATCGATATGTATTTCATTTACTATCGATAGTGACCAAAAAATATCGATTGTGTTCAAGTACCAATCGACTGCAGAATAAAATATCGGTAGTCACAAAAAAAAATAACTATCGATAGTATTGATAGTGACATCGATAGTTTTCCACCTCTATAAACAAATATGTATGAATATAAAATGTTTATGCTAAAGAGGTTTATTTTTCCCTCTTTTTGGTGCAAAGTGGAAAGAAAAAGGAATTTACAACAAGGATGTTTAATATCTCTTCTCCCAGTGATATCTTAGAAGTTGGAGATATAAATTTGTGGGTGAGAGTTCTGCAAGATATGGACACTATTCTTTCAATTGTGAGTTGTTACAGCCAAGAAATTATATATTTAAAGGATATATAAACAAAGTCCAAAAACGCAGAAGAAACCCTTTATAAAGAAGTTCGCTATTACAAATTTGGCAATTACAAACTGTTACGATTTGCAAAATTCCTCTGTTCTGTCTAATTGAGTTGCCAAAATGCTTGCTACAAAAGTTTGTTCTGATCAAAATATTTTAATATTAATACGTTGGCCCTTATAATGGATATCATAATAATGGGTATCATACTGGTCCATTAATATCCCTGCAGAAAATTTGGTGACAATTGATCCAAATGTACTCGTCCTATAACTGGAGATAATGTGGGTGTTATCAAAAGTACGTAGTAGTGTATGGTGAAAAAAGTCATATCGTTTAAATGGTGGCATATTGACCATTTTCGTGGTGTATCGTCTTGATCTTGAGCCAATTTAATTCGGACTCGGTCTAGTATTGTAGTAAACTGCACTGAACATGTTCGATGTGGTCGAACACAGGACCTATCAAATAGTGTAAATATAATGTTAATTGCTCCCTTCAATGTGACTCTGGGATCAGTCCCGTAACTATACTTAGATATTAACCTAAGCTTAAATGGTACTTATACTTTTGAAATATGAGTGGCCCTGTGGTCGAGTGGGTAGTGTGCCAGCCTGTCATGCACGAGGTTGTCGGTTCGAATCTCAAAAAATTTTCAGATTAAAAATAATATGGCATTGCATTTGTAACAATAAAAAAATTTATAAGCGTTAATTGTTACAGTTAAATGTCGAAATTACATTTATAAATAATTTATATATATATTATACATCGAATAGTTCCCTATGGGATAGTTCAGTGACAAGTCACAAGGTGCATACAAAGTATCAATTAACCTCATCCTAGGCCATCCCCATGTAAAAGTGACTGGTCCGCTTCATAGGAAGTGTTAGAACTCGGACTGGTCCCCATCACTTGGGGACCGGTCACATGAATAGTCTTGTGTCAGTTCCATTTCCTGCAGGGATGAAAGTCATCGGACGGATTCCCTGAAAAGATTCTTCTCCGTTATAACTGGTAGAAGCATTTTTGGAGGGGTTTTAATTGGGCTGTAATTTTTTGGTGTGTTACGTCTTAACTCCATCATTCATACACAGATTTAAAAATTATTATTTTGTTTGAGAAAGTATAGTGACAACTATATGAATTTAGATCACACAAAAAATTTATGGAATGCCGAAAACTTTTATTTTATTTGTTCCAGCGGCAGTTTCTGGTAGACTGGCCATAAAAAATGTCATGTAAAAATTGCACCGATAGCATGCAAATCGGTCATGCGCATTACACTTTTCCAAAAAAAAAAAAAAAAAAAAAAAAACATTTAAACACTTTTGGCCCCATAACTTTCAAATACGAGGTTTTTCCGAAAAATTGTATGTAAGCATTTTTATGCAAAATAAATGGCACAACATTTTTCCTTTTTATACCCTTTACCAACAAAAATGGTAAAAGGGTATATATAGGTTTGTCATTCCGTTTGTAATTTCTATAATATCAATAAGCGACCCATAAAATATATATATTCTGGATCCTTATGCATAGGGAAGACGAATAAGCGATGTCCGTCTGTCCGTCTGTCTGTACGTGAAATCCGAAGCCCCCAGAAAAGCTAGAGACTTCGTTCTTGAACTGGTGTGTCAGAAATTTTCCATAATAGATTGGTATTGAAATTCAGCAAAATCGAGCAGACGATTGCAGAGCTGGAAAACTTAAACTTTATTTTGCCATATAAAAGTAACTACCGAAAACAAATTTTTATTTTTTTTAATAAATAAACTTATTTTACACTTCAGTACGACTAAAATTGGAATTTTAAATTAAAAAAATATAAAAACAAGTAAGAGTGCTATATTCGGCTGTGCCGAATCTTATATACCCTTTACCAACGTACGTACATATATATAGTATACAGACACATACATACATATTTGTTTTGTGAAAAAATTTATCATTTTTTTAAAGTTTCCATCTTTGGTGGTGTAATTTTCTTTCAGAAGCATAAAATATATTCAATTTATAAAGAAAAAGAAAACAATTGTTAGACCTATTTAATTTTACATAACAGAAAAAGTGTGAGTTTTCCAACCCTGGAGTCATAATTTTGGATTTGTTTGATTATTGATTCCAATCTAGTTCTTTAAAAAATACATAAAATATGTTAAGTGAAAAAAGCAAAAACGAAATAAGGAAAAACTTAAGGTCAGATTTTGTAAATTCAAACGATTTTTTCGTTTTGAAATTTGTATGGAAAAAATATTTTTTGAAAAGAATTTTCGTTATTTTTCATAAAAATTTGAAACGTTTAGAAACAAAATTTTTTACAAAATCTGCTTATTAGTTTCATTTAATTCCTTGAATATTAAAAACTTCAGTAAAGTGCGACTTTGAATCGCGCACGGCTTTTTTGAAGTTTTTTCTTCAGTTTAAACGATTTTTTCAGTTTTGTCGCTTATTTCTCGTTTTGGCGATTTTTTTCTGTTTTTGGAGGTTTTTTTTATTTTGGTGATTTTTTTCTGTTATTGGGATTTTTTCATTTTGTAGATTTTTCTCATTTTGACGATTTTTTTTTTCATTTTTGCGATTTTTTTCTGTTTTTGGGTTTTTTCTATTGAGGAGTTTTTTTCTTTTTTTTCATTTTGGCGACTTTTTTCTGTTTTGTGGGTTTTTTTTCGTTTTGGCGATTTTTTTCATTTTGGCGATTTTTTTTTATTTTGGCGATTTTCTTTCATTTTGGCGATTTTTTTTTATTAAAGCAATTTTTCCGGTTTTTCGCGATTTATTTTAGTCCTAGAAATTTTTTTTAATATGGCGATTTTTTTCTGTTTTTGGGTTTTTTTTCATTATGGCGTTCTTTCCTGCTTTGGGGTTTTTTTTATATTAGGCGATTTTTTTCTCTTTTTTGGGGTTTTTTCATCTTGGCGATTTTTTTTCATTTTGTCGTTTTTTTCCTGTTTTGGGTTTTTTTTTTCATTTTGGCGATTTTTTCATGTTTTTTTGGGGTATTTTTCGTTTTGGCGATTTTTTTGTTTTTCGCGATTTTTTTCGGTTTGGCGATTTTATAATTCCTTGTTTTTTTAGTTTTACTTTTTTTGAAAATTTCAAGAGTTTTGCTTTTACGGTTTCCAAGATACAGCAAGTTGTCAAAATTGCATAGTAAAAATTGCATTAACTGATGGAACACCCTTTAATTTAAATTTTTTGAAATTTTAGTGTTCATTTTTGTAGTCTGTATAAAAATACACTAACCTTACAAATTTCAAGTGTATATACATATAATTGTATGTATATTACATGGGATTTTAGAATTTTTCGTTGCTCGTTTTGGAACACCCTTTAATTTCCAATTCTCATGTATTTGTTGTTGTAGCGGCCAAAAGTCTACACACTGCGTCCAAATTTCAGGTCTGTAGCTCTCACGGTTCTCGAGAAAATACTAATATAGTTTTAGACATAGTTAATTTTACATAACACAAAAAGTTAAAGTTTTCCAACCCTGGAAACGTCTTTTTAATTTTTTTTATATTTTTTTTATTTAAAATACCAATTTTAATCGTACTGAAGTGTAAAATAAATTTATTTATTAAAAAAAAAATAAAAATTTGTTTTCGGTAGTTACTTTTATATGGCAAAATATAGTTTACGTTTTCCAGCTCTGCAATCGTCTGCCCGATTTTGCTGAATTTCAATACCAATCTAAGTTGGACCATTTCTGATACATCAGTCCAAGAACGAAGTCTCTAGCTTTTCTGGGAGCTTCGGAAAACCGATTTCACGTACACCGGACGGACAGACGGACGGACGGACGGACGGACGGACAGACGGACATCGCTTATTCGTCATCGCTATTCATAAGGACCCAGAATATATTTTTTTTTTTGGTCGCAAATTAAAATTATGGAAATTACACACGGAATGACAAACCTATATATACCCTTTTCCATTTTTGGTAAAGGGTATAAAAATTAAAAAGACGTTTCCAGGGTTGGAAAACTTTAACTTTTTGTGTTATGTAAAATTAACGATGTCTAAAACTATATTAGTATTTTCTCGAGAACCGTAAGAGCTACAGACCTGAAATTTGGACACAGTGTGAAGACCTTTGGCCGCTAGAACAACAAATACATGAGAATTGGAAATTAAAGGGTGTACCAAAACGAACAACGAAAAATTTTAAAATCCCATGTAATATACATACATACAATTATATGTATATACACTTGCAATTTGTAAGGTTAGTGTATTTTTATACAGACTACAAAAATTAACACTAAAATTTCCAAAAGTTTAATTTAAAAGGTGTTCCATCAGTTAATTCAGTTTTGACTATGTAATTTTGACAACTTGCTGTATCTTGGAAACCGAAAGAGCAAAACTCTTGAAATTTTCAAAAACGGTAAAACTAAAAAAACAAAAAATTATAAAATCGCCAAACCGAAAAAAAAATCGCATAAAATAAATCGCATAAAACGGAAAAATTGCTTAAATGAAAAAAAAAATCGCCAAAATGAAAGAAAATCGCCAAAATGAAAAAAATCGCCAAAATGAAAAAAATCGCCAAAGCGAAAAAAAACCTAAAAAAACAGACAAAAATCGCCAAAATGAAAAAAAATCGCCTAAATAAAAATAATAACAAAAAAAATCGCCAAAATGAAAAAAATCGCAAAAACGAAAAAAACCTAAAAACAGACATAAATCACCAAAAGGAAAAAAAAATCGCCAAAATGAAAAAAATCGCCTAAACGAAAAAAACTTCAAAAAAATCGCCAAAATTAAAAAATAAAGAAAAAAATCGCCTATTTAGGCGATAAACCCAAAAACAAAAAAAATCGCCAAAATGAAAAAAAAATCGTCAAAATGAGAGAAATCTCCAAAATGAAGAAAATCCCAACAACAGAAAAAAATCACCAGAATGAAAAAAACCTCCATAAACAGAAAAAAATCGCCAAAACGAGAAAAAAGCGACAAAACTGAAAAAATCGTTTAAACTGAAAAAAAAACTTCAAAAAAGCAAAAAAAGCCTACCTTTCGTCGCACTTTACTGAAGTTTTTAATATTAAAGGAATTAAATGAAACTAAGTTTTTCCTTATTTCGTTTTTGCTTTGTTCACTTAACATTTTTTATGTATATTTTAAAGAACTAGATTGGTATCAATAATCAAAAAAAATCCAAAATTATGACTCCAGGGTTGGAAAACTCACACTTTTTGTGTTATGTAAAATTAAATAGGTCTAAAATTTTTTTTCTTTTTCTTTATAAATTGAATATATTTTATGGTTCTGAAAGAAAATTACAGCTCCACAAATGATAAATTTTTTCATATGTATGTATTTGTCTGTATACTATATATATATATATGTATGTACGTACGTTGGTAAAGGGTATATAAGATTCGGCACAGCCGAATATAGCACTGTTACTTGTTGGATCTAACGAAAGTATACTAAAAGAATTTCGGCCTAAATTCAATGAATTTCGACATTAATCTAATAACAAATTCATTAAAACTCAACCAACGTCACGCTTCGTTGGATTAATGAAACCAGTTTCGTCAAAATTATTTTATTGAAAACTTCATCAAATGTATTTAACAGTGTAATTAATGCAGTGCTATAACTTCATCGAAACAATAAAATAAGTTCATGAAAATAATGAAATAACTTAAATATAAAGGGGTTTCTTAATAATTATAAAATATTGTTGTCATAAATCCAATAAAATATTCTTACGAAACCAGAATACCAACGAAGCAATTCTAATGAAATTTTTTCACAATATTCATGAAAGTTTCATTGGATTTGTGAAATTATGATTAGATTTGGGAAAAAATTTTAATGAAATTGTTTCATTGGACTTATGAAGCAAAATTCGTTCGGTGTAGAAGCATGTGTTAGAGAGGCTTTTAATATCTTTTAATATCGGTGGCATTAAAGTGTTCGAAAAACATTGCATTGCTTAAATTGACTGCTTAAATGGTCACTTAGCCATTACACATTGCCACAGATCTATTAGTGTGGCTTGATATATATATATCAGTTGCTCAAAAAGAACTGCTTAGATAACACTTCTCCCATACAACTGAACTCTATAGAAGAGATAATAACATAGAGTGAATTTTATCATATAGTATATAAAAGTATTTGGTAACAAATTAACTTAAGTATAATAAAATAAGATAAAATAATTTGAAAATTTTGCTAATTTTTATATTGTCTTAGTGAAAGTTACCTTAAAAATCATGTGCATGGTATAGCAGAAAATGGCGGGATAACAGCGGTGAGAGCGGTACCCCTTAAATAAAAATGTTTTTGGCTAACCAAAATATATCTGGAGTGCTGCATTAGTTAGTGTTCTCGAGTTTGGTAAAGGCTACTTTAATAAAAGTGAGCATAGTCAAGCAAAAAACTGCCGCGTTGGAAGCGGAAATAAAGGTACCCCTCATGTAAACAAATGTTTATTGTTTGGTTACCTTAAAAATAATGAGCGTAGGCAATAATAGGGATAGAGGCCTAGGACTATCAGTTGTTAAATTATGTGAGGACGAACTCCCAGTCAATGACTTGTATATATAAAAATAATTGAGCTCTTTCAAAAATGTGAAAAGTAGGTTAGGTTAGGTTAGCAGGTTGCTGGTGAAGAAATGACAAATCTAGGGGTGCAGCTCACTTGGGTCCACTACGATGATCCATTTGTGCTACCTGTAAGTTGAAAGTAGAAAAAGAAAGGGGAGGGGGAAAGATTAAAGGGGAAGATATAGATGAAAAGTTTCTTTAGAATATAAGAGAATATAAGAGAAGGGAAGTGGGTCAGAAAATGGTAGAGTGTATATACATGCTATAAAGGAGAGATAGCGACCATACCAGCCGCTGCTTATAATGTATAGAGTTAAGTTTCTGAGTCCTATTGCCGATAACTCGGACAGTTTATTGAAGGATATTCTGCCTAGGAATCGCAGACGGAGGTTCTCCAAAGTGGGGCAGAAGCAGAGGAAATGTGGAATGTTTTCCTCCTCTTCTTCATCATTGCAACTGTAGTAATCATTATACGGGAGACCCATACGTTTAGCGTGGGTTCCAAAAGTTCGGTGGCCGATTAGAGTGGCCAAGAGATTTCTCAAGTGCTTCCTGGTGAAGCTAATGAGGTTTTTGGTTCTGTTGATGTTTAGGCGAGGCCAAAGGGTTCTCGATATAGCGCAGGTAAGCTCAATGCGCCATCTGCCTTGAGCTGAATTGAGAAGGGTAGCATCGAAGCGTCTCCAGCAGGATGAGAGAGGGAGCCCACAGAGATTGTCAATATCGAATATTCCGAGTAGGGTTCCTTTCTTTGCCAGGTCATCCGCAACTATATTGCCAGAATTTGTGCCATATCTACGCACCCAATATAGTGTGATGGATGAATGAGTGCTGCGAAAGTTTATCCAGGACTGTGCGACATTTTTGGACACGGAATGATGTGGAGTACACACCTACGAGGGACTTGATTGCAGATTGGCTGTTCGTAAATATAAAGATATTTATATTATGTATCCGACTTAGCCAGTGTGTTGCTTTTTTAATAGTGGATATCTCTGCCTGTAATATGCTGCATTCGTGCGGGAGTCTGAAGGACATTTTAGTTCCAAATTCAGAAATATATAAGCCCTCTCCAACTCTTCTCCACAGACTTGAGCCGTCCGTAAAAACCTGCACGGCTTTGTCCATAGGGTTCCCCCCCCCCTTCTGTCAATGAAAAACTAAATTTCCTATTGAAGTAGGGTTTGGGAATGCAGTAGTCAATGAATTCAGGTATGTTGTTCGCTGTATTAAGAATGCTAGCATAACCCCATGGTTTGTATTTCCATACGCCTATTGCGTTCAGTCTTATGGCCGTATGTAGGGCCAGTTTTCTAGCCGTTAAGTCCACCGGAAGCCAATATAGCATACCGAAGAGTGCGTTTGTTGGCCTGGATCTAAGGGCACCTGTTATCATAAGTGCCATTTTTTGGAGTATTTCTTCTATACGGTACTGATTGCACGCTTCTTCTAGTGCTTGCCACCAGATCGAGACTCCGTAAAATATGATAGGTTTTATGAACATCGCTAGTATCCAACCGACTCCTTTGGGGTTATTTTCCCAAGTAAAGCCGATTGTCTTCCATAGATGCTTTCGCTACTCTTGCCTTAAGATTTTCTCTGCAGGAAAGTTTATAATCAACGACAACGCCTAGATATTTGCCACTATCCGACAGGTGTTAGTGTAATGCCATTCAATCTTGGGTGATTGAAGTGGGAGTTTTGTATCTCCATGTAAAAAGTACTAGTTCCTTTGCCTTATTTAGTGCAGTTTCCAGCCTTTGTGATAACGTATCTAGGTGAAATCCTTATATTGTTATCGCTACATCATCTGTGTATGCAACGGTTCTATTATTCAAGGATCACAATTTTCTGAGCAGGTTGTTGACCGTCACATTCCACAATAGTAGTGATAGCACACCACCCTGAGGCGTACCTCTGTGGGCCTGCCTGGTGATGGTAGCAGTTCCTATTGTGGAAGTGATATTTCTGCGTAGTATCAAATTTTCTTTGAGCCGATGAATCCCTCGGTCCATGTGAAAAGTAATAAACTCTCAAAATTCCCTATATTTTTTTTTGGACTGACAGACACATAGATATATACATTGTTTGCATATTTAAGTATTAAAAATATACTTAAATTTTAATCGCATTACATAATATCCTTATTTCAATTATTAAATTATATTTTCTTTAACACATACTTTTTATCTCTAGCAGTATTAATACCCCAATTCAATGAATTTTCATTTCATTGGAAGTCCAGCCAGAATTGGACAACAAATTTGTTGTCTGGTTATCTATTTTTAATGGGATTTAAAAAGTTCAAAGGCATATATGTACATATAATAGTATTTACCAAGGTAACGAACTAAATCAATATTTCAACAATATATAGAATAAAAAAAAATTAACTACATAAGAATGTTCTCTGAATAAAAAATTTCACACTTAAACTTTCCAAGTTCTGCGTATATTCAAATCACAAAGAAACTTATTTCCTTTTGAAAAACTCCAAAGCCTTAAAATAAATAAACAAAGGAGGAAAACATACATAAATGCAAATGATGGCGATGAAAAAATATAAAAAAAAGAGAGTGAAAGTTGCTTGTATATTTTACTATAAATATTTATTAGGGAGGCTACAATTGTACACAACTGTGTCTACTTTGATTATCTGAGAATAAAGTAAGAAGACATTTCAAAAATCAAACAATATAAATTTGAAATCAGTAGCTTTTTTTTGTTTTTCTCGCATCGTAGTCTGTTTTCGAAACACCTTTTCTCTAATAAATGGAGAAACGCTGATTTTTTCTTGTTTCATTCATGTGGAACTTTTACGTTTACACAAACTCAGAAATGGGGCAGCTAATTTTGCTTGAAATTGCCTCCGCGAAGAAAAACAAAAATTGTCCTCCTTACTTAAACAACACAGATTGTGTGAATGCTTTTTTTGTTCACATTACAAGAACATGGTGGGAGTTTTCTTTCTAATGGTTCCAAGAGCTTGAAAATACTAATGTTGTTAGAAAAGGTTTTTTGCTGTTTGCAAAAAAGTTTATGGATTGTTTAGGACTTTTTTCTTAAACTGCTTTTCAACTACTTACAATACAATTCTCGTTTGGGTTGGTGGAGTCATGAAAGGATAAAACTTTTAAGAGTTCTTTGCTTGAAAGTAGTATTTTTTATTTTTGAGCAAATCGCTTGCACGATAATCCTTTTAAAAACATGTGTAGTAGACATATGTATGTGTGTATGTGTATGTGTGTATACGCTTGTACATATGTGTGTGCGAATTATCCCAGTTGGCTATGTCCTTAAGACATCTTCAACGTGGGTACAAGGACAATAGAAAATCGTGGAAGACACATTGACGTCAGCTCAAACATATCGTTAACGAGATTTTCGAACAAATGGCCATGAAATCATGCACAATCTCACAAGCGACAATGTCCACCACTATTTCGTGGTCGTTCACAAAATGATAGTGTGAGTTATTGAACGACAATGTCATTCAATAGAACATACTTTAATTAATATTTTTAACCTACAAATTTAATTTTTTTCCTTACTTGTTTTTTCCGTTTTATTTAAATTATTGACTGAATTAGCTGGGATTCGAACTAAGACGGAATTTTTGCAAGTTTTCATTCATGTGTTTGATTAAAAACAAAACCCACGACTTGTCGCTCAGATTGTCGTCAAAAAAGTCAAAACTGTTTAGGACAACATGCAAGACATTGTCTAAGTGTGATTGTCATGAACGACGATTGTTGACTACAAAACTTAATAAAAGAGGACAAGTCATACAAGAATCGTAAATGACAACGTTGTGCTAGCCAATCTGGACAACTGGGTATTTCGTATATTATTTAAAACTACAATAGTTTAAATAAATTACAAAGGTTTTTGCTTTCATATTCACATTTATTTTGCCAATGGTATGAAAAGCTGAAAATGTTAGAAAATCTGGTAAATCTGAAAACTGTGGGCGTAATGTTGCAAATCTTTAACCCTTAGAGTTAGGAGTGGGGGACTTTAGGTACCCCAAGACAAGTTTTCGGTGATCTCTTTTTTCCTTTATGTAGTCGAGTTTTATTTAAGATAATATACAAAGAAGTGGCATTTTTTTTTGTTAACTTATTTCATAATTATAAAGGAATTTTTTCATTTGGGAACCCAAGTTACCCAAGTTTATTATTTTTCTAAAGACAAAAAGTTATTCCCAAGTCATGTCCTTGATGTTAAGTAAATCTGATTTTTGGTGTCTTCTCTTTTGCTTTTCCTTAATTTCTTTTAAATCAATATATATCTTATAAATAAGAATCTAATACTTCATGATATCGTTTTGATTTACAAAAAAAAAAAAAAAAATCAAGGTTATCGTAAGTATGTATTTGCGAAAACTACACCTGATATCCATATTAATTTAATATACGTTGAATAGCTTCTTAATTAGTTATCTGCATGTTGTTAGTAATCGACTTCTGAGAAATCATAATTACAAACTTATTGATACTTGGGATGTAAAGAAATAGTATTTCCTTAATTATTACTTCTGATATTTTTCACTGAGTATGAATGCAGGCGACAGTTTAAAGAAGAAGAAAATAAATCTTTCATCATCAAAACAGGTCCTTAGTAAACATGTTTGTTAACTTCGCTTTTTTTAAACCCTTTTAAACCAGAAAAAAGTTCTGGTTTAAATGACGGAGTTGAAAACTGATATTTCTTCATTGAACTGAAAGAGTGTTAATAATAAACAATTCTGTTTGTACATTGTTTTTTATTATTTAGTATTTTACTCTTCTTAAGCATTTCCCAGCGGCGAACGCTGCATACCACATTACATCTCTTTAATGATGTTTGTCATACTTTGTGCTCAATGAATGCTAGCTTACAAAAAGTACGAAAGTAAGCTAGATTGTATTCGAACTGCCCACAGCCAACAATTACAATGTATGTTAGGCAATACTGAGCTTTTATGCTGATTGGAGAAAACTTCCGTATCTCTGTGCAAGTGAAAGACATTCACTCCACAAATGCGGCAATGCATTTGGAAATGTATACTAGGTACGTATATAAGGTGGTGTGCATTACTATATTACATGTGTGCATCGAATCAACGCTTCTGTAATCGACATTTTGCCGCTGGGTTATTTAATAGTGACAGACTGTTGTTAGCAATGCACAGTGGGGCCTTTTGTAAAATAAATATTAAAATTTGTTTATAATTAAACAAAATTTATAATCGGCCCTCTTCTGTAAACCGAATCTCAGTAAATTTCTCGTTTTCAAAAAATTAATAATCGTCCTTCATACACGATAATTTTCTTTCAGATATGACATTTGAGAATCTTTATAATAAACAAATTTAAAAAAATCTAAAAAAAATATTTCTATTGTCGGAATAATAATTATTCAATATGAAAATTTTTTGTTGTTATTGATTAAGAAATGTTTCTATGAATTTCGCTTCCGCTTAAAAAACTCGTCAGTAGACTTCAACCAAAAAATTTTTGAGAAACCAAACTCCGTATGTTCATGGAAAAACTCCTAAAATGTTATTAATAGTTACGTTCACAAACATGAAAAGTTAAAAAGCATCAAGCAAATATATATGTATTTCTCAATAAACATCCTTATTCGCTATTTTTGAAATACAAATTAAATGTTTTTCAATTTGCCTTTTAAATACTCTTACTGTTGCCCAATGTGGCAACTAATTGTAAAAAGCTTGTGAAAATTGAAGAGTGTATTCAGAATAGTAAAATTTTTTATGACGGTTTGGCAGATAGATGACATATTTCGTGAGGAATTTGTTTTCTAAAGCACCAAGGAAGTTCTACAGGAAGAAATCCGCAGTGGTCAAAATATGACTGCGTGAAAGCCAATTTTTTCCAACAGTTCATGGAAGTCAAGTAAGTCTCCGATTCGCATCATTGGGCTTAAATTCTTATAAAATTTGATATGACGATCTTTTGAATTGAAAAGTTACGAACATATTCGGCCCTGTTCTGTAAACCAAATCCGAGTAAATTTCTCGTTTTCAAAAAATTAATAATGGTCCTACAGACGTGTTTAAAATCATACACGATAATTTTTTCTCAGATATACCTTCGAATCTATATAATAAAAAAATTTAAAATCGTGCGATTTCAAATCGATCGGTTTACAGAACAGGACCGATTGATTAACACTTTCCATATTTTTAAATTAGAACTGTCAAAATAGACATTGACCTTTGCATTAATTCACAACGGGCTGCAATTTTGAAATGGCTCGTAGTTGATGCCACGCTAAAGGGACTTAGACTCTGTCAAAATGCTTGCTAAGCTTGGTTATAGTATGAGTGAAAATATGTGAGTATGACACCAACGATGCTTGATGGAAAATCAAAAAATTTTGATTTTCGGCATGCTTGCTGTCACTTCATAATATGTGTATAGTGTTAACCCATCAACCCCGTACACAATTTCATTACAATTATATTTTCATTTTAATCGGTTGCTAAAAAATCTGAATTAAATGAAGAAAAACAGTTTTTTTTTTAAATAAAGTTTTGGAACTTTTTTTATTTTGCTTTTCTCTTTTTTTTTTTTTTTGTAAATAGTGCTGGCATTATTGTTATTAATTTTCTTTATTTAGACGTTTTTATATATGTATATTTTTTAACCAAACGAACAGCACAAAATCAAAATATAAAAAAGAATGCTTGGTGGCCCACCATCAAGCCTGGTAATATCAAGCCAACAAGCACACGTACACGAACTTGACAGCAAGCATTTTGATCGTGTCCAAAGCGCTTAATGAAATCCTGAAAAGTCCCTATTGATCCCGCTTGTGCAAAAA